>CM065704.1:20887824-20945324 GCA_017654935.2 Phymorhynchus buccinoides
CCCGACCCTCAATATCAAAGTCTGCTTCTGAAGGAGTAGCTTTTTGTAATCAAGCTATTTTATGTTGATTTTTCAGCAAACTTTGATGAGCTGATTCCAATTAAAAATACTAATTTTGTTGATTTCTCATCAAACTCTCGTGACTGAACAGTGTACTCACTTATGTATGCAAATCAGACACCATACATAAAGATTGTACCAATGATGGGACGTTTTATATGCCGCGAGGCCTAGGCCATGGCCATGATGTCTGTCCCTTTCACTACTACTACTACCACTTAAAGACCCACGTGACCCTAATTTGTATTCATTATATTATTTACATTTCGTTGCTTTTTCAGAAGGCTTTGATAATATTTGAATGTTTTAACCGATTTAAAGACCCGTCTGACCCTAATTTGTATTCGTTACGTCTATTTTGCAAGTTCTAAGCAAAGTTTGATAACTGAACACTTCAGCCGAATGAAAGGTCCGCCCAAGCATTATCTGTTTATTTATTAGATAGACAATGCCTATGCAAAGACAGCTGTTTCGTCTTTGAGAAAGACTCTTCAGTCTGTATATCGGCCTGCAAAGAATGTCCACAGTGAGCATTCAAACAGAGCTAGAAGACTTTCTCCAAGAGAAAGGTTGTCCTCTTTGCACCAGATTGAAAGTCCACAATAAAAGCAAACCAGCACTTAATTCAAAAGAAATGATAAAAATCTTGTGTAAAATAACAAAAATAATAATGTTCTAAAATTACAATCCCTCGAAGAGAGTAGAAGAGATGGGATGCCATGTTGGTGGATCCAGTGAAGGATTCAATAGGGGAGGTAATAGAAATCGTAGTAAACACCAACATACTCCCGGTGAGGAGGAATGTAGAGAGGTGTGCCTGGATCAGGTAGACTGATGCTCTTTCCTTCTTCGAAGTATGATATAAACGTACAAGAATTGAAGAAGAAAAAACAACCACACCATTAAACTTTCCTCTTATATATATAGTTTGCTTTAATAAAACTTTGTTTGTGTCCAATATATAAGTTTGTGAACCTAAGAAAGAAACTCAATAAATTTAATTTTAACTTTACGATTTGTTCTGTGTTCTGAAAAGAATAAAAGAAAATAATGTGCTGATTTACTTTTTCTCCCAATGGGGGAGATAGACAATGCCTATGCAAAGACAGCTGTTTCGTCTTTGAGAAAGACTCTTCAGTCTGCATATCGGCCTGCAAAGAATGTCCACAGTGAACATTCAAACTGAGCTAAAAGACTTTCTCCAAGAGAAAGGTTGTCCTCTTTGCACCATATTGAAAGTCCCCCCCCCCATCTCTCTCTCTCTTTCTCTCTCTCTCTCTCTCTCTCTCTCTCTCTCTCTCTCTCTCTCTCTCTCTCTCTCTCTCTCTCTCTCTCTCTCTCTCTCTCTCTCTCTCTCTCTCTCTCTAGTTTGCTTTGATAAAACTTTTCTGTGTCCAATGTCTTTATTTGTGAACCTCAGAAACAAAACCAGTTAACGTTAACTTTGAGTATATATATATATATGTGTGTGTGTGTGTGTGTGTGTGTGTGTGTGTGTGTGTGTATGTGTGTGTGTGTGTGTGTGTGTGTGTGTGTGTGTGTGTGTGTGTGTGTGTGTGTGTGTGTGTGTGTGTATCTGTGAGAGTTTGTGAGTGTGTGTCAAGTCAAGTCAAAATGTTATTTCCAGATGGAACTCATTGAATAAGCAATAATAATATACTTTTTTTCATCAAGCCATCCGTAAAAAGCACACACACAAAAACCGAAGGAACTAAAGATCCCAAATCTTGTGTGTATGTGTGTGTGTGTGTGTGTTTGTGTCAGTGTGTGTGTATGTGTGTGTGTGTGAAAACAGAACAGACAGTGTGTGTGTGTGTATTCGTGCGCACGCGCTTTTTGTGTCTGTGTGTTTGCGTGCGCGCAAGCGCGTGTGTGTGCGGTGTGTGCGTGTATCACTGTATGTGTGTGTGTGCATGTTGCAGACTGCCAGTGGTGCAGGGAGCAGCCATCTCCTACATCCCTCCCATCATCATCATGATGAAGCTGGACCAGTGGAAATGCCCAACCCCAGATCAAGGTATCATACGGCTAGCGCTGCATTGGCAGCGACGTTCTCTCCAGACAAGAGCAGCCCATAGTTTACAGAAACGTGTCTCCCTGCGACAAAAAATAATGCAAAATACAAAATACACTTACAAACAAAATCAAAATACAAAATACACTTACAAACAAAATCACAATACAAAATACAATTATAGAAACAAAATAAAAAGACAAATTAAAGACAATTACAAATAAAATAAAAAGACAAAATACAATTAGAAACAAATTCAAAAGACAAAATACAATTAGAAACAAATTCAAAAGACAAAATACAATTAGAAACACATTCACAAGACAAGCTACAATTAGAAACAAATTCAACAGTCATACGTCAGAAAGTATTCTCAGTGTTCTCAGATAAAAGCCAGAAGGCACTGTCACAACATGAATAGAGAACGCTAATTGTACCTTCTGGTTTTACCTTAGAACAATGGTAGCATCTTCTAGCATGCTCTGGGGATCTACCGTAATGGTCGAGATACACGTTATTATTTTTCGCTCTTTCCCCATTGTCGCGTAAAAGAGATCCCGTGTTTGTTATTCATAGCATTTTCCCGTGCAAGTCGTGTTTGTCCTAGTTGTCCGTCAAGTTTTCACACTTGTGTCTCTTTATCTCTCTGGTATATGTGCGTGCGTGTGTCGCTTTATTCTCTTTCTGTTTTTCACGTGCGTTTTGTGCAGTAGAGTGAGTTCGGTTTAGCCATCTAGTTTTCGTTCTGTTCTGTTGGGGGGAGATGCAAACTGAGGCCCGGTTGGGTGACACCTCTCTTGGTGTCCTCTGTAGTGTTGACTACTGTTTGTCAACCTGTTGTTGTTGAGCAACAACGGGCGGAATTCTACCTTTCTACATTCTTCCTTCAACTTCTACCTTTCTACTTTCTTCCTCCCACCTTCTACCCTCTACCATCGCGTCAACTGTCATCGTCTTCTTCAATTGTCATCGTCTTCAACGTCGTCTTCCTGTGTGTCAACAGTTATCAATTCAATCAGTGTGCTTCGCGTAATCATTCAATTAAGCAAAGTCGAGTTTATCCTTGTAAACCTTCATATTGCGTTTTCATAGATTAATTAATCATACGTAATCATATTTAGTTTTCTGATATCATCTAGCTTTATGTATCTACATGTGTATAATTATATCCTATGTTTACGGTGTTGTAATAAAGTTGTCTTTTCATCAGATAGTTCGGGTTCCTGATTCCTTCTGTGTGAGAGGGTAGGTTCTGCCTGCAGTAGGGCGGGGCGCGACACCCATGGCAACACACTCATATGTACTATCTACTGGGGAAAGAGTGAACAATGACGACGTGTATATCGACCATTACATGCCCCCTCCCCGCCCCACCCCCGGCAATGCAAATCCTTTTCACCCAGAGGGAACCCATTCTGTTTCAGAGCCTGATCCTGATGGAGACGAACCGTGGAAGATCCGTTTGCGTGAGGTAAGCTGTTTCTCGGAACTGTGTAAAACAAACATTATACGAGGGGAACTCAGTAAATCTATCAATGAACATAACAAGAGTGCATCCATCTTCTGGCTTGTCCAGCGACTTTTTGAGGCATCCCTCATCAGCTCAAACGTACTTGTCCATGCTTTGAATGTGAACTATGGAATGGTCTAAAGTTTAAACTATGGAATGGTCAAAGGTTGGACTATGGAATGGAGGCAAAGGGTTGAACTATGGAATGAAGGTCTAAGGTTGAACTATAGAATGAAGGTAAAGGGTTGAACTATGGAATGAAGGTCTGAGGTTGAACTATGGAATGAAGGTAAAGGGTTGAACTATGGAATGAAGGTCTAAGGTTGGACTATGGAATGGAGGTCTGAGGTTGAACTATGGAATGAAGGTAAAGGGTTGGACTATGGAATGAAGGTCTAAGGTTGAACTATGGAATGAAGGTAAAGGGTTGGACTATGGAATGGAGGTCTGAGGTTGAACTATAGAATGAAGGTAAAGGGTTGGACTATGGAATGAAGGTCTAAAGTTGAACTATGGAATGAAGGTCTAAGGTTGAACTATGGAACGAAGGTCTAAGGTTGGACTATGGAATGGTCTAAGGTTGAACTATGGAATGAAGGTCTAAGGTTGAACTATGGAATGAAGGTCTAAGGTTGAACTATGGAATGAAGGTCTAAGGTTGGACTATGGAAGGAAGGTAACGGGTTGGACTGTGGAATGGAGGTCTGAGGTTGAACTATGGAATAATAGAGGTCTGAGGTTGAACTATGGAATGAAGGTCTGAGAATGAACTATGGAATGAAGGTCTGAGAATGAACTATGGAATGGTCTGAGTAAGAACTATGGAATGAAGGTCTGAGTAAGAACTATGGAATGAAGGTCTGAGAATGAATTATGGTCAATGAAGGTCTGAGTAAGAACTATGGAATGAAGGTCTGAGGTTGAACTATGGAATGAAGGTCTGAGGTTGAACTATGGAATGAAGGTCTGAGGTTGAACTATGGAATGGTCTGAGGTTGAACTATGGAATGAAGGTCTGAGGTTGAACTATGGAATAATAGAGATCTGAGTTAGAACTATGGAATGGTCTGAGGTTGAACTATGGAATGAAGGTATCAGGTTGGACTATGGAATGAAGGTCTAAGGTTGAACTATGGAATGGTGTGAGGTTGAACTATGGAATAATAGAGGTCTGAGGTTGAACTATGGAATAATAGAGGTCTGACTTAGAACTATGGAATGGAGGTCTATGGTTGAACTATGGAATATAGGTCTGAGGTTGAACTATGGAGTTGTGTAAGTTTGACCCCAGTGCTGTTTGTGTTTTGCTGTGTGGTTGTCAGCTTCAAGGCAACCTGATCCTGGCCTCGCTGACCCAGGTGTTCCTGGGCGTGACGGGCCTGGTGGGTGTGCTGCTGACCTTCATCGGCCCCATCACCATCGCCCCCACCATCGCCCTCATCGGCCTGGGGCTCACCGAACCCATCACCAGGCTAGCCGCAAAACACTGGGGGGTGGCCGCCCTGTGAGTAGGACATTTGGGGAAAATGGGATAAAGGGCCCACGTTCGGGAGCAAGGGGTAAAGGGCCCACTCTGGGGGAACATAAGGTAAAGTGTAAAGGGACCACCCTAGGCGAACTTGTGCTCAAGAATCCATTCAACCAAATCATTTAACACTGCATATTTTGCATACTTTTTATTGTCTTGAAGGCAGGGTGTGCGTGTAAGTGCGCACAGGTGTGTATGTGCATTTATGTGTGTGTGTGTGTGTGTGTGTGTGTGTGCGTGCGTGCGCGCACGCATGTGTGTGTGTGTGTGCATTTATGTGTGTGCGCCTATGTGTATGACATTGTGTTTGCAGCACTGCAGGTCTGGTGTTGCTGTTCTCCCTGTGGCTGGGCCGTATACAGTTCCCTGTGCTCAGCTATTCCAGAGAGAAGGGCTGCCACACCAGCAGATTCCCCGTGCTGGTTGTCATCTCGGTCAGTACTCTAATAGCTGTGAATGCATCGCGTTTAGCCAAATTACAATTTGCTCAATTTCGATTTGCCTCATCTCTGTTTGCGGATTCATGATGTGTTCAATCACTCATAGAACTTCTTTCCACACACCTTTCCCACATCACCCGATCCCAGTCTTCTGCAATATGAACATCTTTATAACTACTAGTTAAAAAGTTAATCATATTACATTTTCTGATTGTAAAGACTGAATGATAAAATGTACGAAAAATGAACCCATTTTTGCTTCTGCTTTCTTAACCTGTGAGGTTTTTGTTTGTGGCACAAGCCACAAACCTATAACTCACTTGGTCTGTCTGTCGGTCGGTCCACAATTGTCGCACTTCAAATCGAGGCTACAAAATTGTGGCACTTCAAATCGAGGCTGCACTTCAAATTGAGGCTGCTCTTTAAAATGATGTTTCGTTTTCAATTGTCGCACGCCACAAACGATTGTGAATTCGCGCTTGTTTTTGGCTATTGTTGTTGCTAAGCAAGAAATCAAAGTTGTCCTTACATTTTGATGATGTATTTTATGTGAACCACAAAGAAGTGATTGGCTCTGGTAGGTTTAATGAAAAGGGTTTAATGATTTGTGTTTGTACTAAAAGATCAGCATGGGTCAACATAATGGGTTGCTATAAAACACAGGTAACGAAATATTATGTTCCCATATAGCTGTCATCAACGGACAGACAATGCTTGGGTCTATCTGTACAGGGGCATAACGATGCACAGACCTAGCAGTGCAGGAATTTATCAGTGCAAGGATATGTCGGTGCATAGATGTATCAATACAGGGATCTGTGAATTCAAGGATCTGTCAATGCATAGATGTATCAGTGCAAGGATCTGTTAATACATGGATCTGTAAATGCATAGATGTATCAGTGCAGGGATCTATTGATACAAGGATCTGTCAGTGCAATGATCTGTCGGTGCATAGATGTATCAGTGCATGGATCTGTGAATACAAGGATCTGTCAGTGCAAGGATCTGTCAATGCAGGGATCTGTTAATGCAGGGATCTGTTAATAATGGGATCTGTCAGTGCAATGATCTATCGGTGCATAGATGTATCAGTGCAGGGATCTGTGAATTCAAGGATCTGTCGGTGCAAGGATCTGTTGGTGCATATATGTATCAGTGCAGGGATCTGTTAATTCAAGGATCTGTCAGTGCAAGGATCTGTCACTGCATAGCTGTATCAGTGCAGGGATATGTGAATACAAGGACTGTCAGTGCAATGATCTGTTGGTGCATAGATGTATCAGTGCAGGGATCTGTTAATTCAAGGATCTGTCATTGCAAGGATCTGTTGGTGCATAGATGTATCAGTGCAGGGATCTGTTAATTCAAGGATCTGTCAGTGCATGTATGTATCAGTGCAGATATCTAGGCCTATTAAATTAATCAATCACTCAAATAATGTTTTTGTCTTAAAAAACACAAGAAATTCTTTGCTCGACTTGCGCATAAAATACATAATAAATAAGCAAAATACTTCCTTATGTGGTCTATTAATACAAGGATCTGTCGGTGCAATGATCTATTAGTACAGGGATGTACCATGAATGCATGGGTGTATTGGTGCAGGGCTCTATAAATACACAGATGTATTGGTTCTATAATCTATTAATACAGGAATCCAATAGTGCATAGATCTTTCAGTACAGGGATCTGTTAGTGAAGAGATGCATCAGTACAAATATATATTAATGCCAAAGTGACTCAGCAGCAGCAGAGCAGTGTCTCCTCGGTTGTTTGCCTCCTGGTGGCCTAATATAGATTCGCTCCCCTTGGACTGCTGGTTTCGGATTCTGCGACTTGAACAAGCCAGGGTGTGGCTGCGAGTTGTGACTCGGAATGAGCGGCGGCCCAGAAGATGGGGCAGCAAAAGAATTTTTTTTAATGAATACAATGATTTATCACTGCTGGGGTATATCAATGTATGGATCCCTCAGCACAGGTATGTATCAATACAACGGTAAATCAAGGCGAGGATATGTCAGTGTATGGATCTATTGGTGCAATGCAACATGAATCTTTCCAGATTCTCCTGGCTCTAGGACTGGGATGGTTGTTCTGCTACGCGCTGACAGTGACCGATGTGTTGCCTAGCAACAGCACTGACCTCGCCTACTATGCCAGAACTGACATCAGTATGCACGTGGTTGATGCTGCTGCTTGGTTCAAATTCCCCTACCCCTGTGAGTGATTGACAGCTGCTTGGTTCAAATCCCCCTACCCCTGTGAGTGATTGACAGGTACTCGGTTGAGACTTCTCTATCCCTGTGAGTGCTTGACAGCTGCTTGGTTCAAATTCCCCTACCCCTGTGAGTGATTGACAGGTGCTTGGTTGAGACTGCTCTACCCCTGTGAGTGATTGACAGCTGCTTGGTTGAGACTGCTCTATCCCTGTGAGTGATTGACAGGTGCTTGATTGAGACTTCTCTATCCATGTGAGTGATTGACAGGTGCTTGGTTGAGACTTATCTATCCCTGTGAGTGATTGGCAGCTGCTTGCTTGAGACTGCTCTATCCCTGTGAGTGATTGACAGCTGCTTTGTTGGAATTCCCCTACCCCTCTGAGTGATTGACAGCTGCTTTGTTGAAACCCCCCTACCCCTGTGAGTGATTGACAGCTGCTTTGTTGAAATCCCCCTACCCCTGTGAGTGATTGACAGCTGCTTTGTTGAAACCCCCCTACCCCTGTGAGTGATTGACAGCTGCTTTGTTGAAACCCCCCTACCCCTGTGAGTGATTGACAGCTGCTTTGTTGAAACCCCCCTACCCCTGTGAGTGATTGACAGCTGCTTTGTTGAAATCCCCCTACCCCTGTGAGTGATTGACAGCTGCTTTGTTGAAATCCCCCTACCCCTGTGAGTGATTGACAGCTGCTTTGTTGAAACCCCCCTACCCCTCTGAGTGATTGACAGCTGCTTTGTTGGAATCCCCCTACCCCTGTGAGTGATTGACAGCTGCTTTGTTGAAATCCCCCTACCCCTCTGAGTGATTGACAGCCGCTTTGTTGAAATCCCCCTACCCCTCTGAGTGATTGACAGGTGCTTTGTTGGAATCCCCCTACCCCTCTGAGTGATTGACAGCTGCTTTGTTGAAATCACCCTATCCCTGTGAGTGATTGACAGCTGCTTTGTTGAAATCCCCCTACCCCTGTGAGTGATTGACAGCTGCTTTGTTGAAATCCCCCTACCCCTCTGAGTGATTGACAGCCGCTTTGTTGAAATCCCCCTACCCCTCTGAGTGATTGACAGGTGCTTTGTTGGAATCCCCCTACCCCTCTGAGTGATTGACAGCTGCTTTGTTGAAATCACCCTATCCCTGTGAGTGATTGACAGCTGCTTTGTTGAAATCCCCCTACCCCTCTGAGTGATTGACAGCTGCTTTGTTGAAATCCCCCTACCCCTCTGAGTGATTGACAGCTGCTTTGTTGGAATCCCCCTACCCCTCTGAGTGATTGACAGCTGCTTTGTTGGAATCCCCCTACCCCTCTGAGTGATTGACAGCTGCTTTGTTGAAATCCCCCTACCCCTCTGAGTGATTGACAGCTGCTTTGTTGAAATCCCCCTACCCCTGTGAGTGATTGACAGCTGCTTTGTTGGAATCCCCCTACCCCTGTGAGTGATTGACAGCTGCTTTGTTGGAATCCCCCTACCCCTGTGAGTGATTGACAGCTGCTTTGTTGGAATCCCCCTACCCCTGTGAGTGATTGACAGCTGCTTTGTTGGAATCCCCCTACCCCTGTGAGTGATTGACAGCTGCTTTGTTGGAATCCCCCTACCCCTGTGAGTGATTGACAGCTGCTTTGTTGGAATCCCCCTACCCCTCTGAGTGATTGACAGCTGCTTTGTTGAAACCCCCCTACCGCTCGGAGTGATTGACAGCTGCGTTGTTGGAATCCCACTACCCCTCTGAGTGATTGACAGTTGCCTTGTTGGAATCCCCCTACCCTTCTGAGTGATTGACAGCTGCTTTGTTGGAATCCCCCTACCCCTCTGAGTGATTGACAGCTGCTTTGTTGAAATCCCCCTACCCTTCTGAGTGATTGACAGTTCCTTTGTAAATCAAAATAATCCTTGTTGAAGTCTCTATTTATAATATCAAACCACTCCCAGATGAACAACACATCTGCGTGTTGTACTGTCAGTGAGGCTCGGGACCCCGACCTTCAGCCTGCCTGGGTTCTTCAACCCCTTGACTTGCACTGACTTTGACTTGAATTGACTTGACTTAATACAACTCTATGTGTTGTTTTAATCGCTGTGATGCTTAGGACAGCCTGGCTAGCTTCTTCAGGATTATGAGTTGAGTTGACCTTTGAGAAAAAACCGCCAGAAAGTACTATCAGTCTTTTAATTAACTCCCCTCCACCAGAGTTGATTACGACACCAACCGCCTAGCAATGAGCGGATCAGAGCCTAAGGGAAGCAAACAAAGCATCATCCTCAAAACAGGATGTGCCAGGTTCGTCTTCATGAACTTCACCCACACAGTACACAGCAACATTGGTGGAGAGAAATGTGCACAGACAAATCAACATTTATTCAAGAGTGGCATAGCCTTCTAACCCTGACCATGTGACACATAAGCACCACACAACGCAGAACAAACTGGTCAGCCTCGAAAGGAATTTGTGGTTGACCAAGGACTGAAATTGAGGATGATGCTATGTTAGCTTCCCTTTGGCTTTTATTCATGCATTGCTAGGCGGTTGGTGTCGTAATGAAAATTGGTGGATGGGAGTTAATTAAAAGAGAGTTCTCTTCCTTTGTTCAATTTCATGATCTCCTCTCTTAGCCTCGCTATTTCAGTCTACTATGGGCCTTACTTACTCCTTTTTGGTAGCACCTTGCGGCTTGTCACTCTAGAATGCTGCTGTATTCTCAGTGATGTTCGGGACCCCGACCTTCAGCCTGGCTGGGTTCTTCAGCCTGTTCCTGGCCACCATGTCCTCCGTACTGGACTCCCTGGGGGACTACTTCGCCTGTGCCCGGGTGTCCGAGGCCCCTCCCCCTCCCACACACGCCGTGAACCGAGGCATCGCCATGGAAGGCTTGTGCAGCGTGCTGTCGGGGCTGCTAGGGGCAGGACACGCCACTTCTTCCTACAGTAGAAACATTGCTGCCATTACTGTCACGCGGGTAACGTGTCACTTGTCATGCCACCCTCACCCCCACCCCCTAAAAAAAAGAGAGAACAAAAAACCCTCAAAAAACACCAACACAAAACAAACAAACGAACAAACAAGAAAAAAGAAAGAATGACAAACAAACCAGCAAACAAACTAATAAAAGCAGACACACGCATATATGATACAAACACATTCCTAGTCTTAATACAAATCTGGTGTTTGTGAAGACATGACTACCTACAAACGAATTTTAAAATATATCAGCACGCTGTATTTCTGTCGAACTCAACGAATATTAAATCACCAAGGTGTTGTAATTATCTTTAATTCATCATGATCATTAGCACCAAAGAAATACCAGGCCCTATGGTAAACTACTGTTTTAAAGTTTAATTGTTCATCAGTATTTTGTCTTATTGCTCTGGTTCTTCCAAGTTTTCCCAATAGTTGGAATTTGCCAACTTAGCCTACTAAATTTTTATTGTCTGAGATGAAAAGATAACGTATTAAGGAAGCATTGTTTCTTCTTGTTTTATTTTCTTATTGAAATGGGCGGATTTGTAAAAAGGCCTTCAATGTGCCTAAATCTTTACCCATTAAAAAGTTAAATCAATCAACCAATCAATCTTCTTCTTCTTTTTCTACTTCTCCTCCCCTCCTCCCCCTCCTTCTTCTTCTCCTCCTACTCCTCCTCCTCATTCCTATTCTTCTTCTTCGTCTTCTTATTCTCCTCCTCCTCCTTGTCGTTGTTGTTCTAGTCAGAGAGTATTCCAGTCGATCCTCCTGCTGCTGAAAGACCTTACAAATGCTATACTACAAGAAAAAAAGAGATGCAAACTGGATGCTGGTTTTGAGTGCCCAAAACACCCTTGTCACGAACTGAACGGGCCCCCAAATGGGATGCTATTGCTTTGACCTTGCAGGTGGCAAGTCGGCGAGTATTCCAGATGACCGGGCTGATCCTCCTGCTGCTGGGGCTGGTGACCAAGTGTGGGGCGGTGATGACCATCATCCCGGACCCCGTGGTGGGCGGGCTGAACCTGGTGGTCCTGGGCACCCTGGCGGCCGTGGGCATCTCCACCCTGGAGCACGTGAGGATGGACTCCCCGCGCAACGTCACCATCGTGGGCCTCAGCTTCATGCTGGGACTGGCCATCCCCCAGTGGGTGGATGCTGAGCCTGGCAGGATTGATACAGGTTGGTTGATACTGTCACACGATTGACATAGATCAGTTTACACTGCCACAGGATTGACACTTGTACAGAACTGACATAGGTCAGCTGACACTTTTACAGGATTGACACAGATCAGTTGACACTTGTACAGGATTTATGCAGGTTGGCCAAAACAAAATCCACAAAAAGCAATCGTTAACTTTAGTGAACAACATCCGACTATTAGGGTCGACAGAGTTAACTTCAAGGTACATAATATCCAATCCGCAGAATTGACACAGGTCGGAAGACAAACCGGCACAAAACGAAACACATTGTACAGTTTAGTTTGTTGAGGCTGACTATGACTCTTGGAGGCTGACTCTTACAGCTGCAGCCTGGAGGGTTAGTAGGCCTTTGGTTCGATGACACCAGCTGTCCCAACGTGGGTGTGGGGTCTGTTGGCAAGACGTCTATTATAGAGGCAATCAAGCCCTCAGATATTAGGTATGAACAATGTATATGAGAAGAATACGTGTACGTGTAGATTTACGTAAGTGCGCGTGTACGTGTGTGCAGGGAACACGGATGCTGACCAGGTGCTTCAGGTGTTGCTGGGAACACCCATGTTCGTTGGGGCTCTGTTCGGTGCCATCCTGGACAACCTGGCTCCAGGTAGAAATACCAATCTTTATATGACAGCTGAGCAGCATGTGTCTAATATCTGCAGATCTGCCTATTTTGAGCTTCGTAAGATTAGTTCTGTTCGTCACTATCTCTCCACTGATGCCACAAAAACCTTGGTCTGTGCATTTGTCCTCTCGAGAATAGATTATTGCAACTCTCTTCTTGCTGGCCTTCCAAACTACCTTCTCAACAAACTCCAAAGAATCCAAAATAATGCTGCACGACTAATCCTTAAGTCCTCCAAGTTTGAACATGTTTCTCCCCTTCTGCACTCTCTGCACTGGTTGCCAATCTCCAGCAGGATCAACTACAAGCTTTCTGCTCTTACCTTTGCTGTCATTTCTGGCTCTGCTCCTACTTACCTGTCTGATCTACTTCATACTTACATTCCATCTCGTCAGCTTCGTTCTTCTTCTGATTCTCGTATTCTACAGCCTCCCTCAATTAAAACGAAAACTTATGGCGAGAGATCCTTTTCTTTTCAGGCCCCAGCTACTTGGAACAAACTCCCTCTGTCTCTCAGACATTCCAACTCCCTGTCAGTTTTCAAAACCAACCTGAAAACTCATCTATTCTCTGAACACTACTGTCCACCATGATCGGATTGTGAGAATGAAAGCGTGTGTGGATGATGAATGGCATGGGAAAGTTGGGAGACAGAAAGTGTGTGTGTGCATGCGCGCGCTGGCATGTGCTTATGCACGTGTGTGGGGATGTGTGTGTGTTTGTGTCTGTGTATGTATGTATGTACGAACGTACGTACGTATGTATGTATGTATGTATGTACTGTATGTATGTGTGCATGCGCGTGTAAATGATATGCTATGTTCGTCAGTGTGTGTGCTTGTGTGCGTGCGGGCATGGGTATTGATGTGATTTGATTAAATGTATTTTTTGTAAAGCGCCATGAGCAGCTAGCCTGGAATGTGCGCTATATAAGTTTTCTTCATTATTATTATATTCAAATGGGCCTGAACTCAAACGGTCTTATTATTGGTTGACCTTCGCCTAAAGTCAGGAGAAATATATACTGTTGTTTAACTTATACTACAAAGACTTGAGCTTTAAAACAAATACACCAGCAACATTCATTTTATGTTCACGCGTGCTTACACTTTTGTCAGTAGGTGGAGAGCCATTCTGGGTCAAAGTTCTTTGCAATGTGTTTCTCAAATCTGTCCTAAGTCTGAGTAAGGCAGTTATGGTCACAATGCACGTTGCCACTTTTCGTTCTTTCCCCATGCCAATGCAGTGATATGCCGGTCATATTATTACTAGCATATCACTGTATGGGGAAAGAGCAAAAAATAGCAACATGCATTGTGACCATCATTATATAACCCCAACAATAATGGGCCTCCTCTCTGTTTTCTCTCCCAGGCACCAAAGAGGAGCGGGGCATCATCGCCTTCCAGAGGAGTGTCAGTGCCGCAAGAGCCGCCCGCACCTCTGGTCAGAGCAGGGAGCAGAGGGAGAGAGAGATGAGAGCTACCTACGACCTGCCCTTCGTCTCCTCATCTCTGCGCAGGATCCGCTGCTGCGCTTACGTCCCTTTCCTGCCCTCCTTCCGGGGCTTCCGGCTGCGAAAGAAGAGCCAATCAGATGATGAGTCCGTGTCACGTGATGGTGGACAACGTGACAACGAGGCCTTTGAAGCTGACCCTGACCTTTAGTAGAATAGCCTTTACGTTCCTTTCCTGCCCTCCTTCCGAGGTTCCTGGCTGAGAAAGAAGAGCGATTATATAATATTGAAATTGAACAAAGGGTAATTACTCTCTTTTTCTAATTAACTCCCCTCCACCAAAGTTGATTACGATACCATCCACCTAGCAGTGCGTGGGTCAGAACCAAAGTGAGACAAGCAGTGCGTGGGTCAGAACCAAAGTGAGAGACAAGCTGTCTCACTTTGGTTCTGACCCACGCACTGCTAGGTGGATGGTATCGTAATCAACTTTGGTGGAGGGGAGTTAATTAGAAAAAGAGAGTAATTACCCTTTGTTCAATTTCGTCATCTCCTCTCTTGGCCTTACTATTTCATTCTTTATATAATATTGATTTTATATATTGTCCGTAATCAAGAGTGTATGTTCTTTTTTTGTATTTGTTTTTGCTGTCCCATCTTCTGGTCCGTACAGTGGCGTTGTGCCTACACCGCTCATTCTGAGTCTCAACTCGCAGCCACACCCCGGCTTGTTCAAGTCGCAGAATCCAAAACAGGAGGACGGTCTTACAGTATTGCAGATTCCTGTCCGAGCAGTTGACATAAAACAGGACAAGAATAGCAAATTTGGGCTCCATGTAAGGACGAAGTATTCTCCAGACCACGCTGTTCTCTACAGATGAAGTTTTACAGACTTAAGGGGCCGATCCACACTTCCAAACTGCAGTCGGTACGGCTATTCTAATTCAACTGCGACATGTGCAAGGCACGAACCTGATGAAATACTACTGACAAAATGAATCTGATGAAATCCTACTCGTTTCGTTCACTAAAATATTTGTAAATCCCCATACATGAATATATCTGTACTTCTATATCAGATATTTCATTCCATTCGCGCATCGGGGTCTACATGACTGTAATGAAGGACACTAGTGAGATGTCAGTCTATTCATTTAAGCAGTAGTATTTTGTCCGAATCACCGGCCTCGGGTGGACGAGGGGGTCGGCCCCTTTAGACATAGGACATTGGTAGGGAATCGGAGCCTCTCCTAATGAGTGAGCTACAAAGTCACAGTTCAGGCTTTGGTTGAAAACTCTCACGAAAACTCACCATGACTCTTTAAAATTAGATGCTGAATGCGAACAGTTTATTACGCAAATAACTCTCTATGTTGTCTAACAAAACACTCTAACAAAACTGCTCTGTGAGTTAGAACAAAATCAGAAGTGTTTGTATGCCATATAAAAATGAAGACTTCAAGCGTACTCTTTGCCTCATTAGTTTTTATTTTAGGATGGAGAAGAAGAAAGATGTCAACAGTGCTTTTGAGCTGAAGCTGTTGACAGTTTTACATAGTGTAATGGAAGTTGTTTATGGTCAACCAGAAAGTTATGACTGATAGGGGATAAATTCTGACCATAACGTTTTGCACGACAATGATGCTTTATTTTTGCATTTCTTGGTTGCTTGTGGATTGCAACATTTGGTGGAAATGTATACTACTCAAAATAATTCAAGGGCCAAGAAGGGTTAGTGTAACATGCTTGGACGAGAAGCATTTGATTACTTGACAAAAACACGTTGCTCGGGACATTATCTAACCGTTTCATAAGGAATTTGGTAAGAAATGTTTGCATTTATAATACCAATTCGAATTTTAAAAAGCGTGCCAAATATAATGAGTGTTCCTTGAATTCTTTTAAGTACCTAGTATAGTTTGCATTTTTCTTCTTTATCTCAGAAGCCACCTTTGAAACGAGTAAGACTCACATATAAGTTCAGAATGTGCATGAGTATTTCAAAACTGCAACAAGATTCCTCTGAGGGAAAGACTGGACCTGGGGGAAAAAAGGAAATAACTCAACACAGGCAAAGTTTCAGCAAACTGGCAGGAATTTTCGAGACTTTCCCATGTAGAAGGAAGAAATATATCGTTAAAGTTGTGATCCGATTCATCAAACGTAGAATCATTTCCCATACATTTAAATAACACAAAATTAAATAAAGTGTATATCAATCTTCGTTTTCAATCTTTTGTCTTACATGAATGACGTGGATACTGTTATTATTTCGACAAGGAGATGTTGTTTTCGTCTCTTTCTGTTCGTCTGTCGGTCTTTCAGTCTCTATGTCCCTCGCTTAAGTTAAACAAATGTAAACTTCGATTTTAATCAAACTATATGCTACATAAAGTAGCTAAAGTACCCCGAAATTTTCTTTTTATATAATGTGAATCGGTATATTATTTTTAGAATAAAGATATATTTTAAATATTGTCATTACTCTTTTAAACACTTTGTCACATTTAAAACAATTTAGCGACAGCATAATCTGAAACATATGAACAGATTTGGACTAATTTTAAGTGAGGAGTTAATCACCACTATTATTGGGATAGATGGACTTGGAGTTTCTTGATTTAAATTAAATAAATAATTAATTTAAGGAGTCTAGGGGGGCGATTCGAGGGACATGATCACATGGGCGATTCGAGGGACATGATCACATGTATCTGAACGTTTTGTGTTTGTATGTGTAAGCGTGTGCATGCATGCGTGTGTTTGTGTATGTGGACGAGAGAGAGAGAGAGAGAGAGAGAGAGAGAGAGAGAGAGAGAGAGAGAGAGAGAGAGAGAGAGAGAGAGAGTAAAATTGCATAACATTCTTCTTGGTTGGCAGTAGAAGCTGAGGGTTTTGGCAAATCCTTTGTGGCATAGGCTACATCGCGTAAATGCTGCACAGAATCACTTCAATGTTTCTACAGTGTGATGTTACCTGAAGCTGAGTTGTAGGCCCATCTTTGAGTGCTATCATATAATTTGTATAAGGTAAGAGTGCAAAGGTCGTCCAAAGAATAACTGTCTGGCTGCAATATCACGTGAACCGCTGCACAGAATCGCTTCACATTGTGAACGATGTGACGTTACATGAAGCTGAGATGTGGCCATTTCTTTCAGTGATATATCATTTAAGTAAGGTTGGGGTATCAAGGTCGTCCAAAGAATAACTGTCTTCCCAGGTAATATCTCATGAACCGCTGAACAGAATCACGTCAAATACAGTGGTCTATTAGCTAAAGCTGGTGTATCCTGATGAGAAATTTCGGATAGTTAGGGTATCAACTAAGACAAACATGCGGCGATGGGGTAGGATTATATGTATCTCTCTCTCTCTCTCTCTCTCTCTCTCTCTCTCTCTCTCTCTCTCTCTCTCTCTCTCTCTCTCTCTCTCTCTCTCTCTGCTCTGTGTGCGTGCGTGTGCGTTCTTGCCCATTCCACTCACACTATACACTATAGAACCCATAAGCGATGATAAACTATTTCTGTCTGTCAGCCTACCTGCCTCTCTCTCTGTCTGTCAGTCTGTCTGTTTTTTTTTATATATACCCATATGTTATGGGGGGGTGAAGAGAGAGAGAGAGAGAGGAGAGAGAGAGAGAGAGAGAGAGAGAGAGAGAGAGAGAGAGAGAGAGAGTAGTAGTTCTTCTTCTTCTTCTTCTTCTAAGTTCTTCTTCTTAGGTCGTTCAGGCATGTTCCTGTCAATTATGAATGTAGATGCATCATGCTGCTGTTATGCGCCTAAGTAAGAATAATTAGGCCCAGCATGTCTGACTTCGGCTAGAGGAAATCTTTTTGAAAGTATTTCTTGAAAAAAGGCAGGAGAATGGACCGGAAAGGCAGAACGATAGTATGCAGCATGCAAATGGAAAAGGCAGAGTTAAAGAGACTGACAGATTAGAGGTAGTTATAAGCACAGAACTTCCAGAAGGTGGGGGAACTATTTGTACGGAAGACACCCCCCACTCCCAGTATCCCGACGGGGGGTGGGGGGGGGGGGGGGGAGAATACTACCACCCCTGTATTCGTAACCAAAGGTGGCAGCGTGGGCCGGAGACATTTTCTCGAATGTACGTACACACGGTTTGCTGGGGAGACTCCTGTCACCTCGCCCGTGCTACCCCTGGTCCGTATGGAAACACCCCACCCCACCCCATACACACACACACGCGCGCACGCCTTAACCTCACTGACCCGCAATTAGGTGGAGGCAATAGCGTGAATGGCGAGCTGTTAGTAACTCCGTATAGTAATCTCGGCTCTTCAACCATCTCGTTTCTAGGCTAGGTGCGTAAAGTGGTGATTGAAATTAGCGTCCGTTTTGGTTGCCTGCAAAATATAAATCAGGTTATAGCGCACGTTTATGAACGGATGCTGTTGAAATTGTGCACCAAGATAGTCACTATCTCCGGTCATGCACGTTCCAAAGTTCGAGTCAATGTCGAGTCTGGTTACGCCGCGGTTTGTGAAAAGGTTAAGCGGCGTATATCGCGCGCGTTTATAAATCGATTCGCTTCCGGTTTGGCATATCGATAGTCACCGTACCCGGTCATCTCCTTCCAAATGCGAAGGCAATCCGTCCAGAAATACTGGAGATACGGGCGCCGAGAGGCCGGTGGATACGCGTTTTGCGCATTTGCCAAACCGCGCAAATGACACGGCCGCCTCAGTTGCCGTTGCCATCGCTCCGTTAGGGCTCATAGCAAATTTGAAGCGATTCGGTCGAAAAACGGCGGAGTTATAAGGCCCGTTTTGTGTTTCAGACAGACAGACGACACACACACGCACACGACACTTGACAAATTATGATATGATGATGCTTACTCATTTGTATTCTAGTTTTTATTTTTTTTTGTACAGCGCTTTGAGCTCCCTGCACGGGAGTAAAGCGCTTTACAAGTATCCAGTATTACTACTATTATTATATAACAAAAATAACAGACGAAATCTTTTCTTCTTTTTTTTTGCCGCGCGGGTGAGCGAGAGCGAGACGGAGAAAAAAAGACTGAGTTTTCTGTTGCTAGGAAAATGCCTCTAGACGGAACGGCACCTGGTACCAAGCACTAAAGACTACTCCACCTAAACAGCCGTCTTCTTCGCAATGTAGAGGAAATCCCCTGCACGCGTTGAACACGTATCTTGCTGCTACACGCGAGAGCATCATTACAGCACTGTTCCTGTTGTCTTCTAAGGAAAGCGCGAGCTTTCAAAGAACTTTACGTGACATCACTAGTGTTATGCGCAGCGGAAGGGCAGGCAGATCTCTTCCGGTCAGGTTCTACAACTCTTGGTAGCACTTCTTATTCGCTGTGTCTGTCCTGTTAATAAGAGAGAGAGAGAGAGAGAGAGAGAGAGAGAGAGAACGAACGAACGAACGAATGTTTTTTAATGAGGGGAAAAAACGGAATAAGCACAACCGGCTTTTTCATCCGGCCCTCAAAAATACAATGCAAAAGGCAAAAATCAATAAGGAAACAAAATCTACAAAATGCAAAAACAACAAAACATGAAAATTATTTTTAAGATATCATAAGATAAAAAATATTTCATAATCGATTCACCACTAGGTGGAAAATCAATTTCAAGTAAATCTCAATTTGATCAAACAAATTATAGAGAAAGAAGCCAGACAGACAGACGGAGAGAGGAAAAAGATGGAAGTACAGACGGACAGTCAGACAGGCACATAAACAAACATAGACAGAAAGGACCATGAAGTATATACAGCATCAACCAAGCTAGTAATATAAAATACATAGGCATGCAGCACACACATACACATTGACGTTATGATTTAGCATATTCGTTCATAAGCAAATGATGATATTTTCTTTTAAAATTTATCAAACAAATATGAACATTCAATTGGGACGAAATTTCATTCCAGAGGAGACCTCCAGAATAATGCAGACTGTATTTGAAAATGTCCAATTTTGGAAGAGGTAGCATTAGTTTGTGTGGAAGACGTTTTGTATTGAATTGATTTTTTTCAGTAAGAGATTGGAGGGCGCATCCTAACATGATTTTAAACATAAAAACGGCTTTATTAAATTTTAATTTAAGTTTATGTGGGAGGATATCTAGTAATATGTAGTCAGAATTAGATAGAGTTGACGATTTTAGTAGAACCAATTTGAGCGCACGTCTATAAGGACTATGTAGTGGCTTAAGGACGTGTTCACTAGCTGAATCCCAGAGGGAAGATGAATAATTTATATGGGATGCAATGTAAGCATGGAAGAATACTTTGCGAAATGTTTGATCTTAGACAAGAAATATCTTTTTAGAAACCATCTTACAAACACTTTGCACTTGGGGAGACCATGATACATTTTTGTCAATAACTATACCTAGCACTTTGTGTGAATCTACTTCTTTAATGTTGTTACCATTAATATATAATGAAGGATAACTACGGAGAAGAGAGAGAGAGAGAGAGAGAGAGAGAGAGAGAGAGAGAGAGAGAGAGAGAGAGAGTTCGTTTTGTTTTTAGGCAGCAGAGAGGTGAAATCCTCCTCCTCCTCCGCTTTCTCCTCCTCCTCCTCCTCCTCATCATCATCATTAGCCTCCTTCTCTACACTGGAAGCATCATCATCATTCAATTAAAATCAAGCAAAATAATTGCTAAACTGACGATTCAACAGTCCTACTAACAAAAGCAGCGATTCACTCATTAGTTTACGGATACATTTCCACACCCCAAACAATACAAATGTAATTTACGCAGTTGATGTGGATTTTTCTACTGAAAGAAAATGTAGTAACGAATGACTATCGCACAAGCAGATGACGAATTACATAACACGCTTATTACAATACCGCTTACAGTTCCGTCAACAACACGCGCATAAGAATGCTGGAGCAATAATTATAAAAGACATCAGTGCACCAAGGACTGTGCAACAGTTTTCGTGTGTTTGGGGAGCGATCAAACCATCAAAAATGGCTAAGCATCAACCGTTCACCACTTCTTTATTCTTTGTCTGTCTGTTATGGGCAGTAGCAAACCAGTCACAAGGTTAGTGGGTTTTTCCCCCTTTTCAGTCACAAAGTTAGTGTTTTTTTCTTCACAGCCTATCAATAGCTGCTTAGGCAACTGACCTAAATAATCGACCGTGACAGACGTTAATGGGAGTTTTCGTTTTTATTATTTAAATAATTGAATGACTATTAATGCACCGCCATATGACGAATATAATCGTCATATTTTTGTAAGAACTTTCCATTGAAAGCCCCTGTGAAGCGATGTACAATTGAACTCAACATCTATAATAAATGGATATTGTATTCCTTTATCCTTAAAAATAATGTTTGCTATGCTTTGTTTGACGCACTATAATATATCCTGGTGGACTGTTTAAGTAATTACCCACCTGTGACGAGGGAATGGGTTAAAAGGCTAAGTCTCTAGGGAAGACTTTTAGTATGTTAAATTTTCAAATAGAAAATTTGCCTTTAGCCCACTTCTCTAGGGTATGGGAGATGAGCAACTTTCCCGGCCCCTTTTCATCTAATAAATTTATGTTTGTGCCCGGGTTCTGGCTCGTATGATTGAATGAAATACAAGTGGTAGTTTGCTCTAAATGGCAGACAGAGAGAAGTAGGGTTTTACATAAAATTACAAGACTTCCACTCTCATCAGTCTGACCAAAGGGTTCAGAATTATTTGACACTTGTATTTTATTTACTCACAAAATCTGCATAAGATTATGCAACAATAATAATAAAGCAGCTCAATGGCGCCAAAACAAAATATGAATGAAAAACAATGAAATCCGAAAGGATTTACAAGACTTTTGTCTTTCTAGAAGGTTAGCCCCAAGCGGGAAGGGTCACTAAGTGTCCAGTATCTGGGGTTCCAGTTATTGGTCTTGGCACTGTCTTAGGGACTTAGCTCATAGCTGTGTTGAAGTTCCTCCGTAGGGATTGGCGAGTACTGGGTTGACTTGGCTTGCTCAGGTGTAGAGTAGCTCCCAGTCGTTCCGGTTGCGGCGTTGCGGGATGGCACGGTTCAGGCGTGGTCTCCTCGCGGATTCGGGGTGCGGGGGCGACTTGGCGGCGGTCCCGTCTTGATGCTTGTGAGTCAGGGATTGAACTTCCTGACCACGATGCCCTGCTGATAATCACAGGAAAAGGTGGTTGTAGATCTCTATGGCTTAGAGACAAGGGGCTTCAGCCGGCAGGGAATTAGTGGATCCCAACCGGCTAGAAGGCTGCCCTTGTACAAAAGCACTAGTAATAAATAACCTGAATTTCAGTTAGCAAACTGAGATCAGTAAAACATAAAAGGTGTACGGGAATCAACTGGTATGATTCAGTACCCGGCTAGATCAAAGTCTATGATCAAGCCAACATCACTCTCCATCCAACACCTGGAAAGGAATGTTATCATAGTTAGCAAGGTTGCAACCCACAGGCTCCCTACTAAAAATATACAAAAGGGTTAGTAGGCATAAAATCCGGTTCTTGTACCAAAAGAGTTAAAGTCAAAAACACACACACAAATAATCAGGGTACATGATTAGAACAGAATGTTTACCACTTCTTTTCAATAACATATCTACTCCTTATTCATCATGGAACATAGGATCTAGATCAAAAATAGAATCAAACAAAAACAAATCTCAATCACTTAGGTTACATCCCAGCCATCAATAATACTCACTAGTTGGGCTATTAGGACTGGCTGGGAGATAGGTTGATTCTGCAATGTTGGTCAGCCAGGTTTTGGAGGTCTTGTGAGAGAGAATGTTTAGGCTGACTTTCCTCACTACTCAAAATCTCCCTTTCATTTTAAACACCCGAGGGCCTATGATTGGTTCATAGCAGTCGACAAGTCGACGCTATAATATTATGCACACTAGTACAGAACGATCACGCGCCTGTTATGTCATTGGCACGTGTCACATTCCTCTCCCTATCGTGATCGGGAAAGGAGATACGGGGAACAAAGGGAGACCGCCAATGTGGGTGTCACAAGCTGACAGGGAAGGTAAAACGGGCTTCAAAGAGATCGCGCTTCGGAATCGGCGACCTGTTTGATGTTGAATTGTAATAGGGCATTTGCCACGAGTTTTCGTGCTTTGAGTAGAAAGTAAAGGGGGGGGGTGTAGTTGAGAAAGTGGAGATGCGTGGGTCACCTCGTCACACACCCCCCCACCCGCTCGCATCACCCCTTTGAAAATCAAAATGGCCATGATTGTGATATTAAAGATTGAACCAATGAGGCTAGGAGAGGAAATAGTAGAAATGAACAAAGGGAATAATAATAATAATAATAATAATAATAATAATAATGATAATAATAATAATAAACAATGGATACTTATATAGCGCTTTTTATCGAGCACAAAGCGCTTTACAGTCAGTATTGAAACACTCACACACGCACACACACGCGCAGACACACACGCACGTACGTGCACGCACACGAGTGAACGCGTTCTTGCACACAGACATACACACACAGACCCACACACATTTCATCAAACACACAGAAGACACATTCTCACTGAAACGCACACAAACTTACTCAAACATACACTTGCTTGTACAAACACCCGCGCACACACACACACACATAAACACACACACACAGAACACACAAAACACACACGCGCAATCACAACCAGTTCGCTGCTGCCCCAGCGTGCAATGAGACGGTTGAAGAGCGGAGATTACTAGGGGAAGACGGGGTAAAAAGCGCATGGGCGGGTAAGAAGCCCACCCCAATTATCTCATGAAATAAAGAAAATTTCAGTCAAATTTGCCCATGAGACGAATGCTAGAAATGTTGCCCATGAGACGAGCGTTAATGTCTAGCATTCGTCTCATGGGCAAATTTGACTGAAATTTTCTTTATTTCATGAGATAATTGGGGTGGGCTTCTTACCCGCCCATGCGCTTTTTACCCCGTCTTCCCCATTACGGATTACTACAACAGCTCGCTCTCCACGGCAATTGTCTTCCACCTATTTGGTGTCAGTTAGAGGTTACCGCCTGCGGGTGTGTGAGTATGGGGGGGGGGTGGGGGTGGGGATGGGTGGGGGGGGGGGGGGGGGGTGGGGAATGGTTGGGGTGGGGTGGGGGGGGGGGGCAGTGGGGAGTCTGTCTCTCTGCCTCTGTCTTTTTCTGTCTGTCTCTCTCTCTCTGTATGTTTGTCTGTCTGTGTCTCTCTCTCGCTTTCTGTCTCTGTCTCTCTGTCCTCCCCCCCCCCCCCCCCTCTCTCTGTCTTTGTCTGTAGGGCCTATGTCTCGCTGTCTGTCTGTCTCTCTCTCTCTCTGTCTGTCTGTCCGTCTCTGTCTTTGTCTGTCTGTCTCTCTCTGTCTCCTGTCTCTTTATGTCTATGTGTCTCTCTGTCTGTCTGTCTGTCTCTCTCTCTCTCTCTCTCTCTCTCTCTCTCTCTCTCTCTCTCTCTCTCTCTCTCTCTCTCTCTCTCTCTCTCTCCCTCTGTCTGTCTGTCTGTCTGTCTCTCTCTGTGCCTGCTCCGGGGCGGAGGACGTTAAACAAATTTTCATTCATCCAACCAGAACAGCAGTTGTCCTCTTTGCTCTCTGTCTATGTCTCTCTGTCTGTCTGTCTCTGTGTGTGTGTGTCTTCTGTCTGTCTGTCTGTCTGTCTCTCTCTCTCTGTCTCTCTCTCTCTCTCTCTTTTTCACCCCCCTTATAACATATGAGTATATATAAAACAAGAGGCAAAGCCTTCAAGGCTCACGTCTGATTTTTATTACTATAGCAGGCACGGGAATTCCCATGACAATTCCCATGCCTGTATAGATAGAATACTGTTATGTAGACATTTGTGCATCTGAAAACATAATTAATTTTTATTTTACTGTGTAAGTTAAATTATTTCTGTGCATTAAATTACCCCTACCCCTTTCTTTAAAATTTAATTATATGTATGTTTATATATGCGCATGTAACATAGTGGAGCCCTATTTTTATTTTTGGAAAACAAGTAAAATTGAAAAGCATATTGACCAAGCTTTCAGAAATACATAGTGACCAATCCCCCCCCCCCCCCCCCCGCCGGGGTAAGGGGGGTCTACGGACACCTATAGTAGGCCTACAGTCTTTGCCTGTAGGTCTAAGCCTCTTACTCTTAGAAAATTAACAAGAAAATTCAGTTGATACAATATCAACTAAAGGAGGCCAAACAGTGTTAACATTATGTAGAAGAGTGTATTGCACTTCAAATGTGTATGAACATGTATGTCTTTTCAAAATATCTTCAAGGTGATGCAATTGGCTACTTTAGAGAAGAAGAAGAAAAAAAGTTATATAAAATATGAACGTGTCATGAAATACGTTCGTCATCGACCGCTCAGACAATAACAAAAAAGAAGTTCAACACAGTAAAGTGCTGAAAATGACGGTTTAGTTCTGTAAGCAGATGAGATTCGTCTTCCAAAGTATTTGTGATCCTAATGTTGTCATGAAACTGAAAGAAACCAGACTTCAACTTTTGAGATAGAGAGTCATAAACACAAAGAGAGTAGGGTAGGCTCAGCCTACGGTTGTGTGAATAAAACTGAAAAGAACCAACTTGGCTCATATTCATCTTTCACTGTCAACTGATTGTGTCCATCTGCTAACCTTTGCACTAGGCCTAGGCCTACAGGGACTGACCCTGCTTCCATAGCTCAACACCACAGCACAAAGAGAGTCGCATCACTAAGCCTACCTGTTTTGGTCAGTTGCTAGGCTAACGCATATTCATGAGTCTCTCAATGGTAGTGTGTGCATCAATGAAAAAGAAAGGGTGGGGGGATCAAGGAATAGTCAACTGATAAATGAACGTGAGGATAGAAGAATGTAAAATCCATCCGTAAGTATTTCTTCAAAATAAAGGGTTTGGTGAATATACAATTGGCATGCGATTATTGTCACTGATGAGGGAGGAGGGGGGGGGGGGGGATTTTGACAAAATTACAACTTTTTCGTTGCCACTGGATTTAACGTATGCTAAGTACATGGGCACACGGGACCTCGGTTTATCGTCTCATCCGAAAGACTCCACGTTCAGACCGTTAAGGCCTAGTGCAGAATGAGAGGAAAAAATCCCTTGTACCCAGGTTCGAACTCGGGTTTACTTGACACGAAGCGAACGCGATACCACTGTGCCACTCTACACCACCTCAGTCATTGTGGTTGAAGCGTTTTCTTTTTTTTTGTAGTGCAGTAAAAAAAAAAAAGCTGGTTCTTTTGTTGTGAGTAAAACTCCTCAGCGTGTTTCTTACAATAACTCATCCGTCAGGGTGCCCCTTTAACGGTGTGCCATTTGAGACCCTGTACAGGTTTTTTCCGCCTAAAAGGCGAGGACGAAAAATGTTATGTGTGCAGTCCTTTTATTTTTTGTTGTCCTTTTTATGATGAATGCAGTTTTTATTTTTTTAACGATGCAATTGCTGTTGTTTTGCAAAAGTTTAGTAATGGTGGTTGTACACTTTAAAAAAAAGAAGCCAAAATGATGATGAAGCCCTGTCAAGTGTTTTATCATCATACAATTCACGCCTGGTTTTTACTTAGTATAAGACAACACAAAATTTGTTTTCTTCACAGTACTCTTTGCAGAAGTGTAATACACAACTTTAATGTTAAATCGTTTGTCTTTCAAAATTCTCCAAATCTTTTGCATGCTATTCGTATGCTATACATCATAAAAAAATGTTTAGCAGTGTGGTGTATGCAAGTTTAAGCAGACGACACGAACTCCAGTGGATGCAACGCTACTTACGCACACACGCACGCATTGTTGTAAGCTATAAAGAGACATAAGCATAGAAAAAGCATGGCTCAACATCACAGCACAGTAGGCTAACACCTACACAGGCACACACCCAGGGTGGGTAGGGGGGAGGGGGGAGGAGAAAGAAATAGTTTTGTTTCTGTGCAATGAAACAAAAGAACCTGAGAGACAGATGGAGACATTGCTGATAGAGAGAGAGAGAGAGACTGAAAGCAGAGACAGATACAGAAAGCGACAGAAAGAAAGAAACAGAAAGAAAGAAACAGATAAAAAGAGATAGTATGTGAGAGAGAAGGACAATGAAAGTGTGAGTAAAGCAGAGAGAGAGAGAGAGAGAGAGAGAGAGAGAGAGAGAGAGAGAGAGAGAGAGAGAGAGAGAGAGAAAATAATGAGGTTTAGCAGATGACACCAACTCCAGTGGAGAAAGTGTGGTAGAACCAATAGGCCTACTGCTAGGCACGCACACACACAGTAGGCCCTGTCGCATGCAAATCTGTCACTCGTGCAAATCTGCAGCTCGCTACTATGAGAGTCTGTATTTGCGACAACCACAAATTTCACTTTTTCTGTACTTGAGCTATTTACCTAACCCTCTAGCCTACACCAGACTGAGGCATTGTAAAACCATGAATCAAGTCTGCTGACACATGCACACACCAAGGGGGAAGGGCGGGGGGAGAGTTCTGTTTCTGTGTAATGAAATAAATAAAAAGAAGCTGAGAGAGAGACAGGTGGATTACATTGTTAAGAGAGAGAGAGAGAGAGAGAGAGAGAGAGAGAGAGAGAGAGAGAGAGAGAGAGAGAGACAGACAAACAGACAGAGACAGACAGACAGACAGACAGACAGACAGAGACAGAGAGCAGGGAGAGAGGCAGGAAAAGACAGGGCGAAAGACAGAGACAAAAAGAGATAGTATGTGGAAACAAAATTGGAAGCCGTGCAAGGCAGAGAAAGAGAGAGAGAGAGAGAGAGAGAGAGAGAGAGAGAGAGAGAGAGAGAGAGAGAGAGAGAGAGAGAGAGAGAGAGAGAGAGACGCAGTCACAGCCTAACTCTGTAGGCTAACATGTTCAGGTCACCAGTCTGTTAGGCTGATGCATATTCATGAGGTTCTCAATGATCGCACCAGAGTCGCACGCTCAATTAAAAAGGGCAGACAACTTCAATGACAAAGGGAAGACAACTCTGATGCGCCCAGCAGGTCACGTACTCCCCCATAGACCATGGAACTGGCCCAAATCATGTGACCATTCACAGGCAAAAGTCACATGATCCCTTACCCAATGCTATAGTGGAGGCGACCTCTTGGCCGCTTCCAATAATTGAAGTTGCGTAATTCGTAAGGCCATACTCCTGATCTGTTACTGTTTTAAACTGATTGTTCATGCGATGAAAACTTGTTCCACATCATCTACATTTCTGTAAGATATTTTATATTAGTCCTAATATTTTATTTTCGTTTCGTTAATTTCCCCCCCCCTCTGCCACAAAGCAAAGGTCAAGGTCACAGCCAGCAAGCTCATCCATGTTTATCTTCCCCTGTACAGTCTTTGCACATGGTGATCAATCGTCTAGGCCTAACAAAGGATTCGTACGTCGAAGGCAGTGAAATCGACGAACACTGGATTTTCCGTATATTTGTTTTCAAGACTGAAATGAATGTGGGCTAAATGTTAGGTACGTCGTCTTGATTATGAGGTAAGGCGTGATCTCTTATTCTCTAGGCCTAGGCCTTGTTGCCGGAAGTGCAATAGGCTAAGTATTGCATGTGCAGAGATGATGTGCGAATGAACACGAACAACCGTTGTCAAACTCAAAGGCGCAAATGAAATGAAACAACCCGGCCGTCAACGCACACACATCCATTTGTTACAGAAAATATAAGTTAACGACGTTAAAATGTACCTATTTGTACACACCTGAAGTCTTGTGTTTCTTTTTAAAGGGCGTTTTTGTATATCTAATGGAGAGTCTTCTTTCCACTCGGTACAACACAACAGTAATCTCTGCAACAAATGATTTTCTTTCTTTTGTTCCTTATCGATGTATCCGACTGCTTTGATCGTCATGACTTGAAGGCTCACGTCAAAATCAAGTATCCTGCTAACTTTAACCCTCTAACATCTTATGGTTTTTTGAGAAAACGACAACGTTAAAGTTTCAGTGGAGAGTGAGAGTCTTCTTTAGTTTGAAGAGTGTGACTGAGTCAAGGTTAAAGGTTGCACAACAGTAATCTCTGCAACAAATGATTATCTTTATTTTGTTCTTTATCAATGTATCTGACTGCTTTGATCGTCGTGACTTGAAGGCTCACGTCAAAATCAAGTATCCTGCTAACTTTAACCCTCTAACGCCTTATATGTTTAGAGAAAATGACAATGTTAATGTTTGAGTCAAGGTTAAAGTTCGGGGCCATGGACGCAACACACACACACACACACACATACACACAACCGAACATGTACGATACAATAGACTCACTTTGTTTTAAAAAACGACGTGAGCCAAAAAGGCATTCATCAAAATCATACCTTTCATTCAACAATCATAATTTTTATATTGATTGGTATCTGTAGTTAAAAGCTTTTGATAGGAATAAAGCAAGTGGTATACACATTCTTCTGTCAGAGATCAGTAATGTTAATTTAAACGCATTTGGATTAAGATAATGCTTTGGGGATATGTACGACTCGCGTAATGCTTTATATTGGGGACAAACAAGAATAAAATGTAATTCGGTTTCATCAACATCAGAACAGAAAGGTTGCTTACTTGTGTACTTGAATGTCTATATCGGTGGTTGTTTTTTTAAAACTTTTTTAAGCCATACTTTTACCATGCACTATAAATTAGTCTCCCCCCCCCCCCATTAATTCCAGGTAAGGTGGAACGGATGATGCTGAGGATAGACGACAGGGAAGTCAACGGGTCGGCCAAGGTCACCCCGGGGTCTCACAGCCTGCAATGCGTCGCTGTAGGGATCAACCCGAACACAACCATGCTGGCTCTGAAGTCGGCCAATTTGCAGCTGGATTCGCCTAACGTCACCACCTCACTGATGCGACAGGCTTCCATCAGCGCCGGTGCTCCCAGATACCGGTAGGCCTAATACCTTAGGAGGCGAGGAAATGTTATTGTATTTGTATGGCTGTCTGTCCTTTCAGATAGTGCCATGTAGCAGAAGGGGCTGCTACTATTCCAGCGGGCTGGGCTAAAGTTTGTTTATGTAGTAGAGATGCCTTGCCCAGGGTGAATCCCCAGACTCTCGGCAATAGGGATTTGAGGACAGCTGGCGATAGGAAGGTCCCCAAAGGCCAACAGCCCCTTTGGCTGCAGCACTAGAGCCAGTGCAAAAGCCATCTTGTTTGAGTCATAGACTTTCAGGAAAGACTAAGCTGTGCCATGACTTTACAAAACTGTTGAAAATCATCAATTGTACAGCTCTCATTTTACTGCTGGCTCCTACTGCATGCTAATGTCAGCCAGTGATAAAAGCCATTCGAGTGAAGGAAATAGTATGTGTAGGGTTGGCAATATTGACAACTTCAGAAAGATATTGCCAAAATTGTGGACGTGGCCTCTGGTTTAGAGCTGAAAGCGGACATTTGTGTAATAAGTTTTATGTCCATCCATTAGGATTATCTTTCTTATTTTCACCATTCTTCTTCTTCTTCGTTGGCTCAGACAGTTTCCTGTCATATGAGCGTAGATGCGTCATGCTGCCGTTATGCGCCTAACTAAGAAATAGTTAGGCCCAGCATGTCCGACTTCGGCTGAAGAAATCTTTGTAAGAATCTATAGAAAAAAGGCAGAAGAAAGGACCAGTAAGGCAGAGAGATAGTAGATCACAGTAAGCAAGGGGAAAAGGCAGAGTCAAAGAGAGCGATAGATTAGAGAAGCTACAAGCACAGAACTTCCAGAAGGTGGGGGAACTATTTGTACGAAAGATCCCCCAGTATCCCCACGTGGGGATTTTTTATCATTAATTGTGTTTACGACTCTCGATCTCAAAGTGTTGTTCTTTCAGTTTCTTGGCAACCACCCTAGGTGATCACCCTAGCTGATCCTTATCATAACCCTTTTCTTAAGAATGTTCAATGCAAACATTTGGTATGCCTTGAGTACAACTAATCCTTTTTTTGGTGATATTTGTGATATCACTGTCATTATTGTGTTCGTGCTTTATTTATTTTGTTTGTTTGTTTGTGTTTTCAGGCACGTGGTTGAATCGATGACCAACATCAGCTGGTCAGACCAGAACGAGACAGTGGAGTGTGCTCTGCAGAACGAACAGACAAAACTCATCTCCACTCTTCACGTTGTTCGTACGTACATGAATCATGAGCCATTTTCAAAAGGTGCCTTGTGTAACCCTCACCTAAATAAAACAACCACAACTTAATTCAAGTGTTTACAATTCATTGTATGTTTGGTGATTTATGATACCAAGGAATTAATAAAGCAAATTAAAACCCATATGTGGCCAAGTCTGTTGCGTTTTTACGACGATTTTGAAACAAAAAGGGTGGAAATGGCGTGTGATTTTACAATATTCAGAGGGCGAGTATGTGCACATATTCAAATCCACAAAAACAAGGGATTTTATGTATTTGTTTCTGGTGATATGCAGAGTTAAAGAGTTAATTTTTCTTTCGAATTAATTAAATGAATACAATTTGCCTAAATAGCAAAGATCTGCGGCGCCAAAAATCCAGAGTGCCTCGTGACATGTGGCGTCACGCATAGAACAGAAGAAAAAGATCGTTGAGCGCCGAAACCGGAAGTACGATTCGCATGAAATTACGTAGTACGTTTGATGCGATAAAACGTGTTGTTGTCAGTAATAGAACCAGCGTTTATGGCTAAAATGTAGTTTCTACCTCCGAAAAACAGTTTTGGTGTCACAAAGTCACGAGGCACTCTTTCCGTACTAAATGCTTGAATTTTCCAGATGAGCGAAAGCTAACCCTATGTTTTGCTAACCGGAGATGTGTTTGAGCATGCGCACTGGATCTTTTCTGTTTTAACAATGGCGTGCGCGCGAGCGGGCACGTTTATGTATTGACGTACACCCCATTTGTCAAGTCACGAGGCACACTGTGTCACTGTCACGGGGAACACGAATAATGAGTTTATCCAGAAAATAAAGCTATCAGAATTATAAGAAAGGTATTAAATTCATGTCTTTAATATGATGTTATTAAACATGACTTTAGTTAATTGTTCTTGTGTGCCTACAGTCACACAAAATCATGAACAGAAATCTGAGAAGTGTGCCTAGTGACAGTTCAAGGTTGTGACAACAAACTGTTGTTACGGGGAACACCAACAATGAACACAGCCACAAAATATAGAGCCATGGAGGCATTAAAGTCATTCCTTTGGTTAAATGTCTTGTTGGATGTCATATCAGTGATAGGGGAAGACGGGGTAAAAAGCGCATGGGCGGGTAAGAAGCCCACCCCAATTATCTCATGAAATGAAGCAAATTTCAGTCTCATTTTGCCCATGAGACGAGCGTTAATGTCTAGCATTCGTCTCATGGGCAAATTTGACTGACATTTTCATATTTCATGAGATAATTGGGGTGGGCTTCTTACCCGCCCATGCGCTTTTTACCCCGTCTTCCCCTAACTAAAACTAGCACATAAACTGATGTGACACAGATATTTGTTTTTGTGTCACACGATTTGTTTTTGTGTCACTACAGGATGTCATTAGTCACACCTATTAGATCAGGTTGTGTGGTTTTGTCTTTAGCAATGATAATGTTTTCTCACATTAAATGTGCGGCTGATTCCAATAAAAGTTAAAAACAAAACTTTGTTGTGATATGTTACTTTGGTTTACAAGTATGAAAATGAGATTGTGTGTAAAAGTGTTCCTAGTGACTGTGACGACGAGCACTATCAACCACTCTCTTCTTTATGGACCTATTATGGACTTTTTGTTGTTTAATGATCTAGTTTACTCTAACAATTATTCTTGACACAAATCTGATCTGCTGAGTCATCTCCCTCTTTTGGAAATGAAGGGTATTTCGCGTCACACGTCACTAGGAACACTTTTCGTTCCCTATTTTTTTATCAAAAGATACAGAAAAGTTTCTTCAAATATTTTATTTTCAGTTATAAAAACAGATTCTTAGATGTTAAAACAGTACAACAGTACTCACAATTTAAGTATAAAATCATTTTCATTTTGTAATTGCCTTCAGGGCACTGTTAACCGCCGTTTTGTCCAAATTCCGCCGTTTTGACAAAACGGCGGGGCTAGAACCGCCGTTTTGTCCAAATTTTCTATTATGATTTGGACAAAACGGCGGTTCAACAATCCGCCGTTTTGTCTATAGACAAATCGGCGGGTTGGACAAAACGGTGCCCGATTTTGAACCGCCGTTTTGTCCAAATGAAAGTTGGAGTTATAAAAACTCATTCTTGACAACTTCTCATTTAAAATTTTTTTGTTGTTAAATAAAATGAATAACAAGCTGACCACTGACACTGGTCACTTTGGCCTAATTTTACCATTTGAATGCTAATTAGTGTATTAGGAGATCATATGAACAATTGTTGATGTGGTTGACCAGTGGTCAGTGTCACTGACCAGTGGTCACTTTGGCCTATTTTCACTGTTTGACTGCAAATTAGTGTATTAGGAGTTCAAATGAACAAGGTTTGATGTGGTTGACCAGTGGTCAGTGACACTGACCAATGGTCAACCACATAAAAAATAGGCCAAAGTGACCACTGGTCGGTGACACTGACCACTGGTCAACGACATCAAAATTTGTTCATTTGAACTCCTAATACACTAATTTGCAGTCAAACAGTGAAAACAGGCCAAAGTGACCACTGGTCAGTGACACTGACAACTGGTACGACATCAAAATGTTTTCATTTGAACTCCTAATACACTAATTTGCAGTCAAACAGTGAAAATAGGCCGAAGTGACCACTGGTCAGTGACACTGACCACTGGTCAACCACATCAACAATTGTTCATATGATCTCCTAATACACTAATTTGCAGTCAAACGGTAAAATTAGGCCAAAGTGACCAGTGTCAGTGGTCAGCTTGTTATTCATTTTATTTAACTTAAAAAAAAAAAGAGAACTTGTCAAGAATGAGTTTTTATAACTCCAATTTTCATTTGGACAAAACGGCGGTTCAAAATCGGGCGCCGTTTTGTCCAACCCGCCGTTTTGTCTATAGACAAAACGGCGGATTGTTGAACCGCCGTTTTGTCCAAATCATAATAGAAAATTTGGACAAAACGGCGGTTCTAGCCCCGCCGTTTACAAAACGGCGGAATTTGGATAAAACGGCGGTTAACAGCACCTTTTGAAAATGACTCGTGATGTGTCTGTTTGCATGTGCGAATCTTGTCTGTCTATCTGTCTCCGTGTGTGCCTGATAACTCCCCCCCCCCCCCCCCCCGCGCATGTCTGTCTGTGTGCGCACACGTGTGTGTGTGTGTGTGTGTGTGTGTGTGTGTGTGTGTGCGTGTGCGTGTGCGCGCGCATGTGTGTGCATGTGTGTGTATGTGTGTGTATGTGTGCGTATGCACACGCGCGTGCATGTGTGTGTGCGCATCAGTCCTGAGTCTCAAATTCTCTTTTTTTATTTCTAGTCAAAGTAATTTCGTTCTCCGTTGCCCCTCTCTCTCTCTCTCTCTCTCTCTCTCTCTCTCTCTCTCTCTCTCTCTCTCTCTCTCTCTCTCTCTCTCTCTCTCTCTCTCTCTCTCTCTCTCTCTCTCTCTCTCTCTCTCTCTCTCTCTCTCTCTCTCTCTCTCTCTCTCTCTCTCTCTCTCTCTCTCTCTCTCTCTCTCTCTCTCTCTCTCTCTCTCTCTCTCTCTCTCTCTCTCTCTCTCTCTCTCTCGTGAATTCAAGCAAAGATTAATTGATTGTTACATACAAGGTTGGGAGTCTGAACTATCAAATAAAAGTCGTTATTCATTCTTTGCTTCTTTCAAACAATCTTTTTGAGCATCTCAATACTTATTAGATGTTAAGCAGTTTACATTGAGGAAGACTTTATCTAGATTTAGACTTGGTGTGTCAGCTTTGCACACCCACAAATATCGTTATTCAAGAAATGTTGGTCTTGATTGTCCATTTTGTAAAGGTTCACCTGAAACTGAAATACATTTGGTATTAATTTGCCCTAAATATTTAGTACTTAGAGAAAAGTTGATCCCTAAAAAATATTACAATCATCCTTCTGCTTTTAGGCTAGTTTTGCTGATGTGTGACTCTAGATGTATATTTAGCCTTGCAATGTACTTGTCTGATGCACTTAGAATTCGCAATGAAACAATGTAATATTTTCTGCTATTATTTTGATACTGTTTGTTATGTTTATCTGTTTGAATTGTGAAGATTTCCCATTGTTACCCCTTCCCTCATGATATGGGCAGATGGCCTGATCATTAAGCAGTTGTTCATTGTTCATTGTTCTCTCTCTCTCTCTCTCTCTCTCTCTCTCTCTCTCTCTCTCTCTCTCTCTCTCTCTCTCTCTCTCTCTCTCTCTCTCAAACATTAATAATTCTTTGTTTCCAGCTGAACCCAATGTGAGCTGTGATAACGTCAAAGTTCACAGCAATGACCCGCACGCGCAATTAGCATGCACAGTGACGCACGCTGACGTCATGGTAGAGGCCTACATGTGGCCAACTCCCTCCTTGGTAAGACAAAAGATCCCTGTGTCTGAACTCACTCAACGTTTCTCTGATTTCTTTCACAGCTGGCGGATTCTGGCATCATCTACTCCACCGATGGACCCGACTATAACGGCACTGTCGTCACAGTAAGTAACAGGCTTATTTATACTGTCCCCCAAAAAGAAAAGAAACGCATACTCTTCAATGCATACGCATACACCTTACTGATTATTCTGCTCTTGGGACGTTCAGTGTCCACGGTATGAACCGTTTGGGCAGTTAAAATGAACATTGGATTGATGATTATCAATACGAAAGAAATTGCTACATGACAAACCAAATCGAATTGTTTGGAAATCAATTATATTAGAAATACATTTTCTTAAACATACACTCGTACTTATATGTTTTTTCTTCTTTTGTGTGCGTGGACATTGTATAGTTAGCGTCTGTGCGCGTCAGTAGGGTCGGTATTCACGTTGAGATAGCATGAGACTTAGCATCATGCTAACTTAGAAGCTCTTCCAAAAGTCCTATTAGGTCTCACGTCACATCCGTTCTTCGTTCCCTACATTGGCTCCCAGTTCAATCCCGTATATTGACTACAAAATTCTCCTCCTTGCCTTCAGTCGCTGAATGACCAGGCTCCCTCATATTACTCTGATCTTCTTCATCTCTATGTCCCAGCTCGCCAACTTTCGTTTTCATCCTATAGGACATTGGAAGAGCTTCTAAGTTAGCATCATGCTAAGTCTCATGCTATCTCGACATGAATACCGTCCCTGAACAATGGCGAAGCTATTATTTACTTTCGATTCATTATCCTGTAAATAATTTTGTTCGCGCGTGAAAATCCCCGAGCAAACCGAAAACAAGCCGGACAAGCTCTGTGCCGCAGCATGGGGTGTTGGTTGGCCTTTGGTCTTTGGTATGTGTTTGACATTTAATATATTCCAGTCACAGAGACTTATCTCTGTGAAATTCGGGCTGCTCCCACCTGGGGAGTGCGGGATTTCTTCCTGACTTTTATTTGCCGTGGGAACTTTACGAGTGGGGGGGCAGGTTGGTTCAACGGGGCAATCAAACAGGTACCACTACTCACTCCTTAGTTTGTCAAGGTGTGTGGATATTTTATTTAAAGTCTGTTCACACAATGTGATATTAGACTTAAACAATAACTAAATAAATGAAACGAGGGTTTGTGATTGTGTATTTATGCCTGTGTTTATGTGTGAGTATGGCGTGCATATGTGATAGCGCGTGGGTGTGTTGTGTGAGTGTTTGTTTGTGTGTGTGTGTGTGTGTGTGTGTGTGTGTGTGCGCGTGCGTGCGTGCATGAGCGTGTGAGTGTGTGTGTGTGTCTGTGTGTCTATATATTTTTTAGATGTGTGTGTGTGTGTGTGTGTGTGTGTGTGTGTGTGTGTGTGTGTGCATGTGCGTGCGTGTGCGCGCACGTGTGCGCGTGATAAAAACAAGAAAAGAGAAAGGGTCAAAGAAAACATAATTAATATTAACTAACACATCAATTATAGTAATCTTGCAATTCCAGAGCTGAATACGACTGAAGCGAATTTGATCATTTCATGGCTGTAAAGTACATCTTTTAAAGTTCCTATGTCTGCTACTTGTATCCCAGACAAGGTGTATAGCGATGTTAAAAATGGACATTCGTAAAGAATGTGTTGAACTGATAGTGGGTGACCACAAGCACATTCTACATGTTTAGAAAATTTGGTCTTCCGTGAATTTAATCGAATTTTGTAAATCAGGCTAGACAAAGATCTTGAACATGATAATATTTTAGATTTGGAAGGAAGTTTCTCTTTATACATACAATTTTCTAACATTGAATTTATTTCATGTTTTTTTAGTTTCAGTGAAGTGTCTGAAAATTTTCTACTAGCACCTTCTTTGGGTAATCTATCAGCTAATTAATTCCCAAAGATACCACAATGCGATGGAATCCAGCAAAGTTCTATATCAATTCCTTTGGAGATAATAGAATGTATCAAGTATTTTATATACAAATTTAGATCTCTTCTAACATTTGCATTCCAGTTTTGTAAACTATAAAGTACAGATTTTGAGTCAACACAGAGTAAAATAATATAAATCGCAATATCAGTATCAGCTATCCAAGATAATGCAATAATAATGGCATAAAGTTCAGCAGCAAATATAGAAAAGTCTTTTCCTAGACAAAATGCTTTTTTAATTTTTAAATCGGGGATCGCCAATCCAGCTCCTGTGTATGATTCCAAAACTGTATGAATTTTAAGATGTATATTTTCTAGATGTTCTAGATGTTCTTTTGCTTCAACTACTATCAGATTGACATCATCATCTTTTTTAAGGCAATATAATCAATATCAAATTTTGCAGAAAAATGTTCTCGCTGAGGTACAATATGCATTACTTGAAATTAATGTAATATTGATGTCACATTTCTTAAATAGTTCATCTGTATAATTTCCAATAGGTTGTAAGTAAGAAATATTTTGAGCCCTCCTAGGAAAATCAATTTTTGAACCAAGAAAAACTTCATTATTGACTGAATTAGACACTGAAAGACTTCTAGTCACATACTTGGCTGTAGCCAGCTTACGCTGATCATCAAGTGATAACAAATCAGCTTCTCTTTACGTTTTGAACGTATCTGTGTGCACTGGCACACCTTGTGCTAGTTTAATAGCCTTACTGTCTATGCTTTGTAACCTTTTTAATAGTGTCTGAGGAGCTGAAAAATAAACTTCTTGTCCATAAGTTAACTTTGATCGAACCAAGCTAGTAGCAATATGTAAGAGTGTTTGAGTATCTTGACCCCATGATTGAGCACTAACTATTTTCAAAAAGTTTAACCTTTGTCTAGCTTTACTTATAAGATGTTCAATATAGCACCGCCAGTTTAATTTGGGAGTTAAATAGACTCCTAAGAATTTTACATTTGTTTGATATTGAAGAATTGTGCCTTCTAAAACAAGCTGAGGTAGATGTTGTGGATTTTTACCATGACTAAAAAACATCAATTGTGTCTTTTCTCCTGAAATTTCTAACCCATTTTCCTTCATATACTTGTCTAACGTATCTAATTCAACTTGATAAAGTTTTTGAACATGTGTTATTATTCTCTTGTTTGTGTGTTTTCTAATATTTGTATTCATCCATACTGCAGTATCATCAACATATTGCACCAAATGGATATTGTTAAATGAAACTTTTGGAAGATCATGTATAAGGATAGTGAAAAGAATTGGAGTAATAATAGACCCTTGAGGAATTCCAATATCGATACTCTTAAATGATGAATAACATGTACCAATTCTAGTACAAATAAATCTCTCAGACAAGAACAATTTAACGAATTGATACATTGTTCCACTGATTCCAATATTGTTCAGATTATAAAGCAAACGCGCGTGCCACAGGTGTGTGGAGAGGGGCCAGGCAGGTTTAAAAGCTGGCTTCATTCACACTACAACTGTCACAAGTGTGAGCGGTCAGGCACTGGCCAGTCTTTGTGTAAAACGATAGTTCTTTGATGTTTGTGTGTGCAGAAGCTGAGTGATTCGGAAACGCGAGTGTCTCTGATGCTGGACGTGGTGAAATGGGGCGACACCCGCACCCTTTTCAAACTGATCGCTGTCACTGAAGTTGGGGAAGTGTCGGATGACGCTTATCTCATTGTTGGTCAGTAAGCTTACATATTCGGCCTATAATAAATTATTGACAGCACAAAAGATGATAGAATTGTCAGCTCTCTGTCACCACTGTAGACACAGTGGAAAGAAAGCAATTTGTCGATTTGGATGCTCTTAATCACAGCCCCTTAAGTGCGTGCACGTTTACAGTTAACGTATCGTAATCTTGCTTTCTTTCTCTCTGTATGAAATTCAATCATTTACATATTGGTTTACTTGCTAAGTTATTATTGTTTATTTTATTTTCACTAGCCAACGCCGAGTAACAGTAACGCCCAGTACTGGTAATGCTGAGTACTGGTTTTGCTGGGTGAGCGAAATATGATATTATTACCTTTGTTTTTTTGTTTCTTTCTATTTTTTTTTATATCTTGTTTTATTCCCCACCGCACCCCCCCCCCCCCCCCCAACCATCTGCACCCCCACCTGCCCCCCAAATAGGTGGAAGACAATAGCCGTGAGAGACAGACAGACAGAGAGACATAGACAGAGAGCTAAGAGGACAACTGCTGTTCCGGTTGGAAGAATGAAAATTTGTTTAACGTCCTCCGCCCCAGAGCAGGCACACAGAGAGACAGAGAGAGAGAGAGAGAGAGAGAGAGAGAGAGAGAGAGAGAGAGAGACAGAGAGACAGAGAGAGACAGACAGAGAGAGAGACACATAGAGATACAGAGACAGGAGAGAGAGAGAGACAGACAGACAGACAAAGACAGAGAGAGACAGACAGACACAGAGAGACAGACAGACAGCGAGACATAGGCCCTACAGACAAAGACAGAGAGAGAGAGAGAAAGGGGGGGGGGGGGGGCGACAGAGACAGAAAGTGAGAGAGAGACACACACAGACAAACATACACACAGTGAGAGACAGACAGAAAAAGACAGAGACAGAGATATGCATACTCCCCACTGCCCCCCGGTCATGCACGTTCCAAATTTCGAGTCAATGTCGGGTCTCGTTTCGCCGCGGTTTGTGAAACGGTTAAGCGGCCTATATCGCGCGCGTTTCTACATCGATTCGCTTCCGGTTTGGCACACGGATAGTCACCGTCCCCGGTCATCTACCTGCCAAATTCGAAGGCAATCCGTCCAGAAATCCTGGAGATATGGGCGCCGAGAGGCGCGGGGATACGCGTTTCGCGCATATGCCAAACCGAGCAAATGACACGGCCTCCTCGGTTGCCGTTGCCATCGCCCCGTTAGGGCTCACAGCAAATTTGAAGCGATTCAGTCGAAAAACGGCGGAGTTATAAGGCCCGTTTTGTGTTTCAGACACACAGACACACAGACACACGGACACTTGGCTTTTTATTATATGATTTTTTCATTTATTTTTCATTTATTGTGCATCTGTTTTTTGTATTCACACTCTGTATTCGATTCCTTTTTTCCACATCCATCAAACGGATTCGAAGATTTAATTAATTCTTTTTCCCTTCGGTTTCAGATAACAACGACGAGGATGATCACGATGACCATGACGACAACAACGACGACGACAAGAATGCCGGAGACGAAGATGATCACGATGACAACAACGACGACGATGACAATAATGGTCACGGTCACGGTCAAGGTCAAGGTCAAGGTACCAATAGCACTTCCGGACCACGGTCAAAGTCCATGGTGCTCTGGAATCAAATGATGCTGCTGCTGGCAGTGCTTTTCGTTGTTCATTCATAAAAAAAATACACGTGCAGCACATTATGCAGCTTGCTTGAACCCGCACGCACAGACACACAAACACACAAGCATACACTCACGCTTGCAAATACACATGTACACGCATGCACACACATACGCCAGAGTGCACACACACACACACACACACACACACACACACACACACACACACACACACACACACACACACACACACGCACACACACACACACACACACACACACACACACACGCACGCACACACACACACTTGCACATAAATGCATGCACAGGTACGCATGCACAGACACACAAACTCACACACTCACATACATACATATACACACGCACAGTCACTCTCGGTCTTTTTCTCTTTCTCACACACATGCACGCATATACATACATGCACAAGCATACTCACTCGCACACACATAATACATTGATTATTTTACACACATACACTCAAGCACACACACACACGCCCGCTTGCACGCACGCACGCACACACACACACACACACACACACACACACAAAAACCCACACACAAAACCCAACAAGAACCCACATACACTCACATAATATTATATAAACACACCCACACACGTACGTGCGCATGTACACACAGAAACGTGCACGCGTACACCCTCTGCCCCCTCCTCCCCCTTAAATCTGTTGTAGCATTACCGTATATATCTTTTTTTTAAATACGCTTTAAAACAACCCTTATGGTCCTTTAAAAAACCCATGTAATGTTCTGCCTTGTGGTGTAAATAATGTATTCTCAAATGATTGAAATAACACTTTCCAAAGTTAGTTCTTCGTAGTCAAATGTACTTTAAAAAAATAAAATGTTCCTTAAATACACGTGTTTCCATTTCTTTGTGCACAACAGCAACAAAGTTGTCCCCCTGTCCCCCCCCCCCTTTTTTTTTTAAAGCAGTAAGTGATGCTTACTGATAACAACGACGAAAATTATGTCGAACCTGGAGCTTTCGACCAGAGCAAAGAGTTAATGTTGTTTTTCCACATCTACAGTTCTTCTATACATATTTCTCTTCATTTGCATACTCTCCCTCAACCCCCAGGTGGGCCTACTTTTATTTGTGTAGCTTTTCACTTCAACTGCTTGTAAATAGTAAGGGAAATGTGTTGCAAAATAGATCTGCTACCTGTAAAATCGCGTTTTGTTTAATGCATATTTATATCAACATTCATTGACTCTTGACACACAAAAACGGGGGTGAGACAGGGGAGACAAATTATTTATGTGGTGCATTATGGATTTTTCATAAAATTGAGCTAATGATTATGAGGTAAAGAATGACACCTTAGATCACATCTGTTTGATTATTATATAAGCTCTTATAAGACATTGTTTTTGTTTAAATTAGAGAGAGAGAGAGAGAGAGAGAGAGAGTGGGTTTTTTTAGAGGAGAGAGAGAGAGAGAGAGAGAGAGAGAGAGAGAGAGAGAGAGAGAGAGAGAGAGAGAGAGAGAGAGAGAGAGAGAGAGAGAGAGAGAGAGATAGTACACAAATTGCATAGTTTCTACTTAATTTACTTGTTTGCTTATGCTGATTTTGCTCTTTTTTTAAATGCTTGGCTTTGTGTATTTTAAGACGTATTGTGCGTTTGTTACATTGATGAACATTATGCATTTAAAAACAAGAAAAAGAAAATTACATGACAGGGAAAAAGGAAATATGATGACAACTGGGAAAACAGACAACCACACACACACACACACACACACACACACACACACACACACACACACACACACACACACACACACACGCGCGCGCGCGCGCGCGCGCGCGCGTGCACACACACACACACACACACACACACACACACACACACACACACACACACACACACACACACACACACACACACACACGCGGACTAACAGACACACACACACACACACACACAGACAGACACACACACACACACACACACACAGACACACACACACACACACACACACACACACACACACACACACACACACACACACACACACACACACACACACACACACGCGCGTACACACGCACACACACACACACACACACACACACACACACACACACACACACACACACACACACACACATCTGATATAAAACCCATATAAAATTCCAATGGTAGGACCATATACTATAGAAGCTTTAAGAATTTTAATGAACTAGATTTCCTATCATACTTAGTCAATTCTCAATTAAATTTTATATATCAAATTAGAGATCCCAATGAAGCAGCTGAGTATTGGTTAAATACTTTTATGGTAGTTTATAATAAACATGCTCCCTTTATAAAGAAAAGATTTATACAAGAAACTAAGCCACCCTGGATTACCAAATATATCGATGATGAAAGAAATACACGAACTCACTTAAAGAACTCGGGGACGCAGCCAGAAGTTAGACAACAAAGAAATAAGGTAACTAATATGAAACGTAAATCTAAACGCGATTAATTTCGACAAATGTTAATATCCACGAAAGATTCCCGCCAGATATGGAAAGCCATAAACATGCTAACTAACAAACACGTAACAAAAAGTCAACAAATTGTTTCAGATATCTCTGCTGATCAGTTAAATAACCATTTCGCTAGCATAAAAGAAAAAGTTATAACATGTGATAGATCAAATGAAAATGATTTATCCTATTTAAAACAGTTCCTCAGTTCAAAAGATATCAATTGTCCTTTCGATCTCCAGCCTATGATATTATTTGAAGTTAGCAGAAGTCTTTTATCTTTAAAGCATTCAAAGACACGCGATATAGATGGTTTGGATATTAACATACTAAAGGTTGCGTGCCCAGTTATATGTGATTCACTAGCTTATTTAAAACTTATGTATAGAAAAACGTTTTCTGTTAAATTTGAAACAAAGCCAAGGTAATCCATATCCCTAAATCAGGTGATACATCTAACCTTCCTAATTATCGACCTATTTCTATTTTTATCAGCTTTATCTAATTCTCTCGAAAAGCACATTCAAAAATCCCTATACTCTTATTTATATAAAAATAATTTACTTCATGAAGTTCAGTCTGGATTTAGAAAGAATCACTCTACTAATACAGCTTGTTGACAGTCTTTTATGTAAAATAAATGAAAAAAGTTTACTGGTATACTTTTCCTTGACTTTGAAAAAGCGTTTGATGTTATTAATCATTCACTCCTTCTGCGTAAACTAGAACAGTATAGCCTTACTCCTGAATTTTTAAATCTTATGTCATCTTTTGTGTGTGACAGAAAACAACTGGTTTCAATTAATAACAAAATGTCTGCATTGCTTCCAATCCACTATGGAGTACCGCAAGGGTCTATTTTAGGTCCACTATTGTTCACTGTTTATATAAACGACCTGCTATGCTTTGTCAATGGTAAATGTGAAATGTTTGCAGACGACTCATCCCTTCATACTAGTGATACGAATGCTAACAGACTAGTAAGCAAACTTCAAAATGATGCTCAAAATGTTTTTAGTTGGACACAATTAAATCACATGTCACTTAATGCCAATAAAACGAAATACATGTACGTATCAACCCGACAAAAAAGACAAAAGATGAACTCCCAATATCCACCACTATTTATTTGCAGCAACAAAATTGAAGAAGTTGATTCACATAAAATATTAGGTGTTGTCATTGACAAAGATCTGTCTTGGACAGACCATCTGTCTTTAGGGAAAAGTATGTATAGAAAAATACTCTAGCTAACCAAGATTAAACATTTCCTTGATGACCATTCTCGTAAACTCTTCTTTAATGCTCACATAATCTCAATGATCGTTATGGGATATCTGTAGTGATACCAATTTAAAGATTATCAATCGTATGTACAAAAAAGCAATTAAAATAATGTTATTAAAAGTTCACTTACCTATGAAGACTACAAACAACTGGATATACTAACTTTTCAAGACAAGACTTTTCCTCAACAAGGCAATCTGCATGCATAATATTGTCAACGGAAATGCACCAAAAAGATAACAGACACATTTACGACAAACACAAGCAGACACACCCATTTGTTCTCATTCCCTCGACCAAATAATAATCTATTCAAATCTAGTCTCCTCTATTCGGGTGGAGATTTATGGAACAAACTACCCTCCACTTTAAAAACACATGAAAAACAAGAACTACTTCAAGAAAAAAATGAACATATATCTCTTTAACAGGACATAATTGATCACTTTATTCCATTTATTTGAAATAATGGAAATTTACATAACATATTTTGGTAAGTAAATATGATGTTTTAAATGTTTCGTTGTTGATGTTGATGTATATATCGTACATAATATGCTATTCGCCCAGTCCCCACCCTCCTTCCTGTTTTTGGAATATTTGCTTGTTTCTTTAATTAATTGTTTACTTGTTTATTTTCCCTTTCTTGTTGGCTACGTTGGAATGTTTAGTTTTTTATTTTTCTTTACATCATTTTTATGGATGGCTTGTTGAAAAAACGCATGTCCTTTGCTTATACAATGTTCCCATCTGGAAATAAAATGTTGACTTGACTTGACACACACACACACCGACCCACCCACCCCTACACCCATACATACATTCAACACAAAGACATGCCATTGAGAAGACCAGATGATGGTCTAGTCTAGCCCTCACCCACCCACCCCAACAACAAAAAAGAAGAAAAAGAAGCCCAACAAAAAACAACAACAAAAAAAACAAAAACGGACTAAAACAAATGTGACTGCTTATTTTTCGCTTATTTATTGTTTGCCCTTAAATCGTGTTTGAACATATTAGTTCTGCTTATATTTTATTTTAAATTTCGATAATGATTTCTCGTGTATTTCAACCTGCTGTTAGAAATAAACCAAAATTTGGACGTTGTGTTTCTGAGTATATTTCTTGGCGTCATTTAATACACACACACACGCGCGCACGCACGCACGCACGCACGCACGCACGCACACACACACACACGCACACACACACACACACACACACACACACACAGTCGAAGAATTTATGCTTTTTTATCTTTGAAATTTAGCCTCCTGGACAGGACATTAAATTTTTATGAAAATGATAATCCTCTTGATCTTAACCCCCCCCCCCCCCCCCCCAACTCACCTTAATGTTCTCAGCAGATTTAACACTGATCTCACAAATGACCTGTTGGGCTACCAAAAAGCCTGAAATCGCCCTAAATGCTGAACAGCTTCATGTCTGAAGGGTTGGTGTGAGGTGAAACTAGTCGTATTTAAGGGGTAGGTGTGGGGAGGAGGGAATGGGTGAACAGCTTCATGTCTGAAGGGTTGGTATGAGGTGAAACTAGTCGTATTTAAGGGGTAGGTGTGGGGAGGAGGGAATGGGTGAACAGCTTCATGTCTGAAGGGTTGGTATGAGGTGAAACTAGTCGTATTTAAGGGGTAGGTGTGGGGAGGAGGGAATGGGTGGGCGAGTGGGAGTTGGAGGGATGATAAGGGGAAGGCAGTGGTACATGAAAATAATTTGACTGAACTTGGAAACCGCCATAACCACTGGCACTTATTGGACGTTAAATGTCACCTTAAACCACTGTAGAACGTGACACCAGTGTTTCCCAAACCCCTCCCCCATTATGGACAATAGATAATAGCGTTCTAATGGCATAAGCTGCGTGACAGTTTACAATGGGACCTAACTGACTGTTAAAAGCCAATATAATGAACGTATGTACTATGCTAAGTTTTTATACCTTTTTTTACTTATAGAAAATATTAGCATTGTTATTTTTGTAAAGGCCAATGTCTGGGTCCTGTGAACTACGACGTCGTACAAAATTGCTCTGGTAAATATTGGCCGTTACGCGTCGATCAAATCGTTGTGATTGTGTAGTAAGCATTCTGCTCTCTTAATGTATAAAAACAAACTTATGAGGATAATATTCGTTGAAAATGATGAACAAAAGCAGATCAGAACTGAGAGTCATAATAATTTCTCGTCACACACAGATTGTTTATAACCATAAATCAAAGATCTGTGAGATTGTTTGACATTGTTTGTGTAAAGCCCTGAAGGTCTGACTGTCGGTCTGTTTCGGGGCCAGTGGTTCTGTGTCCCTGTCACAAAAGAAGTCCATGCCTTGGAGTCAAAGCGGACTATCTCCAGATAGTCTATTGACCTATCATTGAACCTGTTGCTAAAACTAATAACTTGTATTAAAAAACACACACCTGAAAATAATATAAAATGGGGATTGTGCTATTATATTCGTTTAGTCTTTTTTATTTTTAAAGCGACAAAAGAATGATGTTCTGTTGTGTGCTGTGATGCTGAACACTTTTCTTTTAAAATGAAACATTGCAAATTGTGGTTGGAAATAATCGTCGAGAGGATCAGTTTGCGAATAAATATAAAGTTATAAGAAATATAAGATATTCTAAAGGCCCTAATCGTAATGCACATATCACATAACTGAAAGTACTACACAACACACACACACACACACACACACACACACACACACACACACACACACACACGCACGCACGCACGCACGCACACACACACACGTGCACGCACGTACGCACCCACACCCACACCATAATTATGTATAGCCAGTGCAAATGGAAATTTTTATTTTATAAAACAACATTGGTTAGCGGCATGCTAGACGAACCTGAGAGATAAAACCACATGTTCTTTTCTAGAATGAACATTCACATTATAAAATAACCATACTAGTTAATTTAAAGCACACATGAAGGCTTTGCATGATGATGACAATTCTAACAAAATCAGAAAGTGGATTCATCAGTCTTTTTTCTTTTTCAAAGCTTTTATTAACGGAGAGGCAAACCGAGGAAAACATACTGACTTGATTCATACATTCTCCAATATGGTGTCACCAATCCAATTTCAACGCAAAGACATGTCTGTATGACACCCAGTGCTTGCTAATCTAATTTCACACAAAAATGTCCTCACGACTGAAAACCCCCAACAACCTCTCTATAGATTACCAGTCCTGAAACTTATATTGCTCCAAAATATCCTGTGCCAGAAATATATATTGTTTCACTAATTAGGCCCCCGCCACGCATGACAAAGACCCCGCTACGCTCTTACTACGCGCATTATATATAGAACGTGGCGTGGTTGGAGTAAAGAGCGGAAAACCTCTACAAATGTTAACATAACCATTGCGCTGTTCCTGCTCTCAATACGCTGACTCTGCTCTCAATACGCTGACCCCGCTCCCACTACGTACCTGCCATGCTCCCTTTTCTACCACGACTTCGCTACGCGGGTGTTGAGCATGTTCAACATATTCTTAGCGAGGTAGCAACCTATCGCGCTCTCATGCTGTAACTACCAGGACCCTACCATGCTGTTACTACGCCCAGGAAGACCTGGCCATGTCCAGCCGCTCTCAGCCACGTTCTGACCCTACCATGCTGTTACTACGCCCAGGAAGACCTGGCCATGTCCAGCCGCTCTCAGCCACGTTCTGACCCTACCATGCTGTTACTACGCCCAGGAAGACCTGGCCATGTCCAGCCGCTCTCAGCCACGTTCTGACCCTACCATGCTGTTACTACGCCCAGGAAGACCTGGCCATGTCCAGGCCGCTCTCAGCCACGTTCTGACCCTACCATGCTGTTACTACGCCCAGGAAGACCTGGCCATGTCCAGCCGCTCTCAGCCACGTTCTGACCCTACCATGCTGTTACTACGCCCAGGAAGACCTGGCCATGTCCAGGCCGCTCTCAGCCACGTTCTGACCCTACCATGCTGTTACTACGCCCAGGAAGACTTGGCCATGTCCAGGCCGCTCTCAGCCACGTTCTGACCCTACCATGCTGTTACTACGCCCAGGAAGACCTGGCCATGTCCAGCCGCTCTCAGCCACGTTCTGACCCTACCATGCTGTTACTACGCCCAGGAAGACCTGGCCATGTCCAGCCGCTCTCAGCCACGTTCTGGCCCTACCATGCTGTTACTACGCCCAGGAAGACCTGGCCATGTCCAGCCGCTCTCAGCCACGTTCTGGCTGATTTGTGAGGACGTAGCGAGGTCGTTGCCTATGTGAGACGAGGGATTAAGGGAGAGAAGATTTCTTTTTGTTCGAGTCTCCAAGATTCCTCTCAGTCCTGAGACTTAGCACAGAAAGCCAGGTCGCAGGCCCTGAGAGGCTCAATGTCATAGACGAGATGTTATCTGCAGTTGAGAATAAACCTACTTTCGAGTTAATTATAATTATACTAATCAATGTCACCAATTTCACTGTTAATTTTAGCCACACTCTCCAATGTTCTCATTCCTGAGGCTCAACACAGGTCAGGTGGCAGGCTCTGACAGGCTGGCCGTGGAGAGAGTAGGTACTTTGTTTAGGGTAGAGTACTTTCGAATTAAATAGAGAAAGTCTTGCACATTTGTATGTCACCAAATGAGTTAGGCCATGATCCACTCGTGTTAATAATGTTTATTATTGGTACATTCTTCATGCTCTCAGTTCTGAGGCTGGGCACAGAAGGCGAGGTCGCAGGCTCTGAGGGGCTCAATGTGGTAGACGAGGTACTGTCCACAGTTGCGCACAGAGATGGGGGCCTCCCAGTTGCAGCAGTCCCCCACCCAGTTGGAACAGGCCCGGGCCTCCACCTGATGTCCCGGGGCGGGCAGAGACTCTCCCTGGAGATCAACCCACGTGGGAGCGTCTGTGTAGCAGTTGTTCTCCTGAAATACAATATATCAGGTGGTTTTTTTCAACTACAAAAAACTTTTCTTCATTGTTTGTTGCGCGTGCGAAATGCAGGGTACATAGTTTTTAGGCAGAACCAGTTAGGACAGGAAAGAAGTCAGAGGAAGAGGTGAGTTTACAGAGCTATTGTGAAAGATTGGAGAGATTTAGCACATCGGAGTTCATAGGGGACGGAGTTCCAGACAGAAGAGGCACAGAAAGAAAACAATCGTTCATCATTTGTCTTAGTAGATGTACGAGGGGCAGAAATGATCAGTTTTTGTCAGAATAGGAACGGAGGTGAGTACAGGGTAATGAGTTCAGAAAGGTGGACAGTTGATGAACGGAGATATGTTGGGGGTGAGTACAGGGTAATGAGTTCAGAAAGAGGGACAGTTGATGAACGGAGAGATGTTGGGGGTGAGTACAGGGTAATGAGTTAAAAAAGGGGACAGTTGATGAAAGGAGAGATGTTGGGGGTGAGTACAGGGTAATGAGTTCACAAAGGTGGACAGTTGATGAACGGAGAGATGTTGGGGGTGAGTACAGGGCAATGAGTTTAGAAAAGGGGACAGTTGATGAAAGGAGAGATGTTGGGGGTGAGTACAGGGTAATGAGTTCAAAAAAAGGGACAGTTGATGAAAGGAGAGATGTTGGGGGTGAGTACAGGGTAATGAGTTCAAAAAAAGGGACAGTTGATGAAAGGAGAGATGTTGGGGGTGAGTACAGGGTAATGAGTTCAGAAAGGGGGACAGTTGATGACCAGAGAGATGTTGGGGGTGAGTACAGTGTAATGAGTTCACAAAGGGGGACAGTTGATGAACAGAGAGATGTTGGGGGTGAGTACAGTGTAATGAGTTCACAAAAGGGGGACAGTTGATGAACAGAGAGATGTTGGGGGTGAGTACAGTGTAATGTAATGAGTTCACAAAAGGGGGACAGTTGATGAACGGAGAGATGTTGGGGGTGAGTACAGGGTAATGAGTTCACAAAGGGGGACAGTTGATGACCAGAGAGATGTTGGGGGTGAGTACAGGGTAATGAGTTCAGAAAGGGGGACAGTTGATGAACAGAGAGATGTTGGGGGTGAGTACAGTGTAATGAGTTCAAAAAGGGGGACAGTTGATGAACAGAGAGATGTTGGGGGTGAGTACAGGGTAATGAGTTCACAAAGGGGGACAGTTGATGAACGGAGAGATGTTGGGGGTGAGTACAGGGTAATGAGTTCACAAAGGGGGACAGTTGATGAACAGAGAGATGTTGGGGGTGAGTACAGGGTAATGAGTTAAAAAAAAGGGGACAGTTGCTGAGCGGAGATATGTTGGGGGTGAGTACAGGGTAATGAGTTCAGAAAGATGGACAGTTGATGAACGGAGAGATGTTGGTGGCGAGTACAGGCTAATGAGTTCAGAAAGGTGGACAGTTGATGCACAGTAGTCTCTTCCATCCGACTTTGACCATTAGCCAGCAGAGGAGGCTGCAATGTGTTTATAGAGGAGATGCCGTGCCTAGGATACATCCACACTCTCTTGGCCATGAGGATTTCAGGGACAATTGGAGTTGAGGGTGAGAAGGAATCAGTTTCAGAAAAAGAGTTGTTGTGCCTCTTCATCACACTGTTAACATTCAAAGAGAAACAGTTATACACAGTGAACTTCTGCACCCTTTCCTTTCTTTCTTCTTTTTCTTCTTTATATTTTAGGAAAATATGCACAGTTATCACCTCTCAACACAACTGGTCAACATTTGTGTTCTTAGACACATATGTTATCGACAGCAAAACACAATACATATTGACATGCCATCAAACGCCTAGTATTACATCCCTTTGAATCTCCCTAATATCCAGTTGTTCCAATTGTGCCCGTACTACTTCAAAGAACAATAACTCCGGATAAACTGCAGGGAAACACAAAGAACGACAACTCTGGAAATTGCGTCCACAGAGCCCACTTGTGTGGCATCAACTACTCTTAGTTATTTTATTGACCAACCATTTCTGTGGACCCTTTTAAACCACTTTCGTCGAACCTAACCATTTTTGTCGACACCTTCGAAAGTAATGTTGTCGACCTAATCACTTATGTCGTCTTTTGGCCGGGGGAGGCAACGTCCCCACTTGTGTTGCCCATGGACAAAAGTGGTTAGGTTCGACTATATAGTGCTTGAAAAGGGTCCACAAAAGTGGTTAGGTTCGACTATATAGTGCTTGAAAAGGGTCCACAAAAGTGGTTAGGTTCGACTATATAGTGCTTGAAAAGGGTCCACAAAAGTGGTTAGGTTCGACTATATAGTGCTTGAAAAGGGTCCACAAAAGTAGTTAGGTTCGACTACAGTGGTTGAAAAGGGTCCACAAAAGTAGTTAGGTTCAACTACAGTGGTTGAAAAGGGTCCACAAAAGTAGTTAGGTTCGACTACAGTGGTTGAAAAGGGTCCACAAAGGTAGTTAGGTTCGACTACAGTGGTTGAAAAGGGTCCACAAAAGTAGTTAGGTTCGACTACAGTGGTTGAAAAGGGTCCACAAAGGTAGTTAGGTTCGACTACAGTGGTTGAAAAGGGTCCACAAAAGTAGTTAGGTTCAACTACAGTGGTTGAAAAGGGTCCACAAAAGTAGTTAGGTTCAACTACAGTGGTTGAAAAGGGTCCACAAAAGTAGTTAGGTTCGACTACAGTGGTTGAAAAGGGTCCACAAAAGTAGTTAGGTTCGGCTACAGTGGTTGAAAAGGGTCTACAAAAGTAGTTAGGTTCGGCTACAGTGGTTGAAAAGGGTCCACAAAAGTAGTTAGGTTCGACTACAGTGGTTGAAAAGGGTCCACAAAAGTAGTTAATGGACTAAAGGGCCTGCCACACACATACGATTTGTATCTGAATGCGATGCGATTTTGACGATATGAATCATGATACACGTGAAATTCATGTATTGCGGGTTATGCTTGAGCATAGTGAGCGAAAATGGCAGAATTATTTTTAGATGGAAGTATTTCACGCGAATCATGACTCACGTGACCAAATCGCATCGCATCCACATACGATTTTAAACGCCGTGTGGCGCCGGCTTAAGAGTAGTTGATTGGACAAAAGAGGCCTCCACACACGCCCCATCCCATTGGGGCTGTCGATATGATTTGTTTTTTGGAACTCTCTCAGGAACATTATTTAACGTCCTCATGGCATGTGCCCTTAGGGACAAGTTGGTAGTGGTTTGTTGGAACAACTATTCCAGCCAGTTGTCCTGGTGGGCTGACCGGCACACAGTAGGTGGGGATGACCGCGTTCTCTCCGTCCAGCTGGAAGCGGTACCAGCCTTCATCCAGGTTACGGTCACAGATCTCGTCGTAGCCTTGGTACGACTCCCCCACCAGGCGTTTGTTGTCGTCTATGATGCTGTGGTTGTCTGGGTGACAGGGGCCTGGAAATACAGCCCACACACACACACAGACACACACGCATACACATGCACACACGCGTGCGCGCGCACTCAGACCGAATCATTAATGACGGCATGGTTGTTATCATGTCTAGACCCTAAAAAGATACTAACAAGAAAACCCACACGCACAAAATCAACCAGCCAACCAATCAATCACTTACAGAAAGAAAACGAACGAACAGCAAACTGATTTGTTTGAACACACACGTACACACACACACACACACACACACACACACACACACACACACACACACACACACACACACACACACACACACACACACACACACACACACACACACGTTAGTGAAATGGCCCAAAAGGCAAGAAAGAGGAGGGGAAGAAAAAAAGAGCTTAAATGACGGGGAAACAGGTGGGTTGTGAGGTTTGATTTGAAAGCAGAGAGGGTCGGTCGCTGACGGAGGGAGAGAGGAAGTTTGTTCCAGGAGGAACACACTCACACACACACACACACACACACACACACACACACACACACACACACACACACACACACACACACACACACACACACACACTCAAGCATACACGCACACGCGCACACACACACATATATGTTTGGCATGCGTATATATACGCATACGTACTCTTTTTTTAAAAATTCTCTCATTCAAATTCATTCTCTCTCTCTCTCTCTCTCTCTCTCTCTCTCTCTCTCTCTCTCTCTCTCTCTCTCTCTCTCTCTCTCTCTCTCTCTCTCTCTCTCTCTCTCTCTCTCTCTCTCTCTCTCTCTCTCTCTCTCTCTCTCTCTCTCTCTCTCTCTCTTTAAAATACCTTTACTAGCTGTTCACGAAGTTGGCTCTCTTATTTCAAATCTAAAAAATACTAAATCAATGGGACCTGATAAAATAAGTAGTTCTCTCTTAAAACTCTCACTTCCCTGCATAATAGAACCTCTTACTTTCATATATAACGCGTGTCTAGACCAGTACATTGTTCCACCTGATCTTAAATCAGCAAAAGTTATACCATTGCCTAAAAGTAAAGATATTTCTGACTTGAATAATTTTAGGCCAATCTTTCTTCTTTCAGTTCTGTCTAAACCACTAGAAAAACATATTCATAAACATCTAATGCAATATTTAGAAGATAATAATTTGTTTCACCCCTTACAATCTGGCTTTCGACGTCACCATTCCTGTCAAACTGCCCTAGTCCACGTATGTGATACATGGCTTTCAGCAATCAACCAAGGCAAAATGACAGGCTCTGTATTCCTAGACTTTAAGAAAGCGTTTGACTTTGTGAATCATGAAATACTACTTAATAAACTGGCGCTATATTTACGAGACGAAAACACGATCTCTTTCTTTGCATCTATCTTACTAATAGAACACAGTTTGTCTTTAGTAATGGCACAAACTCATGCACTGAGATCATAAAGGCTGATGTACCCCAAAGATCTGTCTTAGGGCCTCTTCTATTCTGCCTATTCATTAATGATCTACCTTTATCAATATCGGCTGACTCTGTCTCGTGTGATCTCTTTGCAGATGACACCTCTCTCCATTCTAGTGCATCAAACCTGTCTTCGATTCAAACCTCTCTTCAGTCAGCTTTGCATGATGTTTCTGATTGGTGTTACCAAAGCCTTATGGTCCTCCATCCAAAAAACCCCAAAAGCATGTTAATTACCTCAAGACAAAAACATCAAATAGAACCTCTAATTTTAAATGTTTTTATTAATGACAATGCCATAGACCAAGTACGCGAGCACCGAGTCCTGGGAGTGATAATAGATGACGAACTAAAATGGCAACTCCATATTGAAAAGATGACACATAAACTTGCTCGCAGCTTATTCCTACTAAAAAAACTTACACCCTTCATAGATATAGACGCACGCACGATGTTTTTTCATGCCCACTGTCTCTCCCACATTAATTACGCATCAGTAGTCTGGGACTCTGCTGCTAATTGTCACCTATTAAAACTCAATTCTATGCACAAAAGGGGAGCTAAAATAATCCTTCCTGATCCTGAACTCAGTACAGCAGAAAAACAAGCCCAGTTAAACATACTTCCACTGCAATCACAGCTTAGCTATAATAAAGCCATTCTCATGTACAAAGTACACTATGATTTAGCTCCACAATACCTGAAAAATCTACTTACACAAGCCTCACATCGCTATGGTTCAAGTAACTATATTCTACCACACACGAGAATAGATAAATTCAAGTCAAGTTTTACTTTCTCGGGTTCCTCCATATGGAATTCCCTTCAGTCCGACATTAGATTATGCTCCTCTATCTCAACCTTCAAAACGAGTCTCCGAGAGACACTTACATTCGACCCTCCATGATTTTGTTTTTCTCATTATTTTTCTGTTTTTGTTTTTCTTCATATATCCCGATACGCTATATTGCTAATTACGATGTCATGTATTTCACATCACTCTGTTTGTTTACTATTCTCCAACAATGTGCTAAAATTAATGTTTAAATTGTCTGCACTTTATTGCTAATTGCTACCGGTTTCATGCCATAGGCTGCATTAGTTTTCCCTGTTCTAAAATGTATAGTTCTTTTATACGTGCTTCAACATATATCTGTGTGTATGTGCATGTATTCTTGCGTGTGCCGCGCGCACGTGCAGGTGTGTGCGTGTATGGTTATACGCATGTATGCCCGCATAAGTATTAACAACTATACATGCGCGTATGTAATTCTATAAATTCGTATTTCAACCTGTCTTTATCACAATACCTGCCTTGCTACCTTTATGTTTAATTATGTATGTGTAATTCTATGCCTTGCCATGTTTGTATTCTATGTTCGTATATGTACAAAGGTGCTACCTATATGTTCAAATTTGTATGTGTAATATGCCTTGCCATGTTTGTATTCTATGTTCGTATATGTACCAAGGACAGATTGGAAGACTAGGCGTTGCCTAAAATCTTTATCCTTGAAAAAAAGTTTTCAAGTTTTCAAGTTTTCTCTCTCTCTCTCTCTCTCTCTCTCTCTCTCTCTCTCTCTCTCTCTCTCTCTCTCTCTCTCTCTCTCTCTCTCTCTCTCTCTCTCTCTCTCTCTCTCTCTCTCTCTCTCTCTCTCTCTCTCTCTCTCTCTCTCTCTCTCTCTCTCTCACCACTCATGATGTTGCCCTGTTCTCCCCCATTCCCATTCCCCTCTCCACCCAGGGACTGCTGGATCTCCTCCAGGATCTGCCGTTGTTCCTCCATGCTGGCCTTCAGATCTGTGCAGAAAAATTCAATACAGTACACACAAATACGAGGGGTATAATTATATATATGCCAGGAGGGTCTATCACAAAAATGATAACAATGAAAAATGAAAAAGGATAAGCACACAAAACAGACAGACATACAGGCAGACAGACAGACACACACACACACACACGCACACATGCACACGCACACACGCACGCGCACGCGCACACACACACACTCTCCATCCTCCTCCCCCACGCACGTGCACCCCCAACCCTCGCCCAACCCGCACGCACGCACGCACGGACGCACGCACACACGCGCACACACACACACACACACACGCACACACACACACGCACGCACGCACACGCACACACACACACACACACACACACACACACACACACACACTCACACCCACACACACACACAGACACACACGCGCGCACGCACACACACACACACACGGAAGGGATGTGGTAGGATAGTTACTAATAGGCCTGTAGAGCATCGCTCCTAGCTCTTCAAATTATATATGATTTTGCACTATAAGTACTACAAGCCGATTTGGTTTCCAAATGATGCACTAGGGTGTGTAGAATCTCTGTGTGAAAAATCGAAATGTATGATATACAACAAACATTAGCCTGTAGTATCAAAATAGGACTGTCTATTACAATAATTTGTTCACATGATAAGAAGTTTTCAGTCTAAACATAAAATTGATGACGTCATGACTAGGAAGCCTCAAGGAGAAAAATTTGGGAAATGTCGCAAATAGATTCTACACATCCTAATGTATCACATGCATACATATTGGCTTGGAATTAACAAAAGAGATCGCGTTTTTTGTTGTTTATAATGTTTCGTGGGATATGGAATTTGCAGTCTAAAAATAAAAATAATGACGTTATAACTCGGGAACCCCGAGGGGATTTTCTAGGAATTTTGACACAGAGATTCTACACACCCTAGTGCATCATATGGAACCAACACTGGCTGATAGTACTTTCAGTGCACAATTAGTCCACTGCCCTGTATTGGTCTGCTCGCCTATAAGATTTGTGCCTGCCCATTCAATGCGTATAACTGGGGTTCCAATCCCAGCCTCGCCCTTTCTTTCCAGTTCGATGGGAAAATCAAACTGAACGCCGAATCTTTCGGATTGTGGACTTGAAGCAAGTCTGACTCGTGCACGTAACAAAAACAACCACGGCAGTTAAAAGTCGATAAGAGCAAGGAGATTCCCGATGCCTAACAGGTACCAAACTAATAACTATGTTTGCTACCTCTCAACAATACCGCCCCCCTCCCCCCCTAAACA
>CM065704.1:20950324-20952824 GCA_017654935.2 Phymorhynchus buccinoides
TCTCTCTCTCTCTCTCTCTCTCTCTCTCTCTCTCTCTCTCTCTCTCTCTCTCTCTCTCTCTCTCTCTCTCTCTCTCTCTCTCTCTCTCTCTCTCTCTCTCTCTCTCTCTCTCACCAATGCAGCAGAGAAGCACGGCCACTGCTGTTAAGAAACCTTGCACTGCAGCCATGGTCAGAAGACAACTTAGCCTCGTCAATATTCTTCCAAACTCGCTGTACTAAAAGTGACCGTCACCAATGTCTGAAGCCTATTGCTGCACTGCAACTCTTCCTCACAATAAAACAATTTAAACCACGCTCACGTGTGCCCTGGACCTATCAAAATTCAAATTATTCTGTGCATCGTTGCTTAAATGCAGTGTCGTGTAACGCTCTTCTCGAAAATTGTGACGACTCCCTATTTTTGCGCCTTCTCTCTGTAAGCGTTTCCAGTGCTCTGAAATAATGTTCGATGCGAACAATTTAGCGTAATGTTATGTGAAGTTCTGCTGTTGTGAATGAACATGACGTTTAACTGATGAAATGAATGATGAACTCATGGTAGGAGTATAATTACGTGTCTTTTTATACATGCAAAGTTTGTTTCTTTCTTTAATTTAAGATCAAATGTATTGTCATTACTATCCTTCGTTAGCGGTTATTCTCCGACATGCTTTCTTGTGTAGAAAGAGTGCTATAATCATCGATATAGGTGAAGACAGGGTAACAAGCCCATGGGTGGGTAAGAAGTCCATGACAATTATCTCATGAAATGAAGCAAATTTCAGTCAAATTTGCCCATGACACGAATGCTAAACATTAACACTCGTCTCATGGGCACAATGTAACTGAAATTTGCTTTATTTCATGAAATAATTGCATGGTCTTCTTACCCGCCCATAGGCTTTTTACCCCGTCTTCCCTAAAGACAAATGCTTGTCGCTAATCAAACGCATCAGCGTTATATCTTTCAATGGAAGTTTGCATTCAATTATTGTTGGCTAGACGAACTACAGCAGAGAAAACGAGCGCTTCATTGCAGCAAAACGCAACGTCGCCCTAGTTATATTGCAGCTGTAGGGACCGTTAAGTTTGCCAAGTGACACCTCCACTCTACCCACCCCACTTCCCCTGTTCTTTGCCCTTTTTTGAAAATTACTTGCCAATTATTGAAATGTCATTGTTTTCCACTTTCATGCGTGGGATACCGACGATCTAAATTGTGTATGAAGAGCATGGGTCTTTTGACATTCACACTTTGTTTTCTTGTTCACGTTCAGTGGTGTGTTTTTTCCTTGTGTCTATCATCATTTAATGGTACGATTATGACTAATATTATATAGATGATGATGATGATGACGACGACGACGACAATGATGATGATGATGATGATAATAATAATGATGATGATGATGATGAATAGGTCCGATTATGTGGATTAAGATACAAAGTTATAACTGTCATAAAATTCCCCCCTTCTTCTCCACCTGCTGCTCTCTTCCATCTGTCATGGTCACATTTGAATCATGGCGAGGAAAACGTTCTTGACCAGATCAATCCAAACGTTTGAGTGTTTTGAACATAAGCAGACTTGTGCGGAATTATGTTCGAATTCACTCCTCTTATCTTCATGAAGAAATAGCCAGTTTCGTGTTTTCCTCTTGCTGAATACTATCCTTTGTAATGCGTATGCTATATGCTATACCATCTCTCTCACGTTGTATTATTAGTTCCCGAGCGAAGCTTCGGGAAGTACTGTTTTTGTTTCATCCGTGCGTCCGTGCGTCCGTGCGTCCGTCTGTGCGTGCACCCGGCTGCGTTTTCTTGCAAACCATTCAGTCTATTTCAATCACTTTTAGTGTACAAGTATTAGAGGATCGACTGATTGCTTTAGTTTTATTTTAAAGTCAGCATCATGATGATTAAGGAGTTAAAATCCAAACACACTTAATCGCTAATATCTCGCGAACTTTTGCACGTATTTCTATGCGGGTTGTTTTCACGACGTTTGCTGATAAACGAAAACGTGCATGTGTATCACTGGGTTCGAACCCCAAGGTAGTATCTCAAGAACTGTTGCATGGAATCGCTTCAAATTTACTGTGGTGGTGCATCGCGGTACACAAAAGGTTCCATTCAAAATTATTAACCATGCTGACCTTGACCTTGAAATTTGACCTTCGAAACGTAAATTTCTTCTTGTGGCCATATCTTTCACATCGTTGGACTTACAATATTCAAATTTGGTGTGCAGATGCACTGGCTTATGATCATTCCCAATATTTAGTACAAGAAAGGTCAAGGTCAAAGTCACAACGGTCATTGTCTGCCGATAGGACCATAATATGGTCCTATCGGCAGACAATGATTTTTATTTTTTTTACTGGTCATTTACAACCACAAATTTCTGATACATTTACTTTTTTTTAAATAGCTCAGTTTCTTGTCATTGGAGCGCAGATGCGTCATGCTGCTGTTATGTGCCCAACTTCAGCCGCTCGGGAACTTATCTGCCGCTCGGC
>CM065704.1:20957824-20967824 GCA_017654935.2 Phymorhynchus buccinoides
TAGGCCTAGTATTCCCACACTTGAGTTTTCTAGTTTTCCCCACTTGTATTCTTCATAATCTAAGTTAGATTTTATTGTGTTCTGTGTTTACTACTCCACCACCACCACTCTCTTTACTCCCTCCCACTTCCTCTTCCAACTTCACTGTCCAACCAATGGTTATGGTCACATTAGTGGCCCATAATATGGGAGATAATTTAAAGACATGAAAGAGGTCAACAAGGCTGCTCTTTCCGACAACAGATGATCTTCTCTTTGGGGCAAAATGTTAATGCTCTCCCCCACGTGGACCGTTTGTTTCTGTTTTAACTGCAATCGATTTGAAACAATAAGATCTGATGTAATTCCTACTTGTTTAGAACGTGCTTCGTCTAAGCTCGTGCACTCGATGACATTGTGAATTCTGCTGCAACAAAAAAGAAATATATTATTTTTACAAAAGAAAGTGCTGAGACCAAATACTCCAATACAGCTTACCTTTCACTGTTTCAGGTTTCACCTTTTGTGAAGACTTGGTTATTCCCTGTTCTACCATTTTCCTCCCCCCCCCCCTTCCGTTGTAAAGAAGAAGACAATTTTAACATGTCACGGTGCTTAGAATATAGCGTTTTGCGTTTATCAGCGCATTTTTGCTTGAGTAATAGATCAACTCGATTTTTTTCATATTTTAGGAAAACTTTCAGTCCCTAAAACGGAACATTTTATGCCAGCCCCCCCCCCCCCCCCCCCCCCCCCCCCCCCCACGACACCTCACGAATATAAAAACAATGACAGAAACAACAACAAACAGTTGAAAAAAATCCTCTAAGACCTGTGTAACTTTTCCCATTATCCGAATATAAAAATACAATAAACGTTCAACAGAAATATTGCACATTTCTTTGGCAACTGAATGCAAGAAGACAAAGAACGAGAAGAGGAAGAGGAGAAGGAGGAGGGGAGAGATGAATGAAAAGAAGAAGAAGAAGAAGAAGAAGAAGAAGAAGAAGAAGAATACAATGATGAAAAAGTAAGAGGTAGAAGAAGAAGAAGAGCAGGAAAAAAGAAGAGAGAGAGAGAGAGAGAGAGAGAGAGAGAGAGAGAGAGAGAGAGAGAGAGAGAGAGAGAGAGAGAGAGAGAGAGAGAGAGAGAGAGAGAGAGAGAGAGCAACAGATCAGAACACAACGTATCACATGGAAGTTAATGCAAGCCAGGCAGCACCAATAGATGACTAGGCAATGTGAGCCACCAGCATTGCTGGCCAAACACAATAGACAACATATCAATATCACAACATATCACAACATATCACTGAAAGCGTACCATGCATCTGTGTGTGAACATTAATGTAATTGTGTTGACAGCTAGTAACAGTGCATCTGTGTGTGAACATTAATGTAATTATGTTGACAGCTAGTAACAGTGCATCTGTGTGTGAACATTAATGTAATTATGTTGACAGCTAGTAACAGTGCATCCTGTGTGTGAACATTAATGTAATTATGTTGACAGCTAGTAACAGTGCATCTGTGTGTGAACATTAATGTAATTATGTTGACAGCTAGTAACAGTGCATCTGTGTGTGAACATTAATGTAATTATGTTGACAGCTAGTAACAGTGCATCTGTGTGTGAACATTAATGTAATTATGTTGACAGCTAGTAACAGTGCATCTGTGTGTGAACATTAATGTAATTATGTTGACAGCTAGTAACAGTGCATCCTGTGTGTGAACATTAATGTAATTATGTTGACAGCTAGTAACAGTGCATCCTGTGTGTGAACATTAATGTAATTATGTTGACAGCTAGTAACAGTGCATCTGTGTGTGAACATTAATGTAATTATGTTGACAGCTAGTAACAGTGCATCTGTGTGTGAACATTAATGTAATTATGTTGACAGCTAGTAACAGTGCATCTGTGTGTGAACATTAATGTAATTATGTTGACAGCTAGTAACAGTGCATCTGTGTGTGAACATTAATGTAATTATGTTGACAGCTAGTAACAAACACTTTTCTTTCCATTCATTTTGTCGTTTTTATCTGAACGTGTTTCGACGTGTAGGCCTACACATTGGATTTGTCGCACACAAAATGAAAGCTCGCACTTACACACAACATAATTATGAGCAGTATTACAATGTGCGGCATAATACGATGTATAACTATTTCTCTCTCTTTGCTTCCCTCCTCTTCTAAGCTCACATTCGGGTTCACATACCAACACACACACACGAGCGCGCGCGCGCACACACACATGAACACGCATACACAACCACACAAACACACGCATATGTACACGCATGACTCTCTCTTTGTGACTTTGTCTCTCTATCTTACACAAATACGTGTGTGTGTGCGCATACACACACACACACACTCTCTCTCTCTCTCTCTCTCTCTCTCTCTCTCTCTCTCTCTCTCTCTCTCTCTCTCTCTCTCTCTCTCTCTCTCTCTCTCTCTCTCTCTCTCTCTCTCAGAGAGGGGGTAGAGAAACAATGGGCGATGAAAAAAAGCATTTTTTTAAAATCTACGTGAATATAAAGTTTCTTGGAAATATTAAAAACTAACACAAAGAAACAACAACAACCGTTTTTGTAAACCTCAAACTTCAGACGATGTGGCCACAAAATCCGAAAATGAACAGCCATACTTATTAATGAGGTGCATTTTACATACAAAGGGAAGCTACCTGGATAATAGAAATAATTCGCTATAAAGAATAAACAATTTGAGTTGTTGTCCCTTTATGGGTTGAACAGAAGGAAAGAATAAGAGAGAGAGAGAGAGAGAGAGAGAGAGAGAGAGAGAGAGAGAGAGAGAGAGAGAGAGAGAGAGAGAGAGAGAGAGAGAGTGTGTGTGTGTGTGTGTGTGTGTGTGTGTGTGCATGTGCGTGTGCGTGCGCGTGTGTGTGCTCCGCCTTCACTGAAAGTGACCTTATTCCCGATACGCAAGCCCACTGAACACAGAACACCACACCACACCCACTGAGCAGAGCAATGCTTAGCGCGCTAAGTACAAAACAAGAACAACAACAGGTCAACAAATCAAACCAAGCAAAGAAACAAATACATCTACCAACCATAAAGAACAACCAACAAACACAAGTTGATTCATACGGAAGCGTTACGGAGACTCGTGCCCATTACTAGCACTATTAGCGTCAGCACACTAAGTAACCGCAAAAGCTTGCTGTGTCATACATCATCACAGTAATAATTATTAATTATACCATTGGATTTAATTTAATTTCGTCGTCCAGAATTATTCTAGTACAGCACACACAGACACCCCTACCGACCAGCTTCTGGAAATGTCGTGACAGTTTTCATCAAACTCTAGTTGTTCCAGAACAAAACACGAATCAAACAGCATGAAGGTGCACCAGACACAACGCCACAGAATCAATGTCACAGTTTCCCAGATTAAAAAAAAGTGCAACACCAATTTTTTATTTATTTTATTTTATTGGTTTATCATAATGATCATCGGCAGTAGAACTAGTAGTTTTTTGTCGTAAATAAGTTGTCCGTACTCAAGAGAATAAGCTATATTTGAGCAAAGAGATCTATATCTAACACCAAACCAGCGAAACACAGTTTTCAAAACTTTTCACTGATTTGTCTCTCTCTCTTATTCGACTGTTTGAACACATTCATAGATTTCCGATATTTTATTTCACAGCCAAAGTCCATGTACAAAGCATGTTGGCTATAAGTAAAGTTGATGTCCTGCTTCGCTCTACAAGTTGCTGCCCTTTGAGCGGGTTGTGAGCCAGGCAGTCTTTGGGAGCCTTGGGGTTGCTTGTTTTTGGGCATCATCGACTGTTGGTGTCGGCACAGTGTTACCCCTACCCTAACCCCCCGACAACTACCGCAGCTTTGACCTATATACATGACATGACTAAGACAATCAAGTAGGCCTAACTTTGGATGAGTTGGAAAACAACAACAGAAAACACACTCACACATACACAGAGACACACACAGATACACACACACACACGCACGCACGCACGCACGCACACACACACGCGCGCGCGCACGTCCTAATTTGTCAACTACCCAGTTGACAAATGGCGTGCCAGCAGTCATGTACACACACATTTAGAAGATCTGTGGACATTCGTCCTGAAGACTTGATCAATTGATGTTTGCGTTAAAAAAGTATCTAAGTTTGTCTTAGTATCATTTTTGTGTGACGTTTCTTATTTTTCATAATGAAAAAGAATCATTATTTTGGGACATTATCGTTTGATGTACGTTTTTTGTTTCATGGGTCGTTGCTCTCTGAATATTAGCCACAGCAGGCATAACAAGGCTGTCGCGAGAGCGTGCCCTCATTTATCTCACTGCCCGCCTCAGCCTACACTTCAGCCCTTCTTTTCCCCTCTTATGCCAGGCAGCAGTGGGCTGCGCGTTTCCCGATTCTTGGGATCGGTTGCTATGCCTAGCGTAATAAACCAGTGTTCTGCTGCCAAAGACAGAACCACAGTTGCCACTACTACCAATGGGGACACTCCACGACTGCTGAGATGCAGCTTGCCTCATTTGATCAATTAAAAGTTTTAGTATCGTCTCACAAGATCACAGGCATTGAACTCTTGAGATATTGTGGTCGCAATGACTTTCTATGATAAAAAGTAATTAAAAACAACAACAATTATGCCAGCCATTAGTGGCAGAGTGGTTAAGACGTTTGCCCGACAATTTCAATGCTTGAGTGACCGGGTTCGAATCCCGGCCTCGCTCTTTCTTCCTAGTTCGACGGGAACATCGAACTGAACGTCGAATCCTTCGGATGGGGACTTAAAGCTAGTCTGACCCGTGCATTTTACACACGTAAAAATCCCACGGCAGTTAAAAGCCGATAAGAGTAGGGAGAAATCCCGCTGCCTGGTGTGACCAAATTGATTGCTAGGTTTCCCAAGTCCCCCCCCCCCCCCCCTCATCTCCCCCCCCAAAAAAAAAGAAAAAAAGAAAAAGGCGACGCGCTCTCCATGTGGAGACTAGACTATACCAACATACGGAAAATCCAAATGACCTATTTGATAACAATAGAATTACCTATTTGATAACATTAACATTAGAACTTGCAACATTAGAATGAAACATGCAGCTGATATATGCTTGGTCTTCACTCAGTTTCTGGGCTCGATGTCGAATAAACTTTGTTTGTTTGCCTTCTCACTAATCATTTTGATGATGGATTTATTCCACAGCCGGGGTATAAAAGGAGCCAGTCGAGCCGTGAGGCCTCAATATGTCCCATATATGTCCCATATATGTCTCAATATGTCCCATATATGTCTCAATATGTCCCATATATGTCCCATATATGTCTCAATATGTCCCATATATGTCCCATATATGTCTCAATATGTCCCATATATGTCTCAATATGTCCCATATATGTCTCAATATGTCCCATATATGTCTCAATATGTCCCAGGCCGAGAGGACGTAAAACCCTATTATTCGTGTGTCCTCATTCCGCCTTCTTCCTCGCGTGCCGCAACTCTTTACCCCTACCTTTGTCTCTGACCGGGTGCTTTGGCTTTAAGATGGGTCCGGGTGTGATCTAGAGATAATGTATGAAATCAGAATCACTCGAAATACTTGCAGCCTACCTAATATAGACAGCAGATCTAGCAGAACAATATTATACATTCATAGTAGTCTTTTTCTTTCTAGAATACATTCCTCCACACTTGAACTTTTCCTCACATTATTTAGCTCACAATAATTAGTTTCAACCTTCGTAGTCAACACTAACGTATTACTTGTTCATTAAGATTCTCAGAATGAATAAATAGGGCCTATTAATTAATCGACGTCTTTAGCTACACATTTTCTTGGTGAATGGTAGAGACATGAATAAAAAAAGAAAGATTTACGCAGCACTGTTGGTGACGTACTCTCCCACTGAGAGCAACCCAAACTTGGGATACACGCGTTACACTGTGACTATAAAAGACCTACAGAAACAGACCCACTACGACCACAAAGGTAATCCAATACAAGAACTTCTCCCTTTCTTCCTGGTCAGTGTCCGTGTCCGCCTGGGTTCTGCTGGGAAAGCTGGGTGTCTTTGCTGCGTTTGGGGGGTGGTGGGGGGAGCTTCTGCTGCTTACCACCGCCACCACCACCACCATTTCCTCCTCCACCACCACCACCACCACCACCCCCGCCTTTCCTTTGTCCCCCTCCTCCCCCTCCCGCCACAGGACAGGCGGGGGTTCGGGCGGCAGCTGTTTTGGCGGTGGCAGATTGGGGAAGACCCGCCAGGAGCTCTGGGGGCGGGGGAGGCAGCTTGGCCAGATCCACGATGCCCTCAAAGTTCTCGTAGATCGGGTTCACCACCTTGGACGCCTGAGGCAAGGATGACGCCTGAGAAGATGATGAAGGACTGCCCGCGGGTTTGGAGAGCTCTGAGGACAGACGGGTGGTCTCGCTACGCTTAGGAGGAGGAGGGGGAGCTCTGCGACCTCCTCCTCCGTCAGACCTGGATCCCTTGGGCAGGGAGTTACCGGCAGAGGCGGATCGTCTGTAGGGCCCCGGTAGGCTGGCCGAGTCGCTGTCATAGAGGCAGGGGCGGGGAGGGCTGCCTCCTGGACTGGGGTCCCTCAACCGGCGAGGCAGGTCGTAGTAGTGTGGAGGGGGGTTACACGGAGACACGGAGCACATGGAGAGATTGTCGCCCTCCATAAAGCCGCTGTCTGAGGGCGAGGGTCTGGGCACCACACGCACTGTGGGTGACTCTGTGGAGGAGTGTTTGAAGAGCGGGGCCCTGCGCTGGGGGGACTGGGGGGCATCTGCCCCCACCTGCAGGGCCATGGGGTGATGGTGGACACGGTGCCGACCTCCCTCCTCCAGGTAGTGTCCCCCAGGGTGGTAGTGGGCGAACCCTCCCTTGGTCAGCGAGGAAGGGGCGGAGGAGGACAGGGAGGACTGGGAATGCGAGGACGACATGCTGCGGCCGTATCTGCGGTATCCCTGCGGGGGGTTGTCCAGGATAATCTCCTCGGCCAGGACTTCATGCACGGGGCAGGCCACAGGCAAAGACTGGGGGACACTAGCCGGGGAAGACATACTCCGACCATAGTACATTGAGCTAGAATCTGAACCGGAGGACACGGACCTGGGAATCCCTGTTTTCCCCGAACCCGACAACTTCTGCGTCTGCTTTCCGTGGGCTGGGATGGCTCTGGAGGCCGTAAGAGGGAAGGTCCTGTCGCCCATGGGGTGATATCCGGGACTGGTGGGGCCCGGACTGTCTGGACCAGAGCTATGATCTTGAGGGGAAGGTGCAGCCTTGGGCAGACACGGTCGCTGTTTGTAAAGGGGAGGGGGAGACAGAGGGGACGCAGAGGACGAGGGTTTGGGGGCCGTGGCTGGAGCCCGCATCTTGGGGGAGGCGTGGAACGGAGGGGGCGCCAGGGGAGCGAGGGAGTCTAACAGTAGAGGGGGTGGGGGAGGGGGCAGTATGTCCTCCTCTCCTTCCAGAACGACCTCGCTCTCTGCCTGGTCTGCTGCGTCCAGCGAGGTGCTCTTTCCTGCTGCGCTGGAGCCTAGAGATCTCATGGACGTGATGGTCGCGTACAGGTCTGTGTTGACTTCTGAGTGGCCATGATACTGCGGCTGCTGCTGCTGTTTACTTTTATTCAACTCCTCTTCCTTTGCCTGCTGATATTGCTGACCTGGACCAATCTCACAATGCTGCTGCTGAGACTGGTGATATTGCTGCGGTTCCCCAACACTAGATATCTGCTGCTGCTGGCATTGCTGATGCTGAAACTGCTGCTGCTGCTGCTTCGAAGCCAGGAGTTGGCGATGCTGCTGCGCGTGTTGGTATTGCTGGTGATGTTCGTGGTGTAGTTGTTTCTCGCTATGGCCCGCATGGTGTGAAGGTAACGGCGGTGGATGTTGAGCTCGCTGCTCGGATAGTTCGTGATAGTGGACACTGTAGGGATCTTCCACGGAACGCTCGGCAATCTCCTGGTAGAGGGACCCTTCAGCCATAGAATACAAACCCTCCTGTCCACCTTCTACAACCTCTGACCCTTGTCCCGACACCTCAGGGACGCATCCCATGCCGTCCTCTTGCCCTACGGGTTGGTAATCATCCCGCCATCGTTGAGGAACAGGCTGCTGGCGCCAGGACGGAGACATGGGTCCTGGTGAACCGTCCCTAAGGGGTCTCCTGGGGCTGTCGGCTCCACCGATGCTGTGGGCCCTCACGGGGGGCAGTCTCTTGCCGTCTGAACCTCGACGCTCAGTCATGGACGCCCGGCGACGGTCCCCGCGAGAGAAAACCTGACCCCTCGAGCAAGACGAAGACGATGATGATGACGAGGCGGCGGAGATGGAGGAGGATTCTTCACCACCTTCACCCCGCCCTGGAGGGTTGTCGGTGTCGACGCTGAGCTGGTTCATCTCGGTGAGGAAGCGGGTGGTCTCGGTGGTGACTGGAAGCTTGGGCCTCATCTTGCCCCGGAGCAGGTTGGCCGAGCTGTGCCGGCCTTCCCCGCTGGAGCTGGAGTCCTCGGAGGAGTCAGAGATGATGGAGTCCCTGTGGCGGGGCCCCAGCCCTGCAAGGGCAGTCAGCTGGTGGTTGTCCCGCTGAGCCTCGGAGATGACGCTGTGCGTGGCGCAGAACGACACTCGCTTGATGGGCGTCTTGTGGTCGCCGTCAGAACCACCTGAACACAACATAATTATTCGTATTGCCTTTAGTCTAAGCACAAGAAGATTTAGACCTGCTTGGTACAAAATGTCAACACCTAATGTTATTTATCAGAATGCTAGCATTCCCGTCTACAGATTAGACGGTCCCTTCGCAAGGGGGAGTTGATGGCACTAGTTTCAATTGACCGCAATCACAAAAGAGAAGACCCAGGCTGCAAATCATCTTGAAAATACGTAGCACTACACGTCACGGATCCAGACTAATGGTTATAGACATGATAAAGGAAACGTGAAACTCTATTTTTGAAGATGACACTGGCTACGGATAATACATCACATTGATGAAAAGAAAGGTCTTCATGAGCTTCTTTCACCTATGAATGTGTGTCTGTTATGGATGTAGGCATATAGGATAAAAAAAAGTTTCTTGCGCAGCGCTAATTATTTTTCTTTCTTTTAATTATTTACGGATAAGCGCATGGGGTTTCCGCATTTAATGTGTACGCAGACTAAGGCTGTGTCAGACCAATTGACATAGGCTAGAACACCAAGGCTACATAAAATTGTTGGCATGCTAAAATTGTTAGTCATGCGGGGATTGTCTTTAGCGATGACAAGCTCCTAGCATAACATCATCAGTCTCCAAAATCCCCCGAAGACGGGGTGTGGCTGCCCACATTGCGGGGTAATAAAAAACGGTCACACACGTAATGTTCTCATCCGTAGCTGATGCACTTGTACCATAGTGTTCAAGTGCTTCTGCTTTCAAGTGCTTCCGCTGTTGGGATGATCCCTGGAGTCTTTTAGCCAGGATAAACCAACAACAACAACAACGACTTCCGTAGACGGAAAAGCACACAGACCGAGGCAATGGTCTCTGCCAATAAAAAAAATCTATACATACTGCTATATCAACATTATGGCAAACAACACTACAATCTATACATACTGCTATATCAACATTATGGCAAACAGCACTACAATCTATACATACTGCTATATCAACATTATGGCAAACAGCACTACAATCTATACATACTGCTATATCAACATTATGGCAAACAGCACTAAAAAACTGATTCTTGTAGTCTGCAATCTTTGGTGTTCATGACCGCAGTGTAGCTCACCGTCTGCAGAGCTCTGTCGATGGTGCCTGGTCATCCCAGCGGGGATGGAGGAGGAGGAGGAGACGGGTGTGGTGGTGGTGGTGGTGACCTCCATGCCCACCACCTCACTGGGGTTGTAGCACAGGGACCCCCCTGCCGCCCCGCCACTCCGCACCAGGCTGCTGCTACTGTGCACCTGTCATACAGTGAGGGGGGGGGGGAG
>CM065704.1:20980324-20985324 GCA_017654935.2 Phymorhynchus buccinoides
GGCTAACAGATAAGCATAAGAGAGGGGAGTGAGAGAGAGAGAGGGAGTGTGTATGTGTGCAGGGGCTAGAGATGGGATGGGAAATGATTTAAGAAGATGGTGAGTGGCTAGAAAAACAGGTTTGATGAAAAGAAACTCAAAGTGACAAAGAAAAAGAGAGAAAAGAATAACGGTAATAACAGGGTAGAAAAATAATAACATGCACAGATTCAGGAAGAGAGAGAGAGAGAGAGAGAGAGAGAGAGAGAGAGAGAGAGAGAGAGAGAGAGAGAGAGAGAGAGAGAGAGAGAGAGGGAGAGAAAGAGAGAGATAGATAGAGAGAGAGAGATAGAGAGCGAGAGGGAGAAAGAGACAGATAGATAGATAGATAGATAGAGAGAATGGGAATGCGAATGCGAATGTTTATTCAGTTCAGGCCTAGGCCCCTCACTGAAGGGGTGTCAAGTAATACAAATAGTGTGAGAGAGAGAGAGAGAGAGAGAGGGAGAGAGAGAGAGAGGAGAGAGAGAGGAGAAGAGAGAGAGAGAGAGAGAGAGAGAGAGAGAGAGAGACAGTGTGAGAGAGAGAGAGAGAGAGAGAGAGAGAGAGAGAGAGAGAGAGAGAGAGAGTGAGAGAGAGAGAGAGAGAGAGAGAGAGAGAGAGAGAGAGAGAGAGTGTGTGAGAGAGAGAGAGAGAGAGAGAGACTCGAACTCGAACTCGAAATTTTTAATGAGGATAAACTGAGTAAGCAGAAATAACAGCTTATTTTCATCAGGTCATCTAAAATAATTACATCTGAAGTGAATAAATAAATAAATAAATTGCAAAACAAACTCAAATGGTTCAAAAGTAAATACAATCAAATGGAACAAATCCAAAGAACAAGGACAACGTAAATCAACATTCTCACAATTCCTTTCACACACATAAATCATAGACAAGTAATCAATTGACAATTTTACAATATTAGATAATAGGAGCATAAGCTACAGACATGCGCATTTACTAGAATTATAATATGCACAATAGATAAGTGTAGAAAATGGGAGAATGAACTGCTATAACCTTTCGAATAAATATCTATTAAAGCATCTTTTAAATGACAGCAATGTGCTTTTAGTTTGTATGCACTCAGGCATTTCATTCCACAGCCTTCCACCTGAGTATGTAAACGATGCTATAAATAAGTCTGTTTTAGGTCGGGGAAGGTGTATGGTTTCTTTATTCCGCACCTGAGTTACAGGAAACCTTTTACATAAATAAGGAGGTGCGAGTCCATTTCAAATGTTATACATAAATACACCCTTATTAAATTGGCATTTGGAGTGGAAGGGAAGTATGTTAACAGTTTTATAATCAGAAATTTGTAGTGTTGGTGATTTAAGAAGAATTAGTTTAATTGCACGTTTATAAATACTTTCTAAATGTTTTAGACAGTTTTTGCTTGCTTGATCCCAAGAAGTTGAAACATAATCAATGTCAGGCTGAATATATGCATGAAAGAAGAGTTTTCTGGTGTGAATATCAACAAAGTGCTTGATTCTGTTTAGTTGAAATATTTTTTTTATAGATAACTTACGAGTGAGAATAGAGGCATGGTACGATCAAGAAAGATTGTTGTCAACCCCCAGACCAAGTATAGTATGCGAATCCACTTCTTTTATAAACTTGTCATGTACTTTAATTTTTGGTAAATCAGACTTTATCTTCTGTCGCTTTTGTCTTGTGGTAATTAGCATAAGCTTTGATTTTTTAGGATGAAGGGCCATGTGGTTATATTCAGTCCATGTCACTAAGTTGTTCACGTCATTTTGTAGGTTGGTAAGTACTAAGTCAGCAGTCTTGTTCTTGTCGTGTATAGTAGTATCATCGGCAAAACGTTCACAGGGACAGGAGATGTGTAAAGGCAAATCATTTATATAAATAGTGAAAAGAATGGGACCCAAGACTGAGCCCTGAGGCACACCATATTTTACTGATATTAATGAGGATGATTTACAGTCCCAATGGACCAATTGCCGCCTGTTGGATAGAAAAGATGATATGAGACTAACCAATTCTGTTGACAGACCATATAGAGTTAGCTTTCTTTGGAGAAGGTTATGATCAATGGTGTCAAATGCTTTTGCAAAATCTACAAATATAGCCCCTGTGACAAAATCGTTATGTATGTTCATATGACATTGTTCAATGAGGTTAGTAAGTGCTGTGTGGCAGGAATTATTCTTTCTGAAGCCACTTTGATTAGGGTGAAACAGATTGTGTGTCAAAATGAGACTGGAGCAGTTTTTTAAGGTGTTTTTCGAGAGGTTTGGACAAAATAGATAAAATTGATATAGGTCTGTAGTTTGAACAATCGTTTGGATAAATTGTGGCAGTACTTTTGCATCTTTAAAAGCTTGTGGGAAATGACATTTCCAATACAAAGATTGTAAATGTATGTTAAGTGTTCAGTAATAATTGGTGCAGACGCTTTCAAAATGTTATTATCTATATTATCCAAACCTCGAGATTTAGACGTATTCAATAAACACAGCTCCATATATACATCATGTGCAGCAATATATTCAAACTTAAGTTCAGATTTAATGTTCTTTGAATCACAAAATTCTTTAATCATTGACAAATCATTATTACTGGTACGGTCAATATCTACAAGTTTCTGTGCTACTGTAGCAAAATGACTATTTAGGTCCTCAACTGACAATTCAGACGAAGAAGCAGTGGAACTTGCATTCCTGCCAGACAGCTGATTCATCACTTTCCATAAAGATTTTGTATCTGATTTTGAAGAGATTAGCTTACTAAAATATTTCTTCTGCGCGTCTCTTTTCATAGACGTTACCAAGTTTCGTTTTTTTTTTTTTATAATCACCGTCTTTTCCTGACTGTTTGAATAAATTGTCACGAACATTAGATTCAGCATTAATTTCATCTGTTAGCCATGGCTGATTATCTCTGAATTTGACAAGTTTGGTTCTAAGTGTGGTGCATGTTTATCAAATACAGAAAGAAAAGTTTTATACCACACATCAAGGGCTATATCTGGATCGGTGTACTGATAAACCTGGTTGAAATCTGCCATACATAGGTCATACAAAAAACTGTGCTCATCAAAATGTTTGTAACATCTGTATGAAATACATGTATGGGTGCATTTGGGAATTTTTACACCTTTTGTGGACCATGTTGCACAAATAGGGAAATGATCGCTAAGTCCATAAATAGGCACGGACGTTTCTACATAATGATTGGCGTTACTAACATAAATATGGTCTATCAACGTTTCGGAGGTTAGTGTTTTCCTTGTTATTAATTGTGTTAAGTTGTACGACTCAAGTAATCTTTTCCATTTGTTGTGGGGTTTAAATAGATCAATATTAAAGTCCCCAAGAAGCATAATCTCAGAAAAATTTACAACATCCTCTATCATGGAATCAAAGCGATCGAACCAGTCAGATCGCTCCTCAGGGTTGTTATATAGCATTCCAATTAAAACGGGTTTGTTCTTTTTTAGACGAATTTCTAACCAAATACATTCAATAGCATGTCTATCAAATACGGTAATATGTTTAAAATGGACTGACTGATGTATATATGCTATAGCCCCGTTTCCAATTTACAACTAGGGTCTCTACGCACTAAACTATAACCTGGAATTGCGATAATAGAGTCAGAAACTACGTCTGTTATTCTAGTTTCAGAAAAACCAAAGACATGAAATGGATTATCTACATTGGCCAAAATGGAAGGAACGTCAGGAATTTTGTTTAGCAGATGACACGCATTTAAATATCCTATTTTTAATCCACTTCTTTTTAACCATTTTTGGCCGCTAGTCTTTTGCTCCATGTTATTCAAGCAAGAAATAAACTAAGTTACAACAGAAACAAAAACAACAACTATAAAACCACCGCAAATGATGCCCAAAATAGCACTACAGGAAGCTTACCAGTGTCTATGACACGCAATCGACTCAAACAATAAGAGCCAATGTAGTTTGAACAGCAACAAACAACATAGCTATGTAAAATAATATAAATATATGAACAAAAGGAATGATACTCAATTATATCACAAGTACATGCAATACTGCTTCCACACAGAAGTCAAAATATGGTAAGGCCAAGCAAGTCCAAATGCAAATCACTATCAGCACGTTGCAAAAGTGAAAATATCAACCATAAAAATAAATTCCAACGCATACAAAAGACTTCCGTCACAACCGATTTCAAGGTCCCAAGTCCAGGTATGTCAAGGCCAACATAATTACAGGAGACGCGTATTAGCATTGAAAAACAAACAGGAATAACATGGGTATACACATTAATGTAATAGGTTTTTTCTCTCCTACACATTCACATAGACATTTTATCAGAACATGGCATGTGATTCCACAATTTCATAACTGAACAACATTAATTGCATATTAAAATGACTGGCCTTGCATCCTACCAACTACCAGTTGGCCTCTGCTGATCACAGTGGGACACCAGCTGGGAGGCTAGGGACATTAACTGATGTGCACAGTCCCCTGCAGAAGCAGGTGGTGGCCAGCTACGGGCATTTGGATTGACACCCTGGGATATGGGGTTAAAGCTTGGGGGAGATGGCCCCACAGGAAATTGTACAGGCCGTAGATTTGTGTCTACACCTTGTACACCAAAAGGGGGGTACTGGTGGGTATTGGACTGGGAATCTAGGGTAGGGAGCATCAGAAATTTATACCCTGGGTGGTAATAAGGGGGAGGTGGGAATGTGGGAAACATTGGAGGGGCACTGTAAATAGCATGTGAGTTACGTTCAGTCTGTGGCGGACCGTTATGTGCCGATTGTGCCACTTGACAATGGGATTGGTCTTGTTGTACGGGGCCTCTAGCTTCACCAGAACAACCTTGAGAACGGTCTGAGTTACCAAGGACAGGCTGACGTCTATCATTAGACAACAGCGGATATTCTTCTGATGATGATAACTGAGGGACCGCTTCATTGTGTGCATCACTTATTTGATTTGCTGACGC
>CM065704.1:20997824-21002824 GCA_017654935.2 Phymorhynchus buccinoides
AGACAGCTAGGAACAAAGTGAAGGCAGACAGACAGAGAGACTGTGGGAGACACAGACAGCTAGGAACAAAGTGAAGGCAGACAGACAGAGAGACTGTGGGAGACACAGACAGCTAGGAACAAAGTGAAGGTAGACAGACAGAGAGACTGTGGGAGACACAGACAGCTAGGAACAAAGTGAAGGTAGACAGACAGAGAGACTGTGGGAGACACAGACAGCTAGGAACAAAGTGAAGGTAGACAGACAGAGAGACTGTGGGAGACACAGACAGCTAGGAACAAAGTGAAGGCAGACAGACAGAGAGACTGTGGGAGACACAGACAGCTAGGAACAAAGTGAAGGTAGACAGACAGAGAGACTGTGGGAGACACAGACAGCTAGGAACAAAGTGAAGGTAGACAGACAGAGAGACTGTGGGAGACACAGACAGCTAGGAACAAAGTGAAGGTAGACAGACAGAGAGACTGTGGGAGACACAGACAGCTAGGAACAAAGTGATGGGAGACACACTGTGGGAGACAGACTAGGAACAAAGTGAAGGTAGACAGACAGAGAGACTGTGGGAGACACAGACAGCTAGGAACAAAGTGAAGGTAGACAGATAGAGAGACTGTGGGAGACACAGACAGAGAGACTGTGGGAGACACAGACAGCTAGGAACAAAGTGAAGGTAGACAGACAGAGAGACTGTGGGAGACACAGACAGCTAGGAACAAAGTGAAGGTAGACAGATAGAGAGACTGTGGGAGACACAGACAGAGAGACTGTGGGAGACACAGACAGCTAGGAACAAAGTGAAGGTAGACAGACAGAGAGACTGTGGGAGACACAGACAGCTAGGAACAAAGTGAAGGTAGACAGACAGAGAGACTGTGGGAGACACAGACAGCTAGGAACAAAGTGAAGGTAGACAGATAGAGAGACTGTGGGAGACACAGACAGAGAGACTGTGGGAGACACAGACAGCTAGGAACAAAGTGAAGGTAGACAGACAGAGAGACTGTGGGAGACACAGACAGCTAGGAACAAAGTGAAGGCAGACAGACAGAGAGACTGTGGGAGACACAGACAGCTAGGAACAAAGTGAAGGTAGACAGACAGAGAGACTGTGGGAGACACAGACAGCTAGGAACAAAGTGAAGGTAGACAGACAGAGAGACTGTGGGAGACACAGACAGCTAGGAACAAAGTGAAGGTAGACAGACAGAGAGACTGTGGGAGACACAGACAGCTAGGAACAAAGTGAAGGTAGACAGACAGAGAGACTGTGGGAGACACAGACAGCTAGGAACAAAGTGAAGGTAGACAGACAGAGAGACTGTGGGAGACACAGACAGCTAGGAACAAAGTGAAGGTAGACAGATAGAGAGACTGTGGGAGACACAGACAGAGAGACTGTGGGAGACACAGACAGCTAGGAACAAAGTGAAGGTAGACAGACAGAGAGACTGTGGGAGACACAGACAGCTAGGAACAAAGTGAAGGTAGACAGACAGAGAGACTGTGGGAGACACAGACAGCTAGGAACAAAGTGAAGGTAGACAGACAGAGAGACTGTGGGAGACACAGACAGCTAGGAACAAAGTGAAGGTAGACAGACAGAGAGACTGTGGGAGACACAGACAGCTAGGAACAAAGTGAAGGTAGACAGACAGAGAGACTGTGGGAGACACAGAGCTAGGAACAAAGTGAGGTAGACAGACAGAGAGACTGTGGGAGACACAGACAGCTAGGAACAAAGTGAAGGTAGACAGACAGAGAGACTGTGGGAGACACAGACAGCTAGGAACAAAGTGAAGGTAGACAGACAGAGAGACTGTGGGAGACACAGACAGCTAGGAACAAAGTGAAGGTAGACAGACAGAGAGACTGTGGGAGACACAGACAGCTAGGAGACAACAGCTAGGAACAAAGTGAAGGTAGACAGACAGAGAGACTGTGACAGCTAGACAGACAGAGAGACTGTGGGAGACACAGACAGCTAGGAACAAAGTGAAGGTAGACAGACAGAGAGACTGTGGGAGACACAGACAGCTAGGAACAAAGTGAAGGTAGACAGACAGAGAGACTGTGGGAGACACAGACAGCTAGGAACAAAGTGAAGGTAGACAGACAGAGAGACTGTGGGAGACACAGACAGCTAGGACCAAAGTGAAGGTAGACAGACAGAGAGACTGTGGGAGACACAGACAGACACAGAGGCATGTCTACAGCTAGACAGACAAGCAGACACAACAGATCGCCTAAACGTACAAATAGCCTGAATGCACACAAACAAATCGAATACAAAGAAACAGACAAGAACAGACAATGGAAGACAGACAGAAACAGACAAGAACAGACAATGGAAGACAGACAGAAACAGACAAACGCGGACAAATCACAGACACAGAGCCAGCCAAATAATACAAAAAGTCTGGGACCCACCTTTCTGATTTTGGCCTCTTTGATCTTCTCCAGTGCTATTCTGATCTTCTCGGCTTTGATTCTCTGCATTTGGTTCTCCTGGGGGGGAGGGGGAGTGGGGAGGGAGGGATAATAGAAAAGCAAATATTAAAAGTAATGCGCAACATCTTTTTATTATTAACAGACTTTTATATTAGTAATGCGACATGGACAGAAGGCCTGGATAAAAATCAACAAATCTGTGGATTGTGAATTGCGTGAATTGTGAATATGACGTTCAGAACTAGCAGTATCCATTATACACGTAGAAAGGACATAAAAGAATAAACATTATATCCCACGCGCGTGCTAACCATGCTCTCTCTCTCTCTCTCTCTCTCTCTCTCTCTCTCTCTCTCTCTCTCTCTCTCTCTCTCTCTCTCTCTCTCTCTCTCTCTCTCTCTCTCTCTCTCTCTCTCTCTCTCTCTCTCTCACACACACACACACAAACGTATACACTCACTGACAATAATTATTTCTATTACATACGAGTATTAAGTAACCTAAAAGTGAACATGCCCAATATCCAAATGTTTGTATTTAATTAGAAACGCCCACACCCACATCCCCACACCCACATCCCCACACCCACATCCCCACACCCACATGACAGCGCTTCTTCATCAGTAACCATAGTCATAGTTAAATAATCTTGCGGAAGATCTTCTGCCATCAGTTTTCGTCTTATTAGAGGAAGCAAACTGCTTGGTTTTACAGATTTAAAAACCCTGTCACTATCACACAGAACGACAAGACAGCTTAGCAGTTAATCAGTGTTGATTGTGCATTTTACCATCAGCCCCCCACCCCTTTGATGTTGACACACATAGACACACACAAATACTCACAGAACACAACATTCACACGCACGCACGCACGCACGCACGCACGCACGCACACGCACGCACACACACACACACACACACACACACACACACACACACACACACTGACTATCGCTCGGAAAACTTGGATAGTTTCATTTTCTTGCATTAGATAAACTTTACATCCAGACTTCCACGCATGCGTGTGCTAGCCATCTTGTTTTTCTTTGTGCTTTTATTTATTTATTTTTACAATTTCATATGATCTTCTTAAGGCCACATACTTAGCCTCAAGAAATCTGTTCCTCCCTTCTCCTTCCTGTAATTATACTGGAATGCTGAAGCTTCTTTCAGCGTGGCATAATGCCATGCCGGAAAATTAAATTTTTGTGGCTTTCTTTTCTTTGCTTTGGTCGGGTTTATCTTATGAAGTGGATCAATATTTTGTATTTTGTTTCTCTCTCTCGCTGTTGTTGTTTCCATTTAATCTAGTATTGATTTCCCCCTTCTTGCTTTCCTTTTCAGACCCTCTCTTCCCGTCTCCTATTTCCCATTTCTAACCAATTTTCATCTATTATTTTCGCCACCTTACCTTCGCTTCGTTTTAAAAAAAACCCATTTGTTTCAATTTTTGTGTGTGCTCAATCTTCCGCCATGTGATGAACCAAATGGTTTGTTTTAATATTATCTCTGTTCATTTTTATAACACGTCAGTGATATGTTACAAAATACGTTTGTATGCAAAACTTTAGCCTGCAAGGATTTTAAACGCATATGTTAAAATAAAATGCAAACACGTGCGAGCACGCACACATACGTACACACACACACACACACACACACACACACACGATTAGCACAAATATCTACAGACAAACTAACGGTTACATACAAAATGCTCAAACGTCCATGTTGTAAATGTTACACGCAGACACACAAACACACACACGCACGATCTCACACACATACGCACGTACGCACGCACGCACGCACGCACACACGCACACGCACGCACGCACGCACACGCACACGCACACTCACATCACACACACGCACACACACACACACACACACACACACACACACACACACATCCCTACCCCTCCAACCCCCTCCCCCCACTACATACATCATGGCCCCCAGTGACAGACGAAGAAGCAGTGGTAGCAATACTAGCGATGCTGCCCGTCTCTCCGCCAGCGTTTGACGACGATGACGATGACGACGACGACGACGTCGTTTCTGTCGTAGATGACACAGTGGCCATAGAGGTGAAAGACTCGGACGATGGCAGCGACGAGTTGTCCGAAAAGGCGGAGTCCGTTTCCCCCGAATCGGTCATCTGGCTCTGGCGATTGGACTGATAATGCTGCTGACCTGGAGAACAGGGAGACATTCTAGTTTGAAAATCAATTCACAATTCTTCATTGTCTTCAAACAAGTGATGTGACATTCTTTTTTTCAGCATGCGCATAAAATTAAAACTGACAAGACATTTAGTATAGGACGAAATATTGGAATTAATCTACACACTTGTGTGTGCCTTTTTTCTAAGTGTGATTGTTCTCTCAACTAAGACGTAATAATTATATACAAAGATAATTTTATATAAAAGCACACATGTACTTCACGTAGAACAATCAAAGTTGTCAAGCGCTAAGCGCACGCACACGCACACGCACGCGCACACGCACGCACACGCGCGCGCGCGCGCACACGCACGCACGCACG
>CM065704.1:21007824-21012824 GCA_017654935.2 Phymorhynchus buccinoides
AGAGAGAGAGAGAGAGAGAGAGAGAGAGAGAGAGAGAGAGAGAGAGAGAAGCAGACAGACGGACAATAACAAAGACAGAGACAAAAAGTTGGTTTGTAAGTAAGGTAGGCAACGAAAAGGGTGCTGACTAAAATAAATGAGACAAGATGGAGATAGAGAAGGCTTTTGTTTCAGCACTTAGATTCTGTAGTGCGCTTCTGTAGAAGCTACAAACATGGGGAGGGTTGGGGTAGTAAAGGAACAAAACGAAGCAATGGAGATGGTGGTCTGATGATCTGATTATAAAGAAAAAGTTGAAAATACTTGAGAGAAAAAATCCATGATGTTATTTTCGTTGAGCACTGTTTTTCTTCACTCCGCAAAAGGTCAATGCGGACATTCCATTACATTAAGATATCACTTTCTGCACCCCGCCACCCGCATCCCTGTTACGTTCCTTCTCACATTCACACCCACCTACATTGTTATTTGCTCAACTTAAAGTTGTTGTCCGTCACCGAAGGTGAACGGACTTTGCGATGGGCTGGTTTGTATTTTTTTTCTCTTTTTTTTCCTTCTGTCTGTCCCAAGGATATATCCCGAACCGCTTGACCGAATCGCGTCAAATTTTGTATGAAGGTGTGCCTCCTTAATAGGAAGAGATCGGCGCAAACCATTTTACCGTCGTGACCTTGACCTTGACGTACGACCTTGAAAACCGAAAATCTATTTTTAGCCATATCTCGGGCACCGATCAACATAGGATGTTGAAACTTGGTATGAAGGTGGTTTGGCTTATGTCCGTTCTGATGATGGCATACCCATCAAGGTCAAGATCAAGGTCAAAAAGATCGCTGGAGCCTGAAAATCGGAGGGTCATTTTTTTCTCCTTCTGTCTGTCCCAAGGATATCTTTCGAACGGGTTGACAGAATCACGTCAAATTTTGTGTGCTGGTGTGTCACCATGAGAGGAAGGCATCCGCGCAAACCATTTTGCCGTCGTGACCTTGACCTTGGCGTACGACCTTGAAAACCGAAAATCTTTCAGGGGCCATAACTCCCACACCGTTAGTGTTAGAGTCTTCAAACTTGGCATGTAGGTACTTTGGCTTATGCCCGTTCTGATGGTGGCATACCGATCAAGGTCAAGGTCACGGTCCGGGCGATCAGTAGGCCTTGAAAGTGGTAGGGGTCTACACATTGGGTTTTAAGCCATATTTTCCACATTGGTACTTGACAGAAGCGCTTCAGATTGTGTGTGGTACTGTATACCCTAGAGAAGAAAACATCCGAGCATAAATTATCACCATGCTGACCTTGACCTTGAAGTGTGACCTTGAAAACCGAAATTTCCTTCTTTGCGCTATATGTTTCTTCTTCAAGCTGTATCTCGTGAACTAGAAGACAGAATCCCTTCCAATTTTGTGTCAGGATGTGACACTCTACGGGGTGTCGCAAGTGCGTGGCATTGCTGGTGACGGACATGTCTGCCGCTCGGCGACGCCCTTGTTTTTTTTTGTGAAGGTGTTATTGGTGATGATGTTCGGTTTGCATTGTGTTACTTGCTTAATTTGTAATGCTGTCCTACAGAAGAAGAAGAAGAAGAAGAAGAAGAAGAAGAAGAAGAAGAAGAAGAAGAAGAAGAAGAAGAAGAAGAAGAAGAAGAAGAAGAAGAAGAAGAAGAAGAAGAAGAAGAAGATCAACAAGACAGTAGAGCAAGAACAAAAGCCAGAACGCTAACAAGAAAAAGACGAATAACACGATGAGCAAACCATGGCTTCAGCACAATGTAGTTGACAGCCTCCAGGGATCGAAGCGTATGTGTGGGTTAGTTCACACGTAGCACCAGGGCGTGTAATCACGAGTGCGTCTTAGACAGTCAACACGAGTAGTAGTAGTATGTAAATTAGACTAGACTGCTAAAACGAGTGGCTGATTAGCCTAATTCACGTACCACTACCTGTGTTCACTCCCTAAGACGCAGTCATGACTACCTTACCAGGTGCCTGAGATAATCCGTCAGATCCAACAGCTTTACGGGGATGTAGAACTTTTTACAGGAGGGAGAAGGGGAGTAGGACGACGAGAGCCAGGAAGAGAAGGAGGAGGAGGAGGAGGAGGAGGAGGAGGAGGAGGAGGAAAAGGAGGAGAAGGACGAGGGGGCAGAGGAGATAAAAGAGGAGACAGAATAGGAGGAAGATTAGAAGAAAGAGAAGGAAAACAAGAAGAAGAAGAAGAAGAAGAAGAAGAAGAAGAAGAAGATGATGATGATGATGATGATGATGATGATGATGATGATGATGATGATGATGATGATGATGATGAAGAAGAAGAAGAAGAAGAAGAAGAAGAAGAAGAAGAAGATGATGATGATGATGATGATGATGATGATGATGATGATGATGATGATGATGATGATGATGATGATGATGAAGAAGAAGAAGAAGAAGAAGAAGAAGAAGAAGAAGAAGAAGAAGAAGATGATGATGATGATGATGATGATGATGATGATGATGATGATGATGATGATGATGATGATGATGATGATGAAGAAGAAGAAGAAGAAGAAGAAGAAGAAGAAGATGATGATGATGATGATGATGATGATGATGATGATGATGATGATGATGATGATGATGATGATGATGATGATGAAGAAGAAGAAGAAGAAGAAGAAAGAAGAAGAAGAAGAAGAAGAAGAAGATGAAGAAGAAAGAGAAGGAAAACAAGAAGAAGAGAAGAAGAAGAAGAAGAAGAAGAAGAAGAAGATGATGATGATGATGATGATGATGATGATGATGATGATGATGATGATGATGATGATGATGATGATGATGATGATGATGATGATGATGATGATGATGATGATGATGAAGAAGAAGAAGAAGAAGAAGAAGAAGAAGAAGAAGAAGAAGATGATGATGATGATGATGATGATGATGATGATGATGATGATGATGATGATGATGATGATGATGATGATGATGATGATGATGATGATGATGAAGAAGAAGAAGAAGAAGAAGAAGAAGAAGAAGAAGAAGAAGAAGAAGAAGAAGAAGATGATGATGATGATGATGATGATGATGATGATGATGATGATGATGATGATGATGATGAAGAAGAAGAAGAAGAAGAAGAAGAAGAAGAAGAAAGAAGAAGAAGAAGAAGAAGAAGAAGAAGATGATGATGATGATGATGATGATGATGATGATGATGATGATGATGATGATGAAGAAGAAGAAGAAGAAGAAGAAGAAGAAGAAGATGATGATGATGATGATGATGATGATGATGATGATGATGATGATGATGATGATGATGATGATGATGATGATGATGAAGAAGAAGAAGAAGAAGAAGAAGAAGAAGAAGAAGAAGAAGATGATGATGATGATGATGATGATGATGATGATGATGATGATGATGATGATGATGAAGAAGAAGAAGAAGATGAAGAGAAGAGAAGAAGAAGAAGAAGATGATGTTGATGATGATGATGATGATGAAGAAGAAGAAGAAGAAGAAGAAGAAGAAGAAGAAGATGATGATGATGATGATGATGATGATGATGATGATGATGATGATGAAGAAGAAGAAGAAGAAGAAGAAGAAGAAGAAGAAGAAGAAGAAGAAGAAGAAGATGATGTTGATGATGATGATGATGATGAAGAAGAAGAAGAAGAAGAAGAAGAAGATGATGATGATGATGAAGATGATGAAGATGATGATGATGATGATGATGATTATGATGATGATGATGATGATTTAGACGACGTGGAGGAACTGAAGAAGAAGAAGAAGAAGAAGAAGAAGAAGAAGAAGAAGAAGAAGAAGAAGATAATTCAGACGACGTGGAGGAACTGTTTACCTAGGGTATAAAATAGGTTTCTAAGCAATGAAAACCCTTTTATTACAACTCGGACAGACGGGAGGAAAAGACAAAACCAGAACGAGGAGGAGGAAAAAGAAGAGGAGAGAACAGGTATCATCATTCCACTAATGTCCTGTGTTGGCGTGCACAAGGAAAAAAAACAGCAGCTAAAAAACAAGCAAGGAGAACTGCGTCGCAAGACAACGAAGCTATTTCTTTCAACACAGTTCCGAACATTTCTGAACACAAACACGGAGAAACACTGCAAGCACGTAGAAAAACACACAGACACACACACACACGCGCGCGCGCGCGCGCGCGCACACATGCATACACATTGCAAACACGCGTGCACAACCAAACTCAAATCCCCTCCGTATACACAGGACTGAGGGAAAGAGAGAAAGAGGGAGAGGGGAAAAGAAAGAGTAAAATTCTATTTCCAGAGAGAGAGAGAGAGAGAGAGAGAGAGAGAGAGAGAGAGAGAGAGAGAGAGAGAGAGAGAGAGAGAGAGAGAGAGAGAGAGAGAGAGAGAGAGACCGACAGACACAGAGAGGTGAATGGACAGACAGACAGACAGACAGACAGACATACGGACATGAAAGATGAAGAGATACAAAGTAACAGCAGATATCCAGCAGACTGTCAACAGAAAAACAATAATTATTGTCACGTGTTTATGGTCCACATTCTAAAGACGAACCGGAAGGGACACGATGAAAGTGCGAAATACTGCCCTTTGTCTGTCCACCATGTCAATCTCCTCATGTTTAGCAACCTTCCATCAAGGGCTTGTTTTCATAAAATGACAACCTTTGTAACGAGAGCTCTCATATTTCACAAAACCCTATAAGTCTCATGATATTGGTGCTAAAGATATCAACAGGGGCTTCGTTTCGGGATTGTAATAACACATCCATTGCCACCCACTCACCCTCCTTAAAGTACGCATTGACATGCACAAGCGCATACATGCACGCACATACAAACAAAAACCCACACACACGCGCTTGGGCATGCGCTTATAATTGACAAGCACGTGTAATCACACACACGCTCATGCATGCACACAATCACAGATACACTCATTAAGAAACAAAAACAAAAACATTCACCCCCCCCTCGCCCCCCCCCCACACACACACGC
>CM065704.1:21015324-21025324 GCA_017654935.2 Phymorhynchus buccinoides
AAGACACACAGAGAGAGAGACAGACAGACAGAGAGACATAGACAGAGAACAAAGGGGACAACTGCTGTTCCGGTTGGATGAATTAAAATTTGTTTAACGTCCTCCGCCCTGGAGCAGGCACAGAGACAAAACTTGAAAACTTGAAAACTTAAACATTATTTTCCAAGGATATAGATTTTAGGCAACGCCTATTCTTCCAATCTGACAGACAGAGAGAGAGAGACAGACAGACAGACACAGAGAGAGACACATAGACATACAGAGACAGGAGACAGAGAGAGAGAGAGAGAGAGACAGACAGACAAAGACAGAGACAGACAGACAGACAGAGAGAGAGAGATACAGACAGACAGACAGAGAGACATAGGCCCTAAAGACAAAGACAAAGAGAAAGAGAGAGAGGGGGGTGGAGACAGAGACAGAAAGCGAGAGCGATACACTGACAGACAAACATACACACAGAGAGAGACAGACAGAAAAAGACAGAGACAGAGAGACATACAAAGAGAGGAGAGAGAGGAGAGAGAGAGAGAGAGAGAGAGACGGGGTGGGGGGGAGGGAGCATGATTGAAAGTGTGCAATAGTAGATTAAGCGCCAAGACGCGTGCCCAGTCCAGTATGTATGTCGCTGGTCTAACTTCACATTGTCTAACCAGCTGGCCCGCGCGAGCTCTACATATCCAACGTCACTGATTTGGAAGAGAGAGAGAGAATAGCGCGATAGTATGCTTCGCTACAGTCAATCCTCACTGAAGTAATGTCCGCTGTGCAACCGTTTTCTTGCTGGCGGGCAATTGCTTTTGTGTATAATGTTGAAATTAGCGTGCGTTTGGGGTCCATGCAAACGTAAATCGGGTCATAGCGTGCGCGTTTATGAACGGATCCTGTTGAAAGTTTGCACCAAGATAGACACTATGCCTGGTCATGCACGTTCGAAATTTCGAGTGAATATCGGGTCTTGTTTCTCCGCGGTTTGTGAAAAGGTGAAGCGGCGTATATCGCGCGCGTTTATAGATCGATTCGCTTACGGTTTGGCACACATATAGTCACCGTCCCCGGTCATCTACCTTCCAAATTCGAAGGCAATCCGTCCAGAAATAACGGAGATACAGGCGCCGAGAGGCCGGTGGATACGCGTTTCGCGCATTTGCCAAACCGCGCAAATGACACGGCCGCCTCGGTTGCCGTTGCCATCGCCCCGTTAGGGCTCATAGCAAATTTGAAGCGATTCGGTAGAAAAACGGCGGAGTTATAAGGCCCGTTCTGTGTTCCACACACACACACACACACACACACGCGGACAGTTGGCTTTTTATTATATGATTATGCTATTGTCCGCGCGTATATTGCAAACATGAGAATAGGCGCGGCTCGAGCCCTCGTGTGCTTTGTGTGTGTGTGTGTGATGTGTGCTTGTGTGTGTGTGTGTGTGTGTGTGTGTGTGTGTCTGTGTGTCTGTGTGTGTGCGTCTGTGTGTGTGTGTGTGTGTGTCTGTGTGTGTTTGTAGCGCGATATATATTTAACTTGTTCTGGACCTCCTTACAGATAGGTCGGCCCCATCCTTTGCAATTAAAATATTGTTCAATATTGTTCAATTTTGCCTCTTCTCTCTCTCTCTCTCTTTCTCGGCTCTCTCTCTCGGCTCTCTCTCTTCTCTAACAAGCGTCTCTCTCGCTCTCTCTCTCTCTCTCCTCTCTCTCTCTCTTCTCCACTCTCTCTCTCTCTCGGATTCAGCTAGTAAAACACACTCAAACACGTTGCAGGATTACATAGACGTTCTCTTAAACTAATACTCCTTAAACCGTCATCCCTTGAAACCAATGACTATAAAGAACTCAACAGTCTACCATTTAATTTGAAATGCCTACTAAGCAAAGGTACCCTTATGTACAAGATCATATATAATTTAGTACCAAAGTTATTGTTAATCATTATTACTAAATTCAAAGTTCATACAATTCGAAGCAAATCCAAATTAAGAGTGCCCCGCCCCAGAACAGATCTATATAAATCCTAATCCCTTACGTTTTTCAGGCGTTCAGTACAGACGGTAACCTGTGGAACGACATCCCTGATGATCTAAAAAAAGAAAACTAGCGTATCTTCTTTCCGTAAATCTTATCACAAGTACATTCTTGTTCATCAGTAATGTTCATGTATTTTACTTCATTTGTGTTCATTTTTGTTTCTATTTCAAATCAAACCACCAATGCAAACCCACCATTGTTCACATTATTTTGTATTCATATCTGCTTTAATCCATTTGGTTCTTTCCAGTTCCTACATGTGCTCATTTGTCTATGTTCTTTCCATTTTGCTTGCCATGGATTGTTTAGTCCGTCACCAAAGTTTTTTCTTTTTTTTTTTTTTGATCGAACTCTATTGCGATGGGCTGGTTTGTCTGTGTTTTTTTTTTTTTTTTTTTTTTTATTTTCTGTCTGTCCCAAGGATATCTCCCGAACCACTTGACGAATCGCGTCAAATTTTGTCGGCTGATGTGTCACCATGAGAGGAAGGCAACCGCGCAAACCATTTTGCCGTCCGTCGTGACTTGACCTCTCGGCGTACGGCCTTGAAAACCGAAATTTTTTAAGGGGCCATAACTCCCACACCGTTTGGTGTTAGAGTCTTCAAATTTGGCAGGAAGGTACTTTGGCTTATGCCCGTTCTGATGGTGGCATAACCGATAAGGTCAAGGTCACGGGTCCGGGGCGATCAGTAGGCCCTTGAAAAGTTGGTAAGGGTCTACACAATTTGTGTTTTAAGCCATATTGGTCCACATTGGTAACTTGGGGACAAGAAGCGCTTCAGATTGTGTTGGGGTACTGTTAACTACCCCTATCGAAGAAAACATCCGCCCCGAGCATAAATTATCAAACCATGCTGACCTTGACCTTGAAGTGTGAACCTTGAAAAAAAAACCGAAATTTTCCTTCTTTCGCTATATGTTTCTTCTTCAAGCTTGTATCTCGTGAACTAGAAGGACATAATCCTTCCAATTTTTTGGTTTGTGTCAGGGTGTGACACTCTCTATAAAATCCTAATTCTAATCCGAAACGGGTGTCGCAAGTGCGTGGCAAAACAGGTGACGGACATATCTGCCGCTCTGTGTGTGCCCCCGACGCCTTGTTTGCTGTTGCTTTTTCAAGTCAACTTGTCTTCCGCGATGCAGGGTGAGAGAGCAGAGAGAGAGAGATTTAGAGAGATTTAGAGAGATTGAGAGAGAGAGAGAGAACGAGAGAGTGAGAGAGTGAGAGAGAGATGAGAGAGAGATGAGAGACACAGAGAGAGAGACGTGAATGAGAGAGTGACGAGAGAGAGAGAGGAGTCGAGAGAGAGGTTGAGAGAGAAACGAGAGAGAGTCGAGTGAGAGAATGAGGGGAGACTTGAAGAGACGCAGTCTAGGAGAGCGAGAGAACGAGGTGATGAGAGAGAAGAGAGAGGAATTGAAGGCATAGAACCAGGACGACCTGAGGAGAGAACGTCAGTCCGAGATGGTGTGGAAAGGGCATTGAGATGAGCATGTTGGATGAGAGGAATCGAGAGAGAGGGAGGAGGAGACTCGAGAGGAGTGAGATACGATCGGAGAGAGCGACGAGGGCTAGGAAGATGTGAGAAGAGAGAGATCGGAGAGAGAGAGAGTGATGAGAAGAGAAGCTGGGTATTCGAGAGATCACGAGGCCCGAGACTTCTCAAAAGCTGAGAGGAAAGGAAGAAGTGATGGAGAGAGAGTGACGAGAGACGAAGACATAGTGAAGAAGAGAGAAGACGGAGAAGACGCACCGAGTGAGAGAGAGAGAAGACGGAGAGGTCCGGGGGGTGGGGGGGAGAGTTGGGCTGGGGGGGGGGGTCCGGAGGGGGGGGCATGGTGCAAGATGTAAGCTAGTGTAGACTCTATCCATTTTTTACCCTCAAGTAAAACATTCGAAATTCTATTCGTATTCGTATTACTTGTATCTCTCTGTTTGTAGTCTTCCTCTCTCACCTTCGCTCATTAACTCCTCTTCTCCCTCTCGCTCTCGTCCTGTTCTCTCTCTCACTCGTCGTCAGTCTACATCTCGGTGGCTCACGAATCTCATCCTCGATCCTCTCTCTCTCTCTCCATCTCTCTCACATCTCTAGTCTACTCTCTGTCCCTCTCTTCTTCTCTCTCTCTCTCTCACGGTTCTCGATCTTCTAACTCCTCTGTTCTCTGCTCTCGTCCCCCTCCCCCCGAGCATTCCAAATCACTCTCTCTCTCGTCTCTACTCTCCCTCACTCCTCTCTCGACGATCTCTCACTGGTCTCTCCGTCTCATCGTTCTCCGTCACTTCTCTCGTCATCGTCCTTCCGTTTCGTCTCACTTGTTCCTTTGGGTCGATCTCTCCTCGATCTCCGTCTCGCCCTCGTCCTCTCTCACACTCGTCATGTCCCTTTCTCAACCTCATCTCTCAATTTCCGCCGGTCTCCCATCGTCTCATGTAGTCTCCAGTTCGTCGTCCATTCTCTCTACTCTCCTCGTCACCTCAGAGTTTCCGCAAAACTCGTTATCCTTTTCCTCATCTCCATCGTTCTCTCAACGTTTTGGTTTCTCTCCCCCTTTTCCATTTTTCTCTGTGTTTTCTTCTTTCTTTTTTTCCGTTTAAAACTTTTGAATAGGATTAGGTGGCTGACGTAAGCTCTTTGCAACCAAAAACTTTGAAGGCTGAAGCGCACTCCTAACAGGAAGAAAAATGTTATTTTTAGGAGTTGCCAAAGGGATGAGAACAAGAGATTTCACAGACATCACAAGGAAGGAATGGAAAGCTCGAAGATTTGGCGAAAAAAGGGTGGGGGCGGGGTGAGGGCCCGGGGGTGTTGGATGAGAGAGAGATGAGAGCGATAGATGGAGGTAACGAAGCGTGAATACGTGAGAGAGAGAGACCCCGACCGACTGAGAGAGCGAGAGGAGAGATGACTATCGAGAGACGAGAGGGGGGTGGACGTCACCCCTTCTGCTGACCGAGGACTGACGAGGAGAGAATGACGAGAGAGATACGAGAGAGAGAGAGAGAGGAGAGAGAGAGAGAGAGAGAGAGAGAGAGAGAGAGAGACGAGAGAGAGAGAGAGAGAGAAGACGATAGAGAGAGAGATGGAGAGAGAGAGATTGCAAAGAGAGAGCATTCGAGAGAGAGATGAGAAGAGAGACAGAGCCGACCTGAGGAGGAGAGAGAAGGAGAGAGAGATGAGACGGAGACATCACCTAGATAGAGAGATAGAGAGGAATACTAGGTAAGAATAGAGTCGGCTTGGTTAGTCTCCTATGCAAGACGATCGGTTCGAACTTTCTGTTTTAAATTTTTTTTCCCCGTCTTTGCTTTAACTAGCCTTCTACCTTTGATGTCTCATGTTATCTATCCTTTTCATCCAATCTCTCTCTATATGTGTCTCTTTCTTTCACTTTCGCATTTTCGCCCCTCTTTCTATTTCAGTTTATCTATTTTAAATCCCTTCATCCTACCATCCTTTCCTCCCACCCATCTATTCTTCCTACACCTTCACACCCCCCCTCTCTCTCTATATATATGATATAATAAGTTGTCTCTTTCTCGCTCTCTCTATCTCTCTCTCTCTCTCTCTCACTCACAAAATCTCTCTCTCTCTCTCTCTCTTCTCTCTCTGTCTCTCTCTCTTTCTATATGTTGTGGTCTCTCTCTCTTCTCTGTCTGTCTCTACTCTCTCTCTCTCTCTCTCTCTCTCTCTCTCTCTCTCTCTCTCTCTCTCTACTCCTCTCCTCTTCCTCTCTCTCTCTCTCTCTCTCTCTGACGTACATATGGCACCGTGTAGGATTGACTGCTGTAACACCCCCACTCCACCCAGTCCGGGCGATCACCATCATCCCCACATCAGTCACCGCATCATCCGGGCTTCTTTCTCCTCCTCCTTCCCCTTTACCACCACCACTGTACCTCCCCCCTCCCACCCCACCTTCCACTCCCCCACCGCGGGAGGTAGGGTTAGGGTTAGGGTTAGGGTTCGTGGTGGTGGATGTCTGGCCTTTGGTCAGCTGGCTTTCCAGTTCGGAGAGTTCGCCCAGGATGGCGTCGAAGTTGACGTCCTGATCTGTGACATCAAAATAATATATGAAAAAAGACAAATATATGTGTGAAGAGATGAGCTAAGGGGTGAGTAAGGGGGAGAGAATGAACGGGAAATTAGTAAAGAGATAAATGAATGAATGAAAAAATAAACAGATAGGTAAATTAATTCATGATATATGAATACAAATTAATTGCAGAACATAATAAAGAAAAAACAACCACCAGCAAATGTCGCATTCATTACATTGATAAATCATATTGTACTCAAACGCAGACATTTCGGGCTGCAATCTGCCCTTCTTTTATGCTTGCCTCTAAGTAAATAAATGAATATAGATAAAGAAAGAAAGAAAGAAAGAATAAATAAATACACAAAAGCGATAGGTAGATAAGCCTTAATGAACAAACCAACACACGATAAACGAAGGGAGCAACAGAATGAGAAATGGATGAGTGGATAGACATAGATAGATTGGTAAATAGATGGAATAATAAATAAACAAACAAAACAACCAACTGACTGGCCAACTAAGTGATCAAATAAATGAAGCTCTTTCCTCTCCTTTAAGGACATAAATGAGTGAATGAATGAATGAATGAGAAATAAATGCAATGATAAAGGGAAAGAAAGAATTAAAGGATACATGGATGCACTGATTAAAAACATAAACCAATCAAAGAATGGAGAAATGAATGAATGACGGGTCAAAAAAGGATGGGATAGATGAGTGGGGTGGTGAAATATATGTATATGTACTCAATTCACAATAATTTCGCAATAATAATTTCATTGTTAAACAGTAAAACTCCAAAGTGATTTATTATTTTTGAAACGTTTAATGATCGAAAAGGACCTCTTCTCGAAAATCAAGATTTGAAACGACGTCAACTTATTGCTTCTATAAAGAAATGAATAAGAAGACAGTTTAATTATTATCCCAGCAGAATGAACTTCCAGTGCCCTTTCTTGAATCTGTAAAGAGAACAATACAAGAGGCATTAAACGAATAAAGAAAGAAACAAACAAACCTGTATCTCTAACAAAAAAGTGTTTTTAATGATATAACTCGCAGAATTGCCTAATCTGTAGATTAGGCAGCCACTTTGCGGTGGAGAGGCTGTTTGTACTGTGTTGTTTATGTGTAACATATTCAAGGCTAGAAGGCTATGCCACTCTTGGATAGATGTTGATTTGTTTGTATGTTGTCCTCTCTACCATTGTTGATGTGTACTGTGTGGCTCTGATCCACGCATTGCTAGATAATTGGTATCGTCTAAGGATTGTCTAAAATCACTATATGTGTGAAAAGACATTAAATTAAAGATTAATTCATTCATTCGGTCATAAAGGCGAACTTGGCACATTCTTCATTGAGAATGATGCTTTGTTTGCCTCACTTTGGCTCTGATCCACGCATTGCTAGATGCTTGGTATCGTAATCAACTTTGACGGAGGGGAGGTAATTAGAAAGAGAGTTTCCCCCTTTGTTCAATTCTGAAAAGTTAGTTTACAAGTTAGGCAGTCCGAGTGCCTAGTTCACAAACTAGGCAAAGTGGCTGCCTAATCTATAGACTAGGCAATTCTGTGAGTTAGGCACGACATAATACACCTATCTGTCTTTTTGTGCGTTTGTTTGACTCCCTCTTTCTCACATTTCCTCTTCTTCTTCCTTCTCCTTCATCATCATCATCATCATCATCATCATCATTCATCATCTTCTTCTTCTTCTTTTTCTTCTTCTACTCCTTTCCTCCATTCCTCCTCCTCCTCCTCTACGTCGTCCTCATTCTTCTTCTCTTTCAGCATCCGTTCCCGCTTCACAATACTTAAAACTCATTATCTGTTTTATTAGAGAGAGAGCGGAGCGGAAAATCCGACTTAAGAACAATAAAAACAACCTACGACAGACGAGATTGATTAAAATAATGTGAACGAAAAAGATTGTTCACTTTCTGTGTTTGCAGATTTTCGATCCAATTAGTGCAATTTAACGCAATCTTGACCAAGGGAAAACATTGCACACTTTCGTGAAACGCCGAGTTCAACTGACAATGGGTCAAACAAAATGCTCTATCCTTTCCCCTTGATCCGTCTATCTGTCTATCTGTCTATCTGTCAACGTGTCTGTCTGTCTGTCTGTCTTTCTCTGTCCCTGGTTCTCTGTGTGTCTGTCTGTCTGCCGGTGAGTTTGCCTGCGTGTATCTGTCGCCTCCATGTCTGTCTCTTTGTCTCTGTGGTTGCGTCCCTCTGTCTCTCGTTTTTCGTGTGATGAAGTAAACATGCACGCGTAAACACAATCCACTTGCACGCACGCTTATTACGCAACAACCATGTGCAAACTTAGAATGACATAGTCACACGTCAGCGCGTGAACACTCATAGCCTACATTGCACACAATTCATATTAACATTAAAAGACGCATACACAGGCTACACGGGTAGAAAGTTACACACACACACGTACGCACACACACACATGCGCGCGCGCACAAATACACATGCAGAGACACACACACACACACACACACACACATATATACACACATACACACACACACACACACACACACACACACACACACACACACACACACACACACACACACACACACACACACACACACACACACACACACAAGAACAAGTGCAACGCTGAGCGGCTGCAAAGTCCCCTCGCAGCATCGCCGAGGTACTCCGAAATCGGAATGTGTCGTGTACACATACATAAAACCGCATCAAAACAGCACGTAACTACATAAAAACGCATCAAAACAGCACGTAACTGAATAGTTTTTTTATATATAGCCTTGGGGTTCGGACCCGTGATTTGAGCGCACGCGATCATGCGCACACGAGCGCACAGAAAAAGTCATGACAACTGTGTTATAGACCATTCATCAAGAAATGTTGTGAAGAAAAGTGCATTAAAATACATGCAAACCTTCGCGATATATTAGCGATGATGTGTTTCGGGGTTTGAACGCCGTAACTGGCGCGACCTTGACCTTAATGTAAAACTAAATACATCAGTGGATAGCGGCTTGCATCTTGGCAAACTAGTATACCAAATTTGATGATAATAGACTGAATAGTTTTTGAGAAAAACGGACGAATAGCCGGACGGACGTAGGCACGCCGGACGGACGGACACCGGACGGACACCGGACGGACGGACGGACCAGACAAAAATAATAGCTCCCCAAACCTTCGGCTCGGGGACTAAAAAAAAGAAGACGTGCAGGCAACTGATGTGGCTTCCAGACGCCTTGCTTTATTATGCACGTAAATGCGATTTAAAGTGCCGCAGAATAATGTGCATAGTCTTCAACTTTGACAAAAGGTTGACACACACACAGTCAACCCCCAGAGTTACAGTGGCATTGATTGAAAATGGACAGTGCGAAGAACAGATAAGGGAAAGAGTTTACTTTGGTGGTGTGTGTGTGGTGTGTTGTGTGTGTGTGTGTGTGTGTGTGTGTGTGTGTGTGAGTGTGTGCGTGTGCGTGTGCGTGCGCGCGTGCGTGTGCGTGCGTGTGTGTGTGTGTGTATGTATGTATGTGTGTGAGTGTGTGTGTGTGTGTGTGTGTGTGTGTGTGTGTGGTTGGTATGTGTATGTGTGTGTGTGCGTGTGCGTGCGTGTGCGTGCGTGCGTGTGCGTGTTCGTGTGCGTGTGCGTGTGTGAGTGTGGTGTATACAACAGAAGGTATGCATGCTATGTTAAAAGGAACAAGGAAGGCTGCTAGTATTTCCCGGCCAATACCCTTCAATGTCTACCTCCCCCTCCCCACCCTCACCCACCCTTCTCCACCTCCGCCCCCCCTCCTGTCAGTCCCCCCAAAGTTCATTGCCCTTATGAGAAAAAAGAAAGTAGTTTTCCAAGTAATGTTGTTTTTCTAGTGAAAGATTATTCTTTCGAAAATGAAAAGAATAGTTTATATTC
>CM065704.1:21030324-21032824 GCA_017654935.2 Phymorhynchus buccinoides
GTTGTGATCATATGACACTTAGTGTAAACATTGACAGAACTAAAGTTATGGTATTTCGTAACGGAGGGTAAAGGATGGTTTTACAAAGGGAACATCTTAGAAGTGGTTAATAGTTATTGTTACTTAGGATACTATTTCACAACTATGAACAGTGCTAAAAGGGGCACTTTGCATTTAGCAACTAAAGGGAGAAAGGTCGTCTGACAGATTAATAGAGGTTTTAGTAAATGTAAAGAAATGACAGCTAATACTTTCTTTAAAAATTTAGACAGCAAGATTCAACCACTACTTTTATATTCAGCAGAAATGTGGGGGTTGAATAGATTAGATCACTTGGAAAGAGTACACATGATAGCATGTAAAAGATTTTTAGGTGTGCCTGGAAGAACCCCAAACAAAACGATTTACGGTGAGTAAGCAAGATACCCGCTGTATGTAAATTCGTATTGTGCATGTATGAGATACTGGTTCAGCGTTCTTCAAACGGATGCTAATAGGATGCCCAGCAAGGCTTACCAGATGCTTCTAAATGTAGACTTATCTGGTGGGTGTTGGGTGTCCAAACTAAGAGAAATGTTATGTTTAACTGGCTTTAACATTGTCTGGTTGCAGCAAGGTGTAGGAGATACAAACATGTTTTTAAGCATTTTCAAACAAAGACTTATTGATATGTTTATACAAGAATGGTCGGGAACTATCAGAGACCGTGACCGATATGATAATTATAGAACATTTAAGACAGTCTTTGAAAGAGAAACATATATTTTAAACATGGATGCGTTTTGCTTTCGAGTAGCCGTTGCACAGGTAAGATTAAATGCCCTTCCGCTTAATAATAATGTTCATCGATATTCCACTTTTGATCAGGCTAAATCTTGTCCATTTTGTAAAAACCAAACTGAAAATGAACATCTCTATTTGAATGTTCTACTTAAAAGGATTTAAGAATTAAATGTATCAAGGAATCAGCTAATGTTTCCATCTATACATTGCTCAAAGCAACAAATTCAGACCATAGACAGAATTTGTTCAGATTTGTTAATTTGTATTTCATGCGATAAATAGAAGGAAAAGAATAATTTTAAGTTAGAGTCGTTGTCATTACACTGGGTTGTTTAAGCGACTGACTGTAATTGACAGAAGAGGGTAACTATGCTGCATAACTGTTGAATTAACTGTGTAGTATAATTGCTATTATATATAATTATCATAGTAACTGTAAGAACGAATGTGCATGCTGTTGTAATGTCTGTTGCTGTTGTCATGTCTGTTGCTGTTGTAATGTCTGTTGCTGTTGTAATGTCTGTTGCTGTTGTCATGTCTGTTGCTGGTGATCATTTTGAATGATTTATTTTTCACCCCTTGTCGGTCTTCCCTCCCAAATATTGTATTGTGGCCCAAGGCCAATGCACAATTAAACTTTCCGAGTTCCGAGTTCTCTCTCTGTCTCTCTGTGTGTGTATCTCTCTCTCTCTCTCTCTCTCTCTCTCTCTCTCTCTCTCTCTCTCTCTCTCTCTCTCTCTCTCTCTCTCTCTCTCTCCCCCCCCCTCTCTCTCTCTCTCTCTCTCTCTCTCTCTCTCTCTCTCTCTCTCTCTCTCTCTCTCTCTCTCTCTCTCTCTCTCTCTCTCTCTCTCTCATACTTTATTGGGATGACGCATACAATATGTATTGAATTTCTTTTCTTTTACCGTTTTCGTGAAGGATTTGATTTTGTGTATTCCATTCTCATTGCTCCTTATCCACGTATTGTGGCCCAAGGCCAATGTACATTAAACCATTCAGTGTTCAGTGTTCAATGTTCTCTCTCTCTCTCTCTCTAATAAAGTTTTCCAGTGTCCAGTGTCTGTCTGTCTGTCTGTCTGTCTGTCTGTCTCTCTCTCTCTCTCTCTCTCTCTCTCTCTCTCTCTCTCTCTCTCTCTCTCTCTCTCTCTCTCTCTCTCTCTCTCTCTCTCGCTCTGCCTGCCTGCCTGCCTGTCTCTCTCCACCTTTCTGTTTGTCTCTAACTCTGTTTATCTCGCACGAACTCAGTCATACTGTCACTGACACACTTACTACTCGCTAATGGCACACTGTCTCTCTCTTATGCTTTCAGTATCGTTCACCCCCCCCCCCCACCTTCCAGAAAAAAAGAAAACAAAAACCCCATCCACTCACTCCAGCCCATTATTATTGAGATACGACACAGGAGCAGACACATCACTGATCATAAGCCCACTGAATACTATCGCGCGTATTGTATCTGTCACAGTAAGAATAGGGACAACAGGTTTGATTCATTAATCAGTCATGTGTGGTGATTAGCTATGGCAGGAGGCTTAGCACACACACAGAGAGAGAGAGAGAGAGAGAGAGAGAGAGAGAGAGAGAGAGAGAGAGAGAGAGAGAGAGAGAGAGAGAGAGAGAGAGAGACAGACAGAGAGAGACAGACAGAAAAAACAACAACTGCACAATTTACAAGACACATCACAATGCGCACGCGCGCGCGCACGCACACACACAC
>CM065704.1:21040324-21045324 GCA_017654935.2 Phymorhynchus buccinoides
TCCTAATCGTCAACACAGCACTGGTCAGTGTAAATGACCCTTCGTTCCTTGTCTGTAGACCTGTTTTCAACCACGTTCTTCGCTCCTAATCGTCAACACAGCACTGGTCAGTGTAAATGACCCTTCGTTCCTTGTCTGTAGACCTGTTTTCAACCACGTTCTTCGCTCCTAATCGTCAACACAGCACTGGTCAGTGTAAATGACCCTTCGTTCCTTGTCTGTAGACCTGTTTTCAACCACGTTCTTCGCTCCTAATCGTCAACACAGCACTGGTCAGTGTAAATGACCCTTCGTTCCTTGTCTGTAGACCTGTTTTCAACCACGTTCTTCGCTCCTAATCGTCAACACAGCACTGGTCAGTGTAAATGACCCTTCGTTCCTTGTCTGTAGACCTGTTTTCAACCACATTCTTCGCTCCTAATCGTCAACACAGCACTGGTCAGTGTAAATGACCCTTCGTTCCTTGTCTGTAGACCTGTTTTCAACCACGTTCTTCGCTCCTAATCGTCAACACAGCACTGGTCAGTGTAAATGACCCTTCGTTCCTTGTCTGTAGACCTGTTTTCAACCACGTTCTTCGCTCCTAATCGTCAACACAGCACTGGTCAGTGTAAATGACCCTTCGTTCCTTGTCTGTAGACCTGTTTTCAACCACGTTCTTCGCTCCTAATCGTCAACACAGCACTGGTCAGTGTAAATGACCCTTCGTTCCTTGTCTGTAGACCTGTTTTCAACCACGTTCTTCGCTCCTAATCGTCAACACAGCACTGGTCAGTGTAAATGACCCTTCGTTCCTTGTCTGTAGACCTGTTTTCAACCACGTTCTTCGCTCCTAATCGTCAACACAGCACTGGTCAGTGTAAATGACCCTTCGTTCCTTGTCTGTAGACCTGTTTTCAACCACGTTCTTCGCTCCTAATCGTCAACACAGCACTGGTCAGTGTAAATGACCCTTCGTTCCTTGTCTGTAGACCTGTTTTCAACCACGTTCTTCGCTCCTAATCGTCAACACAGCACTGGTCAGTGTAAATGACCCTTCGTTCCTTGTCTGTAGACCTGTTTTCAACCACGTTCTTCGCTCCTAATCGTCAACACAGCACTGGTCAGTGTAAATGACCCTTCGTTCCTTGTCTGTAGACCTGTTTTCAACCACGTTCTTCGCTCCTAATCGTCCACAGCACTTCAGTCTTCGTAGACCTGTTTTCAACCACGTTCTTCGCTCCTAATCGTCAACACAGCACTGGTCAGTGTAAATGACCCTTCGTTCCTTGTCTGTAGACCTGTTTTCAACCACGTTCTTCGCTCCTAATCGTCAACACAGCACTGGTCAGTGTAAATGACCCTTCGTTCCTTGTCTGTAGACCTGTTTTCAACCACGTTCTTCGCTCCTAATCGTCAACACAGCACTGGTCAGTGTAAATGACCCTTCGTTCCTTGTCTGTAGACCTGTTTTCAACCACGTTCTTCGCTCCTAATCGTCAACACAGCACTGGTCAGTGTAAATGACCCTTCGTTCCTTGTCTGTAGACCTGTTTTCAACCACGTTCTTCGCTCCTAATCGTCAACACAGCACTGGTCAGTGTAAATGACCCTTCGTTCCTTGTCTGTAGACCTGTTTTCAACCACGTTCTTCGCTCCTAATCGTCAACACAGCACTGGTCAGTGTAAATGACCCTTCGTTCCTTGTCTGTAGACCTGTTTTCAACCACGTTCTTCGCTCCTAATCGTCAACACAGCACTGGTCAGTGTAAATGACCCTTCGTTCCTTGTCTGTAGACCTGTTTTCAACCACGTTCTTCGCTCCTAATCGTCAACACAGCACTGGTCAGTGTAAATGACCCTTCGTCCCTTGTCTGTAGACCTGTTTTCAACCACGTTCTTCGCTCCTAATCGTCAACACAGCACTGGTCAGTGTAAATGACCCTTCGTTCCTTGTCTGTAGACCTGTTTTCAACCACGTTCTTCGCTCCTAATCGTCAACACAGCACTGGTCAGTGTAAATGACCCTTCGTTCCTTGTCTGTAGACCTGTTTTCAACCACGTTCTTCGCTCCTAATCGTCAACACAGCACTGGTCAGTGTAAATGACCCTTCGTTCCTTGTCTGTAGACCTGTTTTCAACCACGTTCTTCGCTCCTAATCGTCAACACAGCACTGGTCAGTGTAAATGACCCTTCGTTCCTTGTCTGTAGACCTGTTTTCAACCACGTTCTTCGCTCCTAATCGTCAACACAGCACTGGTCAGTGTAAATGACCCTTCGTTCCTTGTCTGTAGACCTGTTTTCAACCACGTTCTTCGCTCCTAATCGTCAACACAGCACTGGTCAGTGTAAATGACCCTTCGTTCCTTGTCTGTAGACCTGTTTTCAACCACGTTCTTCGCTCCTAATCGTCAACACAGCACTGGTCAGTGTAAATGACCCTTCGTTCCTTGTCTGTAGACCTGTTTTCAACCACGTTCTTCGCTCCTAATCGTCAACACAGCACTGGTCAGTGTAAATGACCCTTCGTTCCTTGTCTGTAGACCTGTTTTCAACCACGTTCTTCGCTCCTAATCGTCAACACAGCACTGGTCAGTGTAAATGACCCTTCGTTCCTTGTCTGTAGACCTGTTTTCAACCACGTTCTTCGCTCCTAATCGTCAACACAGCACTGGTCAGTGTAAATGACCCTTCGTTCCTTGTCTGTAGACCTGTTTTCAACCACGTTCTTCGCTCCTAATCGTCAACACAGCACTGGTCAGTGTAAATGACCCTTCGTTCCTTGTCTGTAGACCTGTTTTCAACCACGTTCTTCGCTCCTAATCGTCAACACAGCACTGGTCAGTGTAAATGACCCTTCGTTCCTTGTCTGTAGACCTGTTTTCAACCACGTTCTTCGCTCCTAATCGTCAACACAGCACTGGTCAGTGTAAATGACCCTTCGTTCCTTGTCTGTAGACCTGTTTTCAACCACGTTCTTCGCTCCTAATCGTCAACACAGCACTGGTCAGTGTAAATGACCCTTCGTTCCTTGTCTGTAGACCTGTTTTCAACCACGTTCTTCGCTCCTAATCGTCAACACAGCACTGGTCAGTGTAAATGACCCTTCGTTCCTTGTCTGTAGACCTGTTTTCAACCACGTTCTTCGCTCCTAATCGTCAACACAGCACTGGTCAGTGTAAATGACCCTTCGTTCCTTGTCTGTAGACCTGTTTTCAACCACGTTCTTCGCTCCTAATCGTCAACACAGCACTGGTCAGTGTAAATGACCCTTCGTTCCTTGTCTGTAGACCTGTTTTCAACCACGTTCTTCGCTCCTAATCGTCAACACAGCACTGGTCAGTGTAAATGACCCTTCGTCCCTTGTCTGTAGACCTGTTTTCAACCACGTTCTTCGCTCCTAATCGTCAACACAGCACTGGTCAGTGTAAATGACCCTTCGTTCCTTGTCTGTAGACCTGTTTTCAACCACGTTCTTCGCTCCTAATCGTCAACACAGCACTGGTCAGTGTAAATGACCCTTCGTTCCTTGTCTGTAGACCTGTTTTCAACCACGTTCTTCGCTCCTAATCGTCAACACAGCACTGGTCAGTGTAAATGTGTTCCTTGTCTGTAGACCTGTTTTCAACCACGTTCTTCGCTCCTAATCGTCAACACAGCACTGGTCAGTGTAAATGACCCTTCGTTCCTTGTCTGTAGACCTGTTTTCAACCACGTTCTTCGCTCCTAATCGTCAACACAGCACTGGTCAGTGTAAATGACCCTTCGTTCCTTGTCTGTAGACCTGTTTTCAACCACGTTCTTCGCTCCTAATCGTCAACACAGCACTGGTCAGTGTAAATGACCCTTCGTTCCTTGTCTGTAGACCTGTTTTCAACCACGTTCTTCGCTCCTAATCGTCAACACAGCACTGGTCAGTGTAAATGACCCTTCGTTCCTTGTCTGTAGACCTGTTTTCAACCACGTTCTTCGCTCCTAATCGTCAACACAGCACTGGTCAGTGTAAATGACCCTTCGTTCCTTGTCTGTAGACCTGTTTTCAACCACGTTCTTCGCTCCTAATCGTCAACACAGCACTGGTCAGTGTAAATGACCCTTCGTTCCTTGTCTGTAGACCTGTTTTCAACCACGTTCTGTCGCTCCTAATCGTCAACACAGCACTGGTCAGTGTAAATGACCCTTCGTTCCTTGTCTGTAGAGAGACGTTCTTCGCTCCTAATCGTCAACACAGCACTGGTCAGTGTAAATGAGAGTTCCTTGTCTGTAGACCTGAGAATCGTCAACACAGAGTGTAAATGACCCTTCGTTCCTTGTCTGTAGACCTGTTTTGATGTTCGAGCAGACAGACTGAGAGCTGGCGCGTGTGACTGTGTGTGGTTATGTGAGAATACAGAAGGACAGTTAATAGAGTGCGCGTGTGTGTGTGTGTGTGAGAGTGTCGTGCGTGTCGTGTGCGTGTGCGTGTGCGTGCGCGCGCGCGCGTGTGTGTGTGTGTGTGTGTGTGTGTGTGTGTGTGTTGTGTGAGAGAGAGAGAGAGAGAGAGAGAGAGAGAGAGAGAGAGAGAGAGAGAGAGAGAGGAAGAGAGAGACGGAGAGAGAGAGAGAGAGAGAGAGAGAGAGAGAGAGAGAGAGAGAGAGAGTAGAGAGAGAGAGAGAGAGAGAGAGAGTAAGATAAGAGAGAGAGAGAGAGAGAGAGAGAGAGTAAGAGAGAGAGAGAGAGAGAGAGAGAGAGAGAGAGAGAGAGAGAGAGAGAGAGAGAGAGAGAGAGAGAGAGAGAGAGAGAGAGAGAGAGAGAGAGAGAGAGAGAGAGAGAGAGAGAGAGAGAGAGAGAGAGAGAGAGGAGAGAGAGAGAGAGAGAGAGAGAGAGAGAGAGAGAGAGAGAGAGAGAGAGAGAGAGAGAGAGAGAGAGAGAGAGAGAGAGAGAGAGAGAGAGAGAGAGAGAGAGAGAGAGAGAGAGAGAGAGAGAGTAGAGAGAGAGAGAGAGAGAGAGAGAGAGAGAGAGAGAGAGAGAGAGAGAGAGA
>CM065704.1:21050324-21062824 GCA_017654935.2 Phymorhynchus buccinoides
GGATTTTGAACTGTTGGCGAGATGCCCACACAGCCGCGAGTTTGGCATTTTACAGTCAGTTAACTCCCTTTTGCCAGACACTTCACTTCAACCAAAGGCCTCTAACTCCCTAGTGCAAGGCCGATAATTATGTCAAAGACCACCCACCTCTTCCTCACTAGCCCCCCCCCCCCCCCCCCCCCCCCCATTGCTACTGTATGCCCAGCTCATCCTTTACTTTCATCAGCTGATAAGCAATATCTTTTTGAAAAGCAGCACCAACAGTAGTAGAGTTTTACGCTCATTTTGGCCCGACGTAATTTCGACCCACAGTATTTTGGCCATCTAGGCCCAAGGTATTAGTCATTTCGACCCAAGGCAATAGTCATTTCGGCCCTGTCGTGACTATTGGTGTGGGCCGAAGAGATTATTGGTGTGGGCAGTAATGATCATTGCCTTGGGCCGAGATGACTGCCTTGGGCCGAGATGACTGCCTTGGGCCGAGATGACTGCCTTGGGCCGATATGACTGCCTTGGGCCGAGATGACTGCCTTGGGCCGAGATGACTGCCTTGGGCCGAGATGACTGCCTTGGGCCGAGATGACTGCCTTGGGCCGAGATGACTGCCTTGGGCCGAGATGACTGCCTTGGGCCGAGATGACTGCCTTGGGCCGAGATGACTGCCTTGGGCCGAGATGACTGCCTTGGGCCGAGATGACTGCCTTGGGCCGAGATGACTGCCTTGGGCCGAGATGACTGCCTTGGGCCGAGATGACTGCCTTGGGCCGAGATGACTGCCTTGGGCCGAGATGACTGCCTTGGGCTGATATGACTGCCTTGGGCCGAGATGACTGCCTTGGGCCGATATGACTATTGCCTTGAGCCTTCATGAAAATGGGCCGAAGTGAGCGGCAACCATAGCAGGGTCCCGATCAGCAACGAGTTAAGAACAATGTGAACAGTGCTGTTAGATCGGTGTTCATAAACCATTGGCAGAGCTGAACAATATGAACAGTGGTAGATCGTTGTTCATAAACCATTGGCAGAGCTGAACAATGTGAACAGTGGTAGATCGGTGTTCATAAACCATTGGCAGAGCTGAACAATGTGAACAGTGGTAGATCGGTGTTCATAAACCATTGGCAGAGCTGAACAATGTGAACAGTGGTAGATCGGTGTTCATAAACCATTGGCAGAGCTGAACAATATGAACAGTGGTAGATCGGTGTTCATAAACCATTGGCAGAGCTGAACAATATGAACAGTGGTAGATCGGTGTTCATAAACCATTGGCAGAGCTGAACAATGTGACCAGTGGTAGATCGGTGGTCAGAAACCATTGGCAGAGCTGAACAATATGAACAGTGGTAGATCGGTGGTCAGAAACTATTGGCAGAGCTGAACAATGTGAACAGTGGTAGATCGGTGTTCATAAACCATTGGCAGAGCTGAACAATATGTACAGTGGTAGATCGGTGTTCATAAACCATTGACAGAGCTGAACAATGTGACCAGTGGTAGATCGGTGGTCAGAAACCATTGGCAGAGCTGAACAATATGAACAGTGGTAGATCGGTGGTCAGAAACCATTGGCAGAGCTGAACAATATGAACAGTGGTAGATCGGTGTTCATAAACCATTGGCAGAGCTGAACAATATGAACAGTGGTAGATCGGTGTTCATAAACCATTGGCAGAGCTGAACAATGTGACCAGTGGTAGATCGGTGGTCAGAAACCATTGGCAGAGCTGAACAATATGAACAGTGGTAGATCGGTGGTCAGAAACTATTGGCAGAGCTGAACAATGTGAACAGTGGTAGATCGGTGTTCATAAACCATTGGCAGAGCTGAACAATATGAACAGTGGTAGATCGGTGTTCATAAACCATTGACAGAGCTGAACAATGTGACCAGTGGTAGATCGGTGGTCAGAAACCATTGGCAGAGCTGAACAATATGAACAGTGGTAGATCGGTGGTCAGAAACCATTGGCAGAGCTGAACAATATGAACAGTGGTAGATCGGTGTTCATAAACCATTGACAGAGCTGAACAATGTGACCAGTGGTAGATCGGTGTCCATAAACCATTGGCAGAGCTGAACAATGTGAACAGTGGTAGATCGGTGGTCAGAAACCATTGGCAGAGCTGAACAATATGAACAGTGGTAGATCGGTGGTCAGAAACTATTGGCAGAGCTGAACAATATGAACAGTGGTAGATCGGTGGTCAGAAACTATTGGCAGAGCTGAACAATGTGAACAGTGGTAGATCAGTGTTCATAAACCATTGGCAGAGCTGAACAATATGAACAGTGGTAGATCGGTGTTCATAAACCATTGACAGAGCTGAACAATGTGACCAGTGGTAGATCGGTGGTCAGAAACCATTGGCAGAGCTGAACAATATGAACAGTGGTAGATGTGACGTAAGTGTCCCGCGCGACCCGCTTTCTTTATTTCTTATCTACACCCCCCCCCCTTCTCCCCTCCCCCCCCTCGCCTTTTCATTTCTCTGTCCAGCCGCCACGTTAATTGCCCGGCTGCTTCAAACGAACGCCGCGGAAGGGCGTTATCTCTTTCTCCCCGGTCGGCATGCAACCCCTACCGAGGTTATCTCCCTTCACCCCCCCCCCCCCTTTCTACCGTCTCATCACAAGAAAGTGACAACCGAGGTTATCTCCCTTTGAACACGGTTTTTCCTTTTGAATCACAAGGTTAGGAATGTCCGGAATGTGATAAGGATGGAATAGGCGCGTGATTGTTCGGTACATTTAGAACAGCAATCTTGTGACGTATGGACTGTAATACACCAATAGCAGGCTTTCATTGTTTGAAAGTGAAGGCTATAATTGGAGTGGTGAGAAAAAGTTGTCACACAAGATGCTGAAACGTAGCTAGAGCAACACTCACAACCAGTCATCATAAGCCCACTAGTAAGTATTATTGATGGCAGGTGATTGAGATCTGGTTTGTTTGACTCTAGTTTTGATCTAGATCCTATGTTCAATGATGAATAAGGAGTAGATAGATATGTTATAGAAAAGAAGTGGTAAACATTCTATTCTATTTATGTGCACTGATTATTTGTGTGTGTGTTTTTGACTTGAACACTTTTGGTACCAGAACCGGAGTTTATGCCTACTAACCCTTTTGTCTATTTTTAGTAGGAAACCTATGGGCCGCAATCTTGCACTATTTTTAGTAGGAAACCTATGGGCCGCAATCTTGCACTTTATGATACCATTCCTTTCCAGGTGTTGGATGGAGAGTGATGATGGATTGATCACCTTTTATGTTTTACTGATCTCAGTTTGTTAACTGAAATTCAGTTTATTTATTAACTACATGTAGTGCTATTGTACAAGGGAAGCCTTCAAGCCGGTTGGGATTCACTAATTCCCTGCCGACTGAAGCCCCTTGTCTCTAAGCCATAGAGATCTACATCCACCTTCTCCTGTGATTATCAGCAGGGCATCGTGGGCCGGAGGATCATCCCGGACTCCACCAAGCACCAAGACGGGTCCGTCGCCAAGACAACCTGCACCCAGAATCCGCGAGGAGACCACGCTTGAACCGTGCCATCCCGCGAAGCCGTAATAGGAACGACTGGGAGCTACTCTCACCTGACGAGCAAGCCCAGAACTTCAAACAGCTAAGTCTACCTGACTGCGCCAATCATTTGAACTTTCCTACGGACACCGAATATAATTAGTAACCCTTCCGGCATGGGGCGAACCTTATAGAAAGACAAAAGTCTTGTGAATCCTTTCGGATTTCATTGTGTTTTAACCATATTTTGTTTTGGCGCCATTGAGCTGCTTTATTATTATTGTTGCATAATCTTATGCAGATTTTGGGAGTAAATAAAATACAAGTGTCAAATAATCCTGAACCCTTTGGTCAGACTGATGAGAGTGGGAGTCTTGTAATTTCATGTAAAACCCTACTTCTCTCTGTCTGCCATTTAGAGCAATTCAACCACTTGTATTTCTTACAACCATCTGACGAGCCAGAACCCGGGCACAAATATAAATTTATTAGATGAAAAGGGGCCGGGAAAGTTGCTCATCTCCCATACCCTAGAGAAGTGGGCTAAAGGCAAATTATCTAAAGTCTTCCCTAGAGACTTAGCCTTTTAACCCATTACCTCGTCACATCTAATTGGGGGCTCGCGTCCGGGATATTTTTTTTCATAAAGTCTAACAAATTTCAATTCAAACGGTAGTTCCTTTTCAAAACTGATCTTGTGTCCACTGGGAAAGTTATTGTGATTTGGTTCACTGTGTTTTGATTTGATTTGTTTGAATGCTATTTATGACTTTATTTTGATGTGCATGCTATTTCTGTTTATGCTGAAATAGTTAAGTGTTGTTTGATACATTCAACTCAGCAGTTTTGTTTTTATTTTGAATAGTTGTATTTACAACCATGGCTGAGATTGTTAAACTTAGGAGGGAACTTAAAGAATGGGGAGAATCTCTAGGATTGTCAGGCCAAGAGTTAGCCAATTTTGTCATATCTGAATATGACAAAGAGAAAGCTCGCGAGACTCAAGAGGCTGACAAAGCTCGGGAGGCTCAAGAGGCTGATAAAGTCCGCGAGGAGGCTCAGAAAGATAAACAGAGAGCTCATGAGGCGCAAGAGGCTGATAAAGCTCGCGACACTCAGGAGCAAGAGAACATCCGTACTCATGAGTTTAGGCAGAGGCAACTAGTGCAGGATGCCAAAAATAAAGAACTCGAACTTGAGGCCACTGAGCGAGAAAAGGCACGAGATCATGAGCTAGCTATGAAGCAGCTTGAAAACTCAGCAGACTCTGAGACTGCTGCCCCTCAAAATTTTCCCCCTCCCATTCATACCTCAGCCATGACCTTCACATTGGAGGCATTCAATGAAGCAACAGAATCTATCGATGCATTCCTCGATAGATTTGAAAGACTGGCCCAGGAATTTGAGCTTGCTCCGGAAAAGTTCAACCTCAAGCTTGCCCAAAGTCTCAGGGGTGTGGCTTATGAGGTATACAGTAAACTTCCGTCAAGCCAAATTACTGACTACCCAGCTTTGAAAGAAGCCCTGCTCAACAGATACGAGTTGACAGCGGACGCCTACCGGAAAAAGTTCCGGTCAACCAGAAAAGGTAGGGGAGAGTCCTATGCCCAATTTTCAGATAGACTGGGGAACTATCTGACTAAATGGGTGTCCCTTTCTGCCAAATCGGAGTCCTATGAGGATCTCCGGGAACTGATGGTTGGCGAGCAACTGCGCGAAACCATGTCCCCAGAGTTACGCACCTTTACTGCCGAACAAGGTGCCACAACTCTGGCTGACCTCATCCAGCTAAGTGATAGGTACACTCTAGCCCATGATGAACCTAGCGCCCCTAAAAGGCCAAAACTACAGCAAGTAGTTGGGTCCACTGGTTCACAGCAGAGCAGGGGTAACCCCAACTCCAACAGTGGGTCAAACAGTTCTACCCATGAACGACAACCACTGGGACAACCCTTATTCTGCTCATACTGCAAGTCGAACACCCACAATCGGGATGACTGCAGGAAACTTGCTTACAAGCGGCAAAATGTTGCAACTATGCAAGTCGTCTCGACTTCGCAGAATTGCACAAACCCCTCCCCAATCCAGTGTCCAGGCACACCGTCAGTCGTTGGACAGGCGACTGTCAACAACATCCCTGTTCAGTGTCTCTATGACACTGGACTGTCATGCGACGCCATTGTCTGCGGATCCCTAGTCCCCGCGTCAGCATACACGGGAGACTTCATCTCTCTGCAAGGCCCTGATGCTGCAATCCCCCCATCCACTTTGCCAGTCGCCATAATCAATGTCGACACCAGATATGTTAAGGGACCCATCAAGGCAGTGCTCATGGACAGTCCTGTCTATGACCTCATACTGGGATCACAGTATGTGTTTTTAGGGCACCCCTCTCAACCTGCTATAGTTTCAGCAGCATTCCCTTCTCCCCAATCCACAAACCAACTCCCTCCCTCCTTCCCAAAGAGCAAATCTCCCTCAGCAGGGAAGAAACCTCTCAACGCGGCAAACCAAATTGCCGCGCGAGCCAATCCAGATTGTCCCAAGTCCCCAAGTCCGCCACAACTTGGAAAATCCTTCCCAAGGAATGTCCGCCTAACGACCCAAGACCACTCGCCACAGGTACCTCAGGTGAAAGGCAGCACTGTACCCGCAAACACCCACCGAAGGTACTATCGGGACAGGCCGCCGCACGTACAGCCGTCACCTACCCCTCCCTTTCAGCGAGTGGCAGTCGACTTGGTCGGGCCTCTACCTAAACGGAAGAAGAAATTCCGGTATATAGTCACCGTGGTCGACATATGTACCATGCAGTGCGATGCCGCCCCAATCTCCTCACTTGATGCTAGCCAGATAGCCGCGGCACTCAAAGCCATTTTCGCCCGAATCGGCCTACCAAACCACATCATCAGCAATGATGAATCCAGGCTAAAGGGGAAACTCAGGCAAGAGGTGTTTGCTATTCTGCAATCAACCTTGGGACAACTCAACACAGGATTGCCGCACCAACCTCAGTCGGAATCCATTCCACTGATCTCTAACCCACCTGCTCCTTTGAACTCTGTGTTGCGACCAGATGTTCCACCATTCCAGCCGACCCAGTCTCCCCACTAATTTGTCCCTGTCGCCCAAGTCGAAAGTGGAGTCGGCGTTCCACAGGAAGATTCCGGTACCAGAATCTTTTCTTCGGGGGGCCTCTGTGACGTAAGTGTCCCGCGCGACCCGCTTTCTTTATTTCTTATCTACACCCCCCCCCCTTCTCCCCTCCCCCCCCTCGCCTTTTCATTTCTCTGTCCAGCCGCCACGTTAATTGCCCGGCTGCTTCAAACGAACGCCGCGGAAGGGCGTTATCTCTTTCTCCCCGGTCGGCATGCAACCCCTACCGAGGTTATCTCCCTTCACCCCCCCCCCCCTTTCTACCGTCTCATCACAAGAAAGTGACAACCGAGGTTATCTCCCTTTGAACACGGTTTTTCCTTTTGAATCACAAGGTTAGGAATGTCCGGAATGTGATAAGGATGGAATAGGCGCGTGATTGTTCGGTACATTTAGAACAGCAATCTTGTGACGTGTGGACTGTAATACACCAATAGCAGGCTTTCATTGTTTGAAAGTGAAGGCTATAATTGGAGTGGTGAGAAAAAGTTGTCACACAAGATGCTGAAACGTAGCTAGAGCAACACTCACAACCAGTCATCATAAGCCCACTAGTAAGTATTATTGATGGCAGGTGATTGAGATCTGGTTTGTTTGACTCTAGTTTTGATCTAGATCCTATGTTCAATGATGAATAAGGAGTAGATAGATATGTTATAGAAAAGAAGTGGTAAACATTCTATTCTATTTATGTGCACTGATTATTTGTGTGTGTGTGTTTTTGACTTGAACACTTTTGGTACCAGAACCGGAGTTTATGCCTACTAACCCTTTTGTCTATTTTTAGTAGGAAACCTATGGGCCGCAATCTTGCACTATTTTTAGTAGGAAACCTATGGGCCGCAATCTTGCACTTTATGATACCATTCCTTTCCAGGTGTTGGATGGAGAGTGATGATGGATTGATCACCTTTTATGTTTTACTGATCTCAGTTTGTTAACTGAAATTCAGTTTATTTATTAACTACATGTAGTGCTATTGTACAAGGGAAGCCTTCAAGCCGGTTGGGATTCACTAATTCCCTGCCGACTGAAGCCCCTTGTCTCTAAGCCATAGAGATCTACATCCACCTTCTCCTGTGATTATCAGCAGGGCATCGTGGGCCGGAGGATCATCCCGGACTCCACCAAGCACCAAGACGGGTCCGTCGCCAAGACAACCTGCACCCAGAATCCGCGAGGAGACCACGCTTGAACCGTGCCATCCCGCGAAGCCGTAATAGGAACGACTGGGAGCTACTCTCACCTGACGAGCAAGCCCAGAACTTCAAACAGCTAAGTCTACCTGACTGCGCCAATCATTTGAACTTTCCTACGGACACCGAATATAATTAGTAACCCTTCCGGCATGGGGCGAACCTTATAGAAAGACAAAAGTCTTGTGAATCCTTTCGGATTTCATTGTGTTTTAACCATATTTTGTTTTGGCGCCATTGAGCTGCTTTATTATTATTGTTGCATAATCTTATGCAGATTTTGGGAGTAAATAAAATACAAGTGTCAAATAATCCTGAACCCTTTGGTCAGACTGATGAGAGTGGGAGTCTTGTAATTTCATGTAAAACCCTACTTCTCTCTGTCTGCCATTTAGAGCAATTCAACCACTTGTATTGTACAACCATCTGACGAGCCAGAACCCGGGCACAAATATAAATTTATTAGATGAAAAGGGGCCGGGAAAGTTGCTCATCTCCAATACCCTAGAGAAGTGGGCTAAAGGCAAATTATCTAAAGTCTTCCCTAGAGACTTAGCCTTTTAACCCATTACCTCGTCACAGTAGATCGGTGGTCAGAAACCATTGGCAGAGCTGAACAATATGAACAGTGGTAGATCGGTGTTCATAAACCATTGACAGAGCTGAACAATGTGACCAGTGGTAGATCGGTGGTCAGAAACTATTGGCAGAGCTGAACAATGTGAACAGTGGTAGATCGGTGGTCAGAAACCATTGGCAGAGCTGAACAATATGAACAGTGGTAGATCGGTGGTCAGAAACCATTGGCAGAGCTGAACAATATGAACAGTGGTAGATCGGTGTTCATAAACCATTGGCAGAGCTGAACAATGTGAACAGTGGTAGATCGGTGGTCAGAAACCATTGGCAGAGCTGAACAATATGAACAGTGGTAGATCGGTGGTCAGAAACTATTGGCAGAGCTGAACAATATGAACAGTGGTAGATCGGTGTTCATAAACCATTGGCAGAGCTGAACAATGTGAACAGTGGTAGATCGGTGGTCAGAAACCATTGGCAGAGCTGAACAATGTGAACAGTGGTAGATCGGTGTTCATAAACCATTGGCAGAGCTGAACAATGTGAACAGTGGTAGATCGGTGGTCAGAAACCATTGGCAGAGCTGAACAATATGAACAGTGGTAGATCGGTGGTCAGAAACTATTGGCAGAGCTGAACAATATGAACAGTGGTAGATCGGTGTTCATAAACCATTGGCAGAGCTGAACAATGTGAACAGTGGTAGATCGGTGTTCATAAACCATTGGCAGAGCTGAACAATGTGACCAGTGGTAGATCGGTGGTCAGAAACCATTGGCAGAGCTGAACAATGTGAACAGTGGTAGATCGGTGGTCAGAAACCATTGGCAGAGCTGAACAATATGAACAGTGGTAGATCGGTGGTCAGAAACTATTGGCAGAACAGAGGGTCACCAAAGACCCCCCCCCCCTCCCCCCACACAGACCCTCCAGTCCTACTCCCTTTGTTCAATCAAGTATGCCAGTCAGTCGTTTCCGACCATGACTGCCAGAAAGCAGAGGGGCAGATGCTATTCCAGCGGACTGGGCTAGCATTTGTTCATAGTGGAGATGCCTTGCCCAGAGTACACCCCCACTCTCTCGGACAAAAATATTCGAGGACAGCTGGCGTTGGGTAAGGTCCCCAAAGGCCAACCCGTCCATTTGGCTGCAGCACCGGGAGTAGAACCAGCGCAAAGCCCCCTCGTTTGAGAGTCATCGTCTTCCACAAGAGACTAAACTGTACCACGCTTTTCCATTACTGTAGAAAATCATCTATTGCACCGCTCTCATGTTACTGTTGGCCCCTGCTACGGGCTAATGCCAACCAATGAAAAAGAGCCATTTGAGCAAAGGGCCGACTGAACTCCCTACATTGTAGGTCCTGACTCATGTCTGATGTCGCCATTGGAAGAGCGCTGGTTGTGCCGAAAATACTGCTTCGCCAGACTCTATGAGAAGAACAAAAAGAGGAGAGAAAGAATAGGGGTGGGTCGAAGAATAAAAAGGACAAGGAAGAGCAAGAGAAAAAGCGGAAGAACTAATAACAGTAACATATGTAGATTCCTGTGGACTAGTTTAGTACCTCCAGTATACTATCGGCCAAGCTGTGAATAAACATAGGGTCATGATCTCTGTTTCTGTCTCTGTCCTTGACTCTCCCATGACTGTCTCTCTTTCTCTCTCTCTAAGTCTCTGTCTCTTTCTGTCTCTCTATCTGTCTCTCTCACTCTCTCTCTCTCCTCCCCTCTCTCTCTCTCTCTCTCTCTCTCTCTCTCTCTCTCTCTCTCTCTCTCTCTCTCTCTCTCTCAATTCTTATAAGATTGTGATTTAAAATGATTGAGATAGAAAGCGGAGGGGGGAGGGGGGGGGGTAAACAGAGGTAGAGAGAGAGAGAGAGAGAGAGAGAGAGAGAGAGAGAGAGAGAGAGAGAGAGAGAGAGAGAGACAGAGAGACAGAGAGAGAGACAGATACTGGGACAGAGACAGTGAGAAACAGAAATAAGATACGAGAAAGAGAGAGAGCGAGAGAGAGAGCGAGAGAGAGAGAGAGAAAGAGACAGAGACAGACATAGAGAGACAGAAAGAGAGAAAGAGTTATGGAGAGACAGAGACAGAAACAAAGAGACAAAGAAAAAAAAGAGAGAGAGACAGTCAGACAGAAAGAAAGAGAGAGACAGAAACAGAGATAGAGAGAGATGATGAAGGACGGAGACAGTGAGAGGGTGTGACAAGAGGTCTGACAATGGTGCTACAGATGGATTGTTCCACCCCTTGTGGCTCAGGGCACAGCCCGAGATAACATTAAGGTAGGTGGGGGGGGGGAGAGAGAGAGAGAGAGAGAGAGAGAGAGAGAGAGAGAGAGAGAGAGAGAGAGAGAGAGAGAGAGAGAGAGAGAGAGAGAGAGAGAGAGAAACAGAGAGAGAGAGAGATGATGAAGGACGGAGACAGTGAGAGGGTGTGACAAGAGGTCTGACAATGGTGCTACAGATGGATTGTTCCACCCCTTGTGGCTCAGGGCACAGCCCGAGATAACATTAAGGTAGGTGGGGGAGAGAGAGAGAGAGAGAGAGAGAGAGAGAGAGAGAGAGAGAGAGAGAGAGAGGGAGAGAGGGAGAGAGAGAGAGGCATACAGATAGACAGACAGGTAGAGAACCAGAGACAGAGACAGAGGAAAGACACACACACACATACACGGGCGCGTGTGTGAATAAACAATGGACAAAGCATGTTTTGCACACACACACACACACACACACACACACACACACACACACACACACACACACACACACACACACACACACACACACACACACGCACGAATAAACAAAGGACAAAGCACGTTTTAACAAGAGGCAAAGCCTTCAAGGCTCACTCGCTTTGTGTTTTTGGAGCAAAATCTAAATGCCAGATTATGTACAGAAACAAACTTCAATTTGAATATTCTGTAAAACATATATTAAAAAAAAATGACACTGGACACAAAGAAATTAGTTAGTATGTGTACTCGCGTTATGTCTGGGGAGATAGATCTAAATGCCAGATTGTTCACTTTCAAACACACTCCAAAGGTCAAGGTCAAAGGGTAACATGTTATTACTGGACACATCAGCTTGATGTAGCATAACGCCGTACCAAATTTTGAGCGATTCTGTGAAGCAGTTCATGTGCTATTGCGACAGACAAAAATCCAAGGTCAAGGGTCAAGGTCATCAAGGTCATCAAGGTCACAGAGGTCAACAATATTTAGCATTCCATATGATCGTAAGCTAGTCTAACTACTTGCCAAATTTGGAAACTGTATCTGCCATAATGTAAAAGATATGGCCCAAACAAATAATTGATGACGTTCAAGGTCAAAGGTCAAGGTTAATAGGGTAAAAGTCACCCTGCATAATAATACTGGACACACCAGCTTGATGTGGTATGCCACTGTACCAAATGTTGAGCGATTCTGCGCAGCAGTTCATGTGATATTGCGAGACAAAAATCCAAGGTCAAAGTTCAAGGTCATCGAGGTATCCGAGGTCAACAATACTTATCATTCCATATGATCTTAACCTAGTCTACCTAATTGCCAAATTTGGAAACTGTATCTGTCATAATATAAAAGATAATTATGACCAAAACAAATAATTGACGATGTTCAAGGTCAAAGGTCACGGTCAAGGTCAATAGGGTAAAAGTGAACCTGTATTCCTACTCACCTTACGCTAATGCACCAACATACCAAATTTGGGGATCGTAACTGTAAACATGTAAAAGATATGGCCAAGACAAACATTGCATGTTGAAGGTCAAAAGTCAAGGTCATTGGTTAATTTTATTATGCAAATCATCTTTCGTGAAAGCTTGCATAAACGTCTATGTGCATACAAAGTTTGAACAATGTACGCCTTCTATTCCCGAGAAAAAGCCACCGTTAAAGTTTGGGCCACAGACGCAACACACACACACACACACACACACACACACACACACACACACACACACACACACACACACACACACACACACACACACACACACGTCATACACACGGACACACAACCGAACAC
>CM065704.1:21070324-21087824 GCA_017654935.2 Phymorhynchus buccinoides
ATCCTGAGTTCATCCTCCTTCTTTGCTCTGTATTTCTTTCTCTGTTTTGTATCCTGAGTTCATCCTCCTTCTTTGCTCTGTACTCTTCTTTCTCTGTTTTGTATCCTGTGTTCATCCTCCTTCTTTGCTCTGTATTTCTTTCTCTGTTTTGTATCCTGAGTTCATCCTCCTTCTTTGCTCTGTATTTCTTTCTCTGTTTTGTATCCTGTGTTCATCCTCCTTCTTTGCTCTGTATTTCTTTCTCTGTTTTGTATCCTGTGTTCATTCTCCTTCTTTGCTCTGTATTTCTTTCTCTGTTTTGTATCCTGTGTTCATCCTCCTTCTTTGCTCTGTATTTCTTTCTCTGTTTTGTATCCTGTGTTCATCCTCCTTCTTTGCTCTGTATTTCTTTCTCTGTTTTGTATCCTGTGTTCATCCTCCTTCTTTGCTCTGTATTTCTTTCTCTGTTTTGTATCCTGAGTTCATCCTCCTTCTTTGCTCTGTATTTCTTTCTCTGTTTTGTATCCTGTGTTCATTCTCCTTCTTTGCTCTGTATTTCTTTCTCTGTTTTGTATCCTGTGTTCATCCTCCTTCTTTGCTCTGTATTTCTTTCTCTGTTTTGTATCCTGTGTTCATTCTCCTTCTTTGCTCTGTATTTCTTTCTCTGTTTTGTATCCTGTGTTCATCCTCCTTCTTTGCTCTGTATTTCTTTCTCTGTTTTGTATCCTGAGTTCATCCTCCTTCTTTGCTCTGTACTCTTCTTTCTCTGTTTTGTATCCTGAGTTCATCCTCCTTCTTTGCTCTGTATTTCTTTCTCTGTTTTGTATCCTGTGTTCATCCTCCTTCTTTGCTCTGTATTTCTTTCTCTGTTTTGTATCCTGAGTTCATCCTCCTTCTTTGCTCTGTATTTCTTTCTCTGTTTTGTATCCTGTGTTCATCCTCCTTCTTTGCTCTGTACTCTTCTTTCTCTGTTTTGTATCCTGTGTTCATCCTCCTTCTTTGCTCTGTATTTCTTTCTCTGTTTTGTATCCTGTGTTCATCCTCCTTCTTTGCTCTGTATTTCTTTCTCTGTTTTGTATCCTGTGTTCATCCTCCTTCTTTGCTCTGTACTCTTCTTTCTCTGTTTTGTATCCTGAGTTCATCCTCCTTCTTTGCTCTGTATTTCTTTCTCTGTTTTGTATCCTGTGTTCATCCTCCTTTTTGCTCTGTATTTCTTTCTCTGTTTTGTATCCTGTGTTCATTCTCCTTCTTTGCTCTGTATTTCTTTCTCTGTTTTGTATCCTGTGTTCATCCTCCTTCTTTGCTCTGTATTTCTTTCTCTGTTTTGTATCCTGTGTTCATCCTCCTTCTTTGCTCTGTATTTCTTTCTCTGTTTTGTATCCTGTGTTCATCCTCCTTCTTTGCTCTGTATTTCTTTCTCTGTTTTGTATCCTGTGTTCATTCTCCTTCTTTGCTCTGTATTTCTTTCTCTGTTTTGTATCCTGTGTTCATCCTCCTTCTTTGCTCTGTATTTCTTTCTCTGTTTTGTATCCTGTGTTCATCCTCCTTCTTTGCTCTGTATTTCTTTCTCTGTTTTGTATCCTGTGTTCATCCTCCTTCTTTGCTCTGTATTTCTTTCTCTGTTTTGTATCCTGAGTTCATCCTCCTCTTTGCTCTGTATTTCTTTCTCTGTTTTGTATCCTGAGTTCATCCTCCTTCTTTGCTCTGTATTTCTTTCCCATTTGCAATAGGTGAACCAGTTTCCATCTTTCCTTTATAAAGATTACAAATAAAACAGCAACAACCACTGAGAGAGATGGTCGACTCCTGTCGAAGACAGCTGAGGAGATTGTTGAAGTATTTCTGTCTATCAAACCATATACTACTCGATGAAAACATACAATGCTTGAGAAAGGAAACAATAAACAAACAAACAAAGAATGGAAGAAGAAAAGGAATACATAGAGGTAGAACGAAAGAAAGAATTGGTGAATGAGAGAAAGAAAATGAAAGAGAACAGAAATAGAGAAAAGATAATGGAATGAGCGGATGACTAAATGAATGAGTGAATCAATGAATGACAAAATAACGACTGAACAAAGAAAAGAACAAATAAAAGATAGAAAGAAGAAAAGAAAGAAACAACTCAGAAAGACAGAAACCCACTTTCTTGCATCCCTCCATGTGCAACAGCACAATTCGATGACACTCAAGGTTAGAGTGAAGATATGTCTTTTTACACCAGTTATACTAAATAGAAACAAGCTTCCAATGAAAACAAACTAGGTTAAGATGATTGGCCTCCATTCAATATCCTTCTTTTGTGCAACCCCTTCCTCTTCCTTCTCTTCCAGATCATCCTCGTCATCATCTTCATCATCATCCTCATTATCATCATCATCATCACCTTCATCATCATCATCATCATCATCATCATCATCATCATCATCATCATCATCATCACCATTATCATCATCATCATCATCATCGTCGTCGTCATCATCATCATCATCATCATCATCATCATCATCATCATCATCATCACCATCACCATCATCATCATCATCACCATCATCTTCATCGTCGACGTCATCATCATAATCATCGCCATCAGCATCGTCATAATCGTCATCATCGCCATCATCATCACCAGCACCATCATCATCATCATCATTACCATCATCATCATCATCATCATTATCATCATTATCATCATCATCATCATCATCATCATTGTCGTCGTCGTCATCATTATCATTGTCGTCGTCGCTTTACATCACCATCGTCTAGTCAAAGGGACAGTCCCTGAGTAAGTCGCTAAGTCGTGGATTACAATTTATGAAGGCTGTCAAAAACAAACAATTACAAAATCCGACCAAACACATGACAGGCTACTCTTAAATCCACCCTCACTCCTCCTTCATAAACCCCACCCCCATCTCCATCCCCTTTACATCCTCTTCATTTTTGTCCGTCACCGAAGGTGATCGGACTTTGCGATGGGCTGGTTTGTCTTTTTTTTTGTCCGTCACCAAAGGTGACCGGACTTTGCGATGGGCTGGTTTGTCTGTTTTTTTAAATATTTTTTGGTGTTTTGTTTTGAGGGGGGGTTTCTGTCTGTCCCAAGCATATCTCCCGAACCGCTTGACCGAATCGCGTCAACTTTTGTGTGAAGGTGTGCCATCTGAATAGGAAGAGATCCGCGCAAACCATTTTGCCGTCGTGACCTTGACCTTGACGTACGACCTTGAAAACCGAAAATCTATTTTTAGCCATATCTCGGGCACCGATCGACATAGGATGTTGAAACTTGGTATGAAGGTGGTTTGGCTTATGTCCGTTCTGATGATGGCATACCGATCAAGGTCAAGGTCAAGGTAAAAAAGATCTCTGGAGCCTGAAAATCAGGGGTCATTTTTTCTCCTTCTGTCTGTCCCAAGGATATCTTTCGAACGGGTCGACCGAATCGCGTCAAATTTTGTGTGCTGGTGTGTCACCATGAGAGGAAGGTAACCCCGCAATCCATTTTGCCGTCGTGACCTTGACCTTGGCGTACGACCTTGAAAACCGAAAATCTTTCAGGGGCTATAACTCCCACACCGTTAGTGTTAGAGTCTTCCCATTTGGCATGAAGGTACTTTGGCTTATGCCCGTTCTGATGGTGGCATACGGATCAAGGTCAAGGTCACGGTCCGGGCGATTGGTAGGCCTTGAAAGTGGTAGGGGTCTACACATTGGGTTTTAAGCCATATTTTCCACATTTGTACTTGACAGAAGCGCTTCAGATTGTGTGTGGTACTGCATACCCTAGAGAAGAAAACATTCGAGCATAAATTATCACCATGCTGACCTTGACCTTGAAGTGTGACCTTGAAAACCGAAATTTCCTTCTTTGCGCTATGTTTCTTCTTCAAGCTGTATCTCGTGAACTAGAAGACAGAATCCCTTCCAATTTTGTGTCAGGATGTGACACTCTACGGGGTGTCGCAAGTGCGTAGCATTGCTGGTGACGGACATGTCTGCCGCTCAGCGACGCCCTTGTTTCTTTTTTCTTCTGTCTGTTCCAAGGATATCTCCCGAACCGCTTGACCGAATCGCGTCAAAATTTGTGTGAAGGTGTGCCACCTTAATAGGAAGAGATCGGCGGAAACCATTTTGCCGTCGTGACCGTGACCTTGACGTACGACCTTGAAAACCAAAATTCTAGTTTTAGCCATATCTCGGGCACCGATCAACATAGGATGTTGACACTTGGTATGAAGGTGGTTTGGCTTATGCCCGTTCTGATGATGGCATACCGATCAAGGTCAAGGTCAAGGTCAAAAAGATCCAATTTTGTGTCAGGATGTGACACTCTACGGGGTGTCGCAAGTGCGTGGTATTGCTGGTGACGGACATGTCTGCCGCTCGGCGACGCCCTTGTTGGTTGTTCACTTGCCCTACGGGTGTTCCTGAGTTTCTGTAGATTTAATCAATTTCCTTTTAGATGAAGGTTTCTCACCAGACGGCAGACCAGCGTTTGCATCTCGCTCCTACCTCCTTTTGATCTCAACACACACACACACACACACACACACACACACACACACACACACACACACACACACACACACACACACACACACACACACACACACACACACACACACACACACACGCGCCCCCCCCCCTCCCCCACCACCACACGGCCCTCTCCTACATCACTGTAAGTTGTTGTTTTCCAAGCCATTAAAATTCAGACCAATTTTAGGATACATCCGGGCAAGAAAAGTTCCCCACTTCCGAAAAAAACTTTCACGTTTTCAGAGAGTATAAAAGTAAATCAAATTCGGGGTTATTCCGATGTGATATGTTGTTTTCTTAACTAATGCAATTAGATATTTCTTATAATTACACACTTGCAATAACATAAATGTAAAATTGAATGGCAGGGGTAGCATGAACACAAAAACGTTGAATGCATAGCTATGCCTTACACAGACAGACACACACACACATGCGCATACACGTACACACACACACATGCACGTACACACACACAAACACACACATACGCAATCAAACACACGCGCACACACGCACACGCACACACGCGCGCACGCACACGCGCACACACACACACACACACACACACACACACACACACACACACACTTCACAACACATGGGTAATCATTAAAATTGACTGTCCTGTGGCTTCAAGGGGAAGCCGACAGACAAGTCAATACTGAATGGTCATAAATTGAAAGAAAGACAAAAAGAGAAAGAAAGAAAGAAAAACACACTTTCTACATTAAAATATGACTTATTGATCTCAAATGGGAAATCTTTGCCTTTCTATCCTAGCTATTGGATTTTCTCTTATTTTATTTTTTTGGTCGTCTTTTAAAATGTCGCACTTTGTCTCATAGTTGTCTCTCTTTCAGTCTCAGTCTCTCTGTCTGTCTGTCTGTCTGTCTGTCTGTCTGTCTGTCTGTCTGTCTCTCTCTCTCTCTCTCTCTCTCTCTCTCTCTCTCTCTCTCTCTCTCTCTCTCTCTCTCTCTCTCTCTCTCTCTCTCTTCCCCTCTCTCTCTCCCGTTTTCCATATTCTCCTCTCTTCACTCAATCCAATATGATATGACCGTGGGCACTAATGGCTGCTACATGATCAGAAAATGTCCACGATGCTTAGCAGAAACCCGACTCCAAGACAGGAAGCCAAGCAAAATGAAAAAGGGGAAAAATCATAAAGAAGAAGAAGAAGAAGAAGAAGAAGAAGAAGAAGAAGAAGAAGAAGAAGAAGAAGAAGAAGAAGAAGAAGAAAGATGGCTAGCAAGCAAATATGCTTCCAGTAGCTTTATTACGACTTATGCTTTGAAGGCACAGACAGCCACATCGTGCATGCCACACTGACGTCATCGCCAGGCGCAGCAGTTACAAGGCACATACAGCCACATCGTGCATGCCACACTGACGTCATCGCCAGACGCAGCAGTTACAAGGCACAGACAGCCACATCGTGCATGCCACACTGACGTCATCGCCAGACGCAGCAGTTACAAGGCACAGACAGCCACATCGTGCAAGCCACACTGACGTCATCGCCAGACGCAGCAGTTACAAGGCACAGACAGCCACATCGTGCATGCCACACTGACGTCATCGCCAGACGCAGCAGTTACAAGGCACAGACAGCCACATCGTGCAAGCCACACTGACGTCATCGCCAGACGCAGCAGTTACAAGGCACAGCGGAATCCAAGCAAAGGGGCTGACCCACGCATCCAAATACGTCCCAGTTCAGTCGTACGACTATCCAACTATGACGGTGCATGCGAGGCATGATTCTGATTAAATCATACTGTCTGAATGAATCTGATGAAATCCTACTAGTGTCGGTCCCTGTGTTCATGTAGACCACAATGCACGAACTCCGCGATACAGAAACACAGCTATTTCATCAGATTCGTGTGTCGGGGGATATTATGAAGGAAACTAGTAGGATTTGGTCAGATTCACCAAGACAGTAGTATTTCACGAGAATCATGCCTCACCAAATGTCACAGTTGTCTGTGAGTACGACTATCCGGTACCAGAGGGGTCAACTGCTATTTGGGATAGCTGGGATGAAATTAATTCTATATGGAGTCTCCAGAATGTGACGCGCGCACGCGCGCACACGCACACGTACACGCACACGTACACACACACACACACACACACACACACACACACACACACACACACACACACACACACACACACACACACACACACACACGTGCGTCCGCCTACGGAGAAACATGCAAACCCTCATTCTAGTTTTAAGATTCTCTCTCTCGTGTTAGCGACATGGATGTGGGTGGAAGACGACAAATAATGATAATACAAAAAACATGAAAAATGAGCGGAAGACGGACATTAAAAGAAAGAGGAGAAGATAAAAGGAAAAAGAAGATAGCTGAAGGGCTTAGAATCATGACAGTTAAAATGTTATAAAGAGACAGGGTAAGAGAGAGGAGGGCAGGACGGAGAGAGAGAAAAAAAGAAAGAAAATAAAAAACAGAAAGAGAGAATGACAGATAGAGAGAGAGATGGGGGAGGGAAAAAAAGAGAAAGATTGAATGGAAATAAATAAATAAAGAAAGATACATAACATATTTTATTGTCTAAAACATTTTTATAGATATATAGAGAGAAGAAGGGGGGGGGGGGGGGGGGGGTAGAGACAGAGACAAAGACAGAAAGAGAACAAAACAACAACAAACTAAATATTTTAAAATGGGAAACGGAACTAAAAGGATAGCAAAAACAGAAGGGAAATGATTTTTAAAAATGTGGATGGCAGTAACAGTGCTGTTGAAAATGATGATATTGCAGCTGCTGTTGATGATGATGTTGATGCTGCTGCTGCTGCTGCCAACAGAAGCTGAACAATATAGCTAAATAACAAAGTATGAAATTCAGATCAAGTGCATGATTTTGGGTTTGTCACTATGGGACTGGTTTTCTTTAGACAGCCCGGCTAACAGAACGGCAGTGATTTCTGTCTGGTTTTTCCCTACACAGTCGCTGTTTCTGTCGGTCTGCTTGTCTGTCTGTCTGTCTGCCTGTCTCTCTCTCTCTCTCTCTCTCTCTCTCTCTCTCTCTCTCTCTCTCTCTCTCTCTCTCTCTCTCTCTCTCTCTCTCTCTCTCTCTCTCTCTCTCTCTTCTCTCTCTCTCTCTCTCTCTCTCTCTCTCTCTCTCTCTCTCTCTCTCTCTCTCTCTCTCTCTCTCTCTCTCTCTCTCTCTCTCTCTCTCTCTCTCTCTCTCTCTCTCTCTCTCTCTCTCTCTCTCTCTCTCTCTCTCTCTCTAAAGAATGTGTGCAGAATGTCAGATAGCGTGTTTTAATATTTGTCCGTGCCTCTCTGCTAACAAGGAAATATGTGCACTACCCCCCCCCCCCCCCCCCCCATGTTGTGTCCACCCCACCCCCTTTCCCCGCCCTCCCTTCTCTCGTGCCTGCTGGCCAATCCACTGTTGGCGCTTTACAATGACACGAGGGCAATGAGTGTGGGTGGTGTTTTACAATGACACGAGGGCAATGAGTGTGGGTGGTGTTTTACAATGACACGAGGGCAATGAGTGTGGGTGGTGTTTTACAATGACGTGACACGAGGGCAATGAGTGTGGGTGGTGTTTTACAATGACACACGAGGGCAATGAGTGTGGGTGGTGTTTTACAATGACGTGACACGAGGGCAATGAGTGTGGGTGGTGTTTTACAATGACGTGACACGATGGCAATGAGTGTGGGTGGTGTTTTACAATGACACGAGGGCAATGAGTGTGGGTGGTGTTTTACAATGACGTGACACGAGGGCAATGAGTGTGGGTGGTGTTTTACAATGACACGAGGGCAATGAGTGTGGGTGGTGTTTTACAATGACGTGACACGAGGGCAATGAGTGTGGGTGGTGTTTTACAATGACGTGACACGATGGCAATGAGTGTGGGTGGTGTTTTACAATGACACGAGGGCAATGAGTGTGGGTGGTGTTTTACAATGACGTGACACGATGGCAATGAGTGTGGGTGGTGTTTTACAATGACGTGACACGAGGGCAATGAGTGTGGGTGGTGTTTTACAATGACGTGACACGATGGCAATGAGTGTGGGTGGTGTTTTACAATGACACGAGGGCAATGAGTGTGGGTGGCGTTTTACAATGACGTGACACGAGGGCAATGAGTGTGGGTGGTGTTTTACAATGACGTGACACGAGGGCAATGAGTGTGGGTGGTGTTTTACAATGACGTGACACGATGGCAATGAGTGTGGGTGGTGTTTTACAATGACACGAGGGCAATGAGTGTGGGTGGTGTTTTACAATGACGTGACACGAGGGCAATGAGTGTGGGTGGTGTTTTACAATGACGTGACACGATGGCAATGAGTGTGGGTGGTGTTTTACAATGACGTGACACGATGGCAATGAGTGTGGGTGGTGTTTTACAATGACACGAGGGCAATGAGTGTGGGTGGTGTTTTACAATGACGTGACACGAGGGCAATGAGTGTGGGTGGTGTTTTACAATGACGTGACACGATGGCAATGAGTGTGGGTGGTGTTTTACAATGACGTGACACGATGGCAATGAGTGTGGGTGGTGTTTTACAATGACACGAGGGCAATGAGTGTGGGTGGTGTTTTACAATGACGTGACACGAGGGCAATGAGTGTGGGTGGTGTTTTACAATGACGTGACACGATGGCAATGAGTGTGGGTGGTGTTTTACAATGACGTGACACGAGGGCAATGAGTGTGGGTGGTGTTTTACAATGACGTGACACGAGGGCAATGAGTGTGGGTGGTGTTTTACAATGACGTGACACGATGGCAATGAGTGTGGGTGGTGCTTTACAATGACGTGACACGATGGCAATGAGTGTGGGTGGTGTTTTACAATGACACGAGGGCAATGAGTGTGGGTGGTGTTTTACAATGACACGAGGGCAATGAGTGTGGGTGGTGTTTTACAATGACGTGACAATGAGTGTGGGTGGTGCTTTACAATGACACACGAGGGCAATGAGTGTGGGTGGTGTTTTACAATGACACGAGGGCAATGAGTGTGGGTGGTGTTTTACAATGACACGAGGGCAATGAGTGTGGGTGGTGTTTTACAATGAGACACGAGGGCAATGAGTGTGGGTGGTGTTTTACAATGACACGAGGGCAATGAGTGTGGGTGGTGTTTTACAATGACACGAGGGCAATGAGTGTGGGTGGTGTTTTACAATGACGTGACACGAGGGCAATGAGTGTGGGTGGTGTTTTACAATGACACGAGGGCAATGAGTGTGGGTGGTGTTTTACAATGACACGAGGCAATGAGTGTGGTGGTGCACAATGACACGAGGGCAATGAGTGTGGGTGGTGTTTTACAATGACACGAGGGCAATGAGTGTGGTGGTGGGTTTACAATGACACGAGGGCAATGAGTGTGGGTGGGGTTTTACAATGACACGAGGGCAATGAGTGTGGGTGGTGTCTTACAATGACACGAGGGCAATGAGTGTGGGTGGTGTTTTACAATGACACGAGGGCAATGAGTGTGGGTGGTGTTTTACAATGACACGAGGGCAATGAGTGTGGGTGGGGTTTACAATGACACGAGGGCAATGAGTGTGGGTGGGGTTTTACAATGACGTGACACGAGGGCAATGAGTGTGGGTGGTGTTTTACAATGACACGAGGGCAATGGGTGTGGGTGGGGCTTTACAATGACACGAGGGCAATGAGTGTGGGTGGGGCTTTACAATGACACGAGGGCAATGAGTGTGGGTGGTGTCTTACAATGACACGAGGGCAATGAGTGTGGGTGGTGTTTTACAATGACAAGAGGGCAATGAGTGTATACAGTACCACACACAATCTGAAGCGCTTCTGTCACGTACAAATGTGGAAAATAAAGCTTAAAACCCAGTTTGTAGACCCCTACCACTTTCAAGGCCTACCGATCTCCCGGACCGTGACCTTGACCTTGATCGGTATGCCATCATCAGAAAGAGCATACGCCAAAGTACCTCTATGCCAAGTGTCAACATCCTATGTCGATCGGTGCCCGAGATATGGCTAAAAATAGATTTTCGGTTTTCAAGGTTATACGTCAAGGTCAAGGTCACGACGGCAAAATGGTATGCGCAGATCTCTTCCTATTAAGGTGGCACACCTCCACACAAAATGTGAAGCGATTCTGCCAACCCGTTCGAAAGATAACCTTGGGACAGACAGAAGGAGAAAAAATGACCCTCCGATTTTTAGGCTCCAGCAATCTTTTTTACCTTGACCTTGACCGTGATCGGTATGCCATCATCAGAATGGGCATAAGCAAAACCACCTTCATACCAAGATTCAACATCCTATGTCGATCGGTGCCCGAGATATGGCTAAAAATAGATTTCCGGTTTTCAAGGTCATACGTCTAGGTCAAGGACACGACGACAAAATGGTTTGCGCGGATCTCTTTCTATTAAGGTGGCTCACCTTCACACAACATTTGAAGCGATTCTGCCAACCCATTCGAAAGATATCCTTGGGACAGACAGAAGGAGAACAAGGCCTACCGATCTCCCGGATCGTGACCTTGACCTTAATCGTATGCCACCATCAGAACGGGCAAAAGCCAAAGTACCCACATGCCAAATTTGAAGACTCTAACACTCTAGGGTATACAGTACCACACACAATCTGAAGAGCTTCTGTCAAGTACAAATGTGGAACATATGGCGTAAAACCCAATCTGTAGACCCTACCACTTTCAAGGCTTACCTATCTCCCGGACCGTGATCTTGACCTTGATCGGTATGCCACTATCAGAACGGGCATAAGCCAAAGTACCTACATGCCAAATTTGAAGACTCTAACACTAACGGTGTGGGAGTTATGGCCCCTGAAAGATTTTCGGTTTTCAAGGTCGTACGCCAAGGTCAAGGTGACGACGGCAAACCATTTTGCGCGGATGCCTTCCTCTCATGGTGACACACAGGCACACAAAATTTGACGTGATTCGGTCAACCCGTTCGAAAGATATCCTTGGGACAGACAGAAGGAGAAAAAATGACCCTCCGATTTTCAGGCTCAAGCGATCTTTTTGACCTTGACCTTGACCTTGATCGGTATGCCATCATCAGAATGGGCATAAGCCAAACCACCTTCATACCAAGTTTCAACATCCTATGTCGATCGGTGCCCGAGATATGGCTAAAAATAGAGTTTTGGTTTTCAAGGTCGTACATCAAGGTCAAGGTCACGACGGCAAAATGGTTTGCGCGGATCTCTTCCTATTAAGGTGGCACAGACAAAACCAGCTCATTGCAAAGTCTGATCACCTTCGGTGACGGACAAACAAAGAGACAAACCAGCCCATCGCAAAGTCCGATCACCTTCGGACATCTTCGCAAAGTCCTTCACCTATGGTGACGGACAAAAATATTTAAAACATTTAACCACAAGAGCCATGGGAAATCAGCAGCCCTACGCTCTACTCTGACTGGTCTGACACACTGGCACCTAGCTAAATCTGGAACCACACGCAGAAAGGTAGTGAGAGAGAGTATGTGTGGATGAGAGAGAGAGAGAGAGAGAGAGAGAGAGAGAGAGAGAGAGAGAGAGAGAGAGAGAGAGAGAGAGAGAGAGAGAGAGAGAGAGAGAGAGAGAGAGAGAGAGAGAGAGAGAGAGAGAGAGAGAGAGAGGCAAACAGGCAGAATGAGACAGAGACAAACGCTGTGCAACAGTGCGGGTTAAATAGGTTCTTGCCCCTAAATTGTATCTCACTCCACATTACCCCCACTCCGTCTTCTCCTTTCCTTCATCCCCACTCTCCACTCTCCCGACCCTGTTTTCCCCTTACTCACGAACCCCCTTTTCCCACCCTACCCTCAGCCTCCTTACGAACAATACACACAAACTCACATTCGCATATTTCTTAATAAAATATGATAATTGGTTAACAATTCCCGCCTCGCTCTTTCTTCTGCTTATACTTCACGCTATGCTAAATCAATGTATCGACCAGATTAGTCAGTACAAAGATGATTGGTTAACAATTCCCGCCTCGCTCTTTCTTCTGCTTATACTTCACGCTATGCTAAATCAATGTATCGACAGTCAGTACAAAGATGATTGGTTAACAATTCCCGCCTCGCTCTTTCTTCTGCTTATACTTCACGCTATGCTAAATCAATGTATCGACCAGAATAGTCAGTACAAAGATGATTGGTTAACAATTCCCGCCTCGCTCTTTCTTCTGCTTATACTTCACGCTATGCTAAATCAATGTATCGACCAGAATAGTCAGTACAAAGATGATTGGTTAACAATTCCCGCCTCGCTCTTTCTTCTGCTTATACTTCACGCTATGCTAAATCAATGTATCGACCAGAATAGTCAGTACAAAGATGATTGGTTAACAATTCCCGCCTCGCTCTTTCTTCTGCTTATACTTCACGCTATGCTAAATCAATGTATCGACCAGATTAGTCAGTACAAAGATGATTGGTTAACAATTCCTGCCTCTCTCTTTCTTCTGCTTATACTTCACGCTATGCTAAATCAATGTATCGACAGTCAGTACAAAGATGATTGGTTAACAATTCCCGCCTCGCTCTTTCTTCTGCTTATACTTCACGCTATGCTAAATCAATGTATCGACCAGAATAGTCAGTACAAAGATGATTGGTTAACAATTCCCGCCTCGCTCTTTCTTCTGCTTATACTTCACGCTATGCTAAATCAATGTATCGACCAGAATAGTCAGTACAAAGATGATTGGTTAACAATTCCCGCCTCGCTCTTTCTTCTGCTTATACTTCACGCTATGCTAAATCAATGTATCGACCAGAATAGTCAGTACAAAGATGATTGGTTAACAATTCCCGCCTCGCTCTTTCTTCTGCTTATACTTCACGCTATGCTAAATCAATGTATCGACCAGAATAGTCAGTACAAAGATGATTGGTTAACAATTCCCGCCTCGCTCTTTCTTCTGCTTATACTTCACGCTATGCTAAATCAATGTATCGACCAGAATAGTCAGTACAAAGATGATTGGTTAACAATTCCCGCCTCGCTCTTTCTTCTGCTTATACTTCACGCTATGCTAAATCAATGTATCGACCAGATTAGTCAGTACAAAGATGATTGGTTAACAATTCCCGCCTCGCTCTTTCTTCTGCTTATACTTCACTCTATGCTAAATCAATGTATCGACCAGAATAGTCAGTACAAAGATGATTGGTTAACAATTCCCGCCTCGCTCTTTCTTCTGCTTATACTTCACGCTATGCTAAATCAATGTATCGACCAGAATAGTCAGTACAAAGATGATTGGTTAACAATTCCCGCCTCGCTCTTTCTTCTGCTTATACTTCACGCTATGCTAAATCAATGTATCGACCAGAATAGTCAGTACAAAGATGATTGGTTAACAATTCCCGCCTCGCTCTTTCTTCTGCTTATACTTCACTCTATGCTAAATCAATGTATCGACCAGAATAGTCAGTACAAAGATGATTGGTTAACATTTCTATCAGGGTGTATTTACATTACTAACTTTAAAAACAAATTGGTTTTTTTGAGGGAGTGCCACAAAAGCTCAAAACTACAATAGCACAATGCATAGTTTTCACTCCAGAAATGTCATGCTACCCCCCCCCCCCCCCCTCCCTGCCCATCTATCCTTTGGGCCCACATTTCCCAATCCTTTTTGTTTCATGTCTGCCTACTATCCAGTGTCTGCTTACTTTACACCATGGAATTGGTGGCAGGTCTTATGGACAGTGGTTCGGGTGGACAAGTTCCCACAGGCACTTGTGTCATGATTTGTATATTAATTGAGAATTTTATAATGTAATCCCATTTTGCAGGAACTGTAGGGGTTATAGAGTCGTAACATAAATAAAATGCATAGCCTTTTCTGCGCGCGCACGTCTCTCTCTCTCTCTCTCTCTCTCTCTCTCTCTCTCTCTCTCTCTCTCTCTCTCTCTCTCTCTCTCTCTCTCTCTCTCTCTCTCTCTCTCTCTCTCTCTCTCTCTCTCTCTCTCTCTCTCTCTCTCTCCTCTCTCTCTCTCTCTCTCTCTCTCTCTCTCTCTCTCTCTCTCTCTCTCTCTCTCTCTCTCTCTCTCTCTCTCTCTCTCTCTCTCTCTCTCTCTCTCTCTCTCTCTCTCTCTCTCTCTCTCCTCAACAAAGCAAATAGCGCTTCGCATCTTCTCAGCAAATACTATTGAACTGTTCATGATGATAGAGGTATTTCTTTCGCGTCTAAAATTGTTCGATACGATGATTACTACTGATCCAAATGTCCAATGCTATCAGTTGCCGTTGTTGTGTTGTTCCTTTTGTTGATGATGATGATGATCATGCTGCTGCTGCTGCTGATGTTGCTGATGGTGTTGATGATGACAATACTGTTGTTATTCATATCGTTATTATTATACCGTTGTCGTAGTTTTTGTTCTTTGGATGGACTTGATTACATACATTCCTCGCAAAGCGCTTCTGAAGCAGACACACAAATATACAAACAAATGAACATACGAACAGGTACACTCTCCACAACACCCCCCATCAGAATGACAGGGTAGCGTCATTCCAAAGGAACACGCCACATAATGGATGTCACAGGCCTAATGAACATACGAACAGGTACACTCTCCACAACACCCCCCATCAGAATGACAGGGTAGCGTCATTCCAAAGGAACACGCCACATAATGGATGTCACAGGCCTAATGAACATAGGAACAGGTACACTCTCCACAACACCCCCCATCAGAATGACAGGGTAGCGTCATTCCAAAGGAACACGCCACATAATGGATGTCACATGCCTAATGAACATAGCAACAGGTACACTCTCCACAACACCCCCCATCAGAATGACAGGGTAACGTCATTCCAAAGGAACACGCCACATAATGGATGTCACAGGCCTAATGAACATAGGAACAGGTACACTCTCCACAACACCCCCCATCAGAATGACAGGGTAGCGTCATTCCAAAGGAACACGCCACATATTGGATGTCACAGGCCTAATGAACATACGAACAGGTACACTCTCCACAACACCCCCCATCAGAATGACAGGGTAACGTCATTCCAAAGGAACACGCCACATAATGGATGTCACAGGCCTAATGAACATACGAACAGGTACACTCTCCACAACACCCCCCATCAGAATGACAGGGTAACGTCATTCCAAAGGAACACGCCACATATTGGATGTCACAGGCCTAATGAACATACGAACAGGTACACTCTCCACAACACCCCCCATCAGAATGACAGGGTAACGTCATTCCAAAGGAACACGCCACATAATGGATGTCACAGGCCTAATGAACATACGAACAGGTACACTCTCCACAACACCCCCCATCAGAATGACAGGGTAACGTCATTCCAAAGGAACACGCCACATAATGGATGTCACAGGCCTAATGAACATACGAACAGGTACACTCTCCACAACACCCCCCATCAGAATGACAGGGTAACGTCATTCCAAAGGAACACGCCACATATTGGATGTCACAGGCCTAATGAACATACGAACAGGTACACTCTCCACAACACCCCCCATCAGAATGACAGGGTAACGTCATTCCAAAGGAACACGCCACATAATGGATGTCACAGGCCTAATGAACATACGAACAGGTACACTCTCCACAACACCCCCCATCAGAATGACAGGGTAACGTCATTCCAAAGGAACACGCCACATAATGGATGTCACAGGCCTAATCGTCTCTTGACGTTCTCTTTAAAACTCCCATGTTTCACAAGAATCTGCATTTTCCAAACATCATTATTGATGACATTAGCTTCTTGGACGACATCTCTTCTCTGCTCCAATGATCAAAAAAGAAAGAAAAAAAGCACTTTTAAGAATTTTCTCAGAGCCCAATCACTTTTACGTGTGTTCTTTTAAATAATCGATTGAAAGAGAGAGAGAGAGAGAGAGAGAGAGAGAGAGAGAGAGAGAGAGAGAGAGAGAGAGAGAGAGAGAGAGAGAGAGAGAGAGAGAGAGAGAGAGAGAGATAACAGAGAGAGAGAAAAAACAGAGAGAGAGAGAGAGAGAGAGAGAGAGAGAGAGAGAGAGAGAGAGAGAGAGAGAGAGAGAGAGAGAGAGAGAGAGAGAGAGAGAGAGAGAGAGAGAGAGAGAGAGACAGAGATAGAGAGAGACAGAGAGAGAGAGAGACACACAGAGAGATAGAGAGATTCGGAAATGTTTAATGATAAATTAAGGCCACTGCCCCTCATGATTGGGCTACAGTAAACATGACAATAATAATCCACAAGATCAGCCTATGTCCAAATACATGTATAAACAAAGACACACTACTGTGGTTCTACTTGCAATACAGTCACAATGGATGCCGACAATATTGCTGATGAATGATTCACAGATTGACTAAGGTGACTTAAAACAGGACAATAGGGTACAAAATGAACGTCGCTTTCTGTACCATGCTTTACATAAAGGACAAATAAGAGCGTGTTCACTATGCTTCTTATAACGAAGAAATGAACCACCAAATCAGAGACACCAAAGCTGAACTGGGTCGGTATATCCCTCTCTCTCTCTCAGATGACTGTCTCAGTCAGTAGACAGATACGCAAGAACTCAATGCATTGAGAGTTGCTTTGATGTGCGTTGTTGCTGGTTGGTGTCATTCTTGAATGCTGTTTTTGTTGTCTGTTGATGAATAATTGATTGTAAAGCGCTTTGGGCTCATCTGAGGTAAAGCGCTATATAAATATACTATTATCATTATTATTATTGATGCAAACTGACTATAGAATTCAAATCGTTCACTATCATCAAGATGACATGACCATTCTTGCCATCTACACTCTATTAATCTACGACGAAAAGTTCGAACAAAATAAGATATTTTTCCGACATTCTGTTGAAACCATACGTACCCAAAACCAAGTTTACAAATGTTAACCTTAACTTTATTTAGTAACCCAATTAACTTTACATCAACCATTTATATTATATAGC
>CM065704.1:21092824-21095324 GCA_017654935.2 Phymorhynchus buccinoides
ATGAGAGAAAATACATCAAAATTAAAATTAAAATGTAAATAAAAAATATGAAACATAAAATTTACATTTAACCCTTTCACCGCCAGCCATATTTCAGCCAGAAATTTCCATTGGATTTACCTGGGTAGAGAACAAAATCCATCTGCAGTATTGGGGATTCTTCTGTGACGTATATAAAAATAAGGTCTCTCCTTACTTCCCAAAACTAAGACAATAGGGTCTTTGGATAATAGACCCCAATGTGATGCCTTTTAGTGACATAGGTCTTAAGTTACTGTAGTGCTAAAATGCGACATTGGCGGTGAAAGGGTTAAACAAATATGTAACTCTCACACCACACCCAATCATTCATCTACTCTCCGCTTCCTTGCTCACTCATCATGCAACCCACCACCACTTCCGCTTCCATGTTTGTTCTTAACTTTATGTTCTGTTCTCTTTCCTTTCTTTTTTGTCTTCCTTTTTTTGTTTTTATTCTTTTCTTTTTTCTTTTCTTTTTAACCAAGGTAGAAGTTGACTCATAACAATGACTGTTCCAAGCTTAGTTTCAGTTCTGTTCTTTGTTCTCTTGGCATTCTTGTTGACGAAATGCCTGCTGAGATGTATGCTGCTGTTGCAGCTTCTGTTTTTGTCAAAGGATCAGTGTGTTGCCATTCATTCTCTCCATGTGATGCTTAGAATTGTGTCTGTAAACCTGCGTATTGTGAGGATGAAGGGGGGGGGGGTGTCTAGAGGGGGTGGTGGGGGTGAAAAGGGGTAGGGGTGTGTGTGAGAAGAAGAAGAAGAAGAAGAAGAAGAAGAAGAAGAAGAATGAAGAGAGAAGAAGAAGAAGAAAAAGAAGAAAGAGAGAGAGAGAGAGAGAGAGAGAGAGAGAGAGAGAGAGAGAGAGAGAGAGAGAGAGAGAGCGAGCGGGAATGAGGGAGAGACCTGCAGACAAACAGAGACAGAGAGTGACAAAGACAGAGAAATGCAAAGTATCAAGCATACGTGTATCAAACGCACGCAAACACACACACACACACACACACGCGCGCGCGCGCGCACGCACGCACACACACACACACACACACACACGCGCACGCACGCACACGCACACACACACACGCGCGCGCGCGCGCGCGCACGCACACACACACACACACACACACACACAACATACCGGTGGTGAGGAGCGCCCCCGTCTCCAAAAAATCGGCGTGTTGGCGGCTGTAGTATTCACACACACACAGACACACAACCACAATCCCAGCAAACTTTCGCTTTCAAATTAACACATCACTTTCAGAATCCAAGAAGCTCCCATTTTTACAAATCAACAAGGTCAATCGGCAAAGGACAATAAAAACAGTCAATATTTTCCAACCATAAAAGAACAATGCCAAACCATTATCAGCAGCCTGCACAGAAAGCTCTCACATGGCTTGAGATACCGAGACAAGTGGAATAGGGACAAAACGCTCCAGAGCGGCATAGCCTAGCCTAGCGCTACCAGGCCTAGGCCTGAGCACACCAAGCTTGTCCAGCGTTCGCCTAAAGTAGAAGCGAGAACGAGCTGTCAGCCCCCCCCCCCCCCCCCCCCCTCTCTCTCTCTCTCTCTCATGAAGGTGTAGAATAATCTCTCTCTCTCTCTCTCTCTCTCTCTCTCTCTCTCTCTCTTATCCTTTCTATCTCCTCTCTCTTTCTTTTAAACATCAACAACACAAAACGTAAGATTCTCTCTCTCTCTCTCTCTCTCTCTCTCTCTCTCTCTCTCTCTCTCTCTCTCCAGCAACAACAAAAACAAAAACAACAAACGTAAAATCCTCTCTGTCTCTCTGTCTTTGTCTGTCTGTGTCTGTCTGTCTGTCTGTCTGTCTCTCTCTCTCTCTCTCTCTCTCTCTCTCTCTCTCTCTCTCTCTCTCTCTCTCTGTCTGCCAGTCAGTCAGTCAGCCAGTTGCGTGAATCACTATGACGATCGATGCAGTTGTAGTTGTAGCGTAGTGAGGTGTGTGGCTGGCTGTTGTTCGGTTCTATGTTGCACCCCTAACACTCAAAAGCAAGTAGGCCAGCAGGCTTGCTAGTATGGTTAACATGCTTTATTACAGACACACGCAGACCTGGTTACCCCTTACACAAGTCTTGAGTAGTCTGGATAGGTAAAATGAGTAGTTTGGTGTGAAATATGTAGTCCTACTCATTAAAACCATCAAACACTGGCATTGAAAATGAGTAGCAATCAAGAATTAAAGAGCTATATTATCAATGTTGAAGAGTAGTAGAGGTCCAAAGTGAGTACAATACTATTCGAAAAGAGTAAAGTAAACATGTGTATATGCACATGCGACCGCGCGCACACACACACACACACAAGGTTTAACGCGCATACACCCGTGCGCACACACTCTCACACACACATTCACGCACACTCACAGAAACACACACACACGCGCTCGCGCGCGCGCGTGCGGTTTAACGCGCATACACACATGCGCACATACACTCACACTCACAGAAACGCACA
>CM065704.1:21100324-21102824 GCA_017654935.2 Phymorhynchus buccinoides
AAACATTATTGCTGTTGTGACCTTGACCTTGGCGTATTACCTGGAAAACCGAAAATCGTTAAGGGGCCATAAATTCGACACCGTAGATCCTAGAGTCTTGAAATTTAGCATGGAGGTACTTTCGCTTATGGATGTTCTGATGATGGCGTACCAATCAAGTTCAATGTCAAGGTCATGGAGATCGGTTCGCATTGAAAGTGGTAGGGGTTTAAACAATTGGGTTTTTCTGTCCCCAAGGATATCTCCCGAACCGTTTGACCGAATCGTTTCAAATTTTGTGTGTTGGCGTGTCACATTGACAGGAAGGCATCCACGCATAAATAATCACGGTCATGACCTTCACCTTGGCGTATGACCTTAAAAACCGAAAATCTTTAAGGGGCCATAAACTCCCACACCGTTGGTTTTAGAGACTTCAAACTTGGCATGTAGGTACTTTGGCTTATGGCCGTTCTGATGATTGCATACCGATCAAGGTCAAGGTTAAGGTCAGGGAAATCAAGTAGGCCTTGAATGTGGTAGGGGTCTAAAAATTGGGGTTTTCAGCCACAAAAGTAAAAATTATAATATTTCGCGGGCCCGCCGGCGAAACTGGTACTCAGTGTTACCAGTATTTGGCGTTACCGTTACTAAGCGTTACCGGTACTCGGCGTTACCGGTACTAGGCGTTACCGGTACTCGGCGTTGTGCTAGTCATGCATCATATAGTAAAAAGTCAAGTGTCCGTGTGTGTGTGTGTCTGTTTGTCTGTTTGGTCTGAAGACACAAAACGGGCCTTATAACTCCGCGTTTTTCGACTGAATCGCTTCAAATTTGCTATGAGCCCTAACGTGGCGATGGCAACAGCAACCAAGGCGGCCGTGTCATTTGCGCGGTTTTGCAAATGCGCGAAACGCGTATCCACCGGCCTCTCGTCGCCCGTATCTCCGGTATTTCTGGACATATTGCCTTCGAATTTGGAAGGTAGATTGACCGGGGACGGTGACTATCCGTGTTCCAAATTGGAAGTGAATCGATTCATAAACGTGCGCGATATACTCCGCTTCACCTTTTCACAAATAACTACGCGGTTTCTTAGCCTAATCACTTCAAATTTGCTGTCAGGCTTTCTGTGGCCAGGGCAAAGCCTGGCAGCAAATTTGAAAGAGCGTCTCTCTCAGAGCAGCGCCAGCGGGAAACGGGGCCTTATAACTCCTCCGTTCTTAACCGAATCGCTTCAAATTTGCTGTACTCAGCATTACCAGTACTTGGCTTTACCGTTACTAGGCGTTACCGTTTCTAGGGAGAGCGCATCACTTTCAGAGCAGCGTCAACGGGAAACGGGGCCTTCTAACTCTGTCTTTTCTTAACCGAATAGCTTCAAATTTGCTGTACTCAATTTGGCAGGTACATGACCGGGGACGGTGCTTATCGGTGTGCCAAACCTGATTCATAAACGCGTGCGATATATGCCGCTTCACCTTTTCATAAATAACTCCGCCATTGCTTAGCCGATCGCTACAACTTTGCTGTCAGGCTTGCTGTGGCCGGGGCAAAGCCAGGCAGCAAATTTTAAGAGAATCGGGAGAGAGCGTCACTCTCATAGCAGCGCCAACGGGAAACGTGGCCTTATAACCCCGCCGTTTCTTAACCAAATCGCCTCAAATTCGCTGTACTCCCCCCCTTGAAATCGTAGAGATTTGTAAAGAAATCGCGTCATGCTTGCGTCATTCATTCCAATGACTTTTACTTTTTCCCGCTTCCATTTTTCAACCGAAATGACGTTAAGGTTTCCTGTGGGGTGAAAGTTGCCATGGTGACATGTAAGTGTATATAGATAAAAATGCAACACACGAATGCAGGGTGCGCACTGACCCGTACTGGTACGCAATGACCAATTTGTCAGTCTTCAGAAATCCGTTTGCTTCTAGAAAACGGTTTCAATTACAAACTAGAGCGTTGATACAGTGGAAGCAGAAACATTTTAACAGACGCTGGTGATCTAAATATATTCCAATATTGAACTGGAGATCCACAAATTGACGTCATATTACAATAACGCCTTAAGGGGTACTCAACCCCCTCAGTACTCTATAAAAGAGGACGAGGAGGAAGAATGACAAAGATGAGAAGGGCAAGAAAAGTAAGGGAATGAGGAAAATGAGGGGGTAAAAACCCTACATAAAGCCTTCACTTCACCAGCTTTCAACACCCCAACCCGGCTGCCTGTTTCGTTTTTTTCTGAGATCCTTCCCCTTCCTCCGTCTCGCTTGTACTTCTCCGCATTCACTTCCTTCTCTTTGTGCCCTCTCTGCCTTCTTTTCCTTCTCAGCATCTGTTCCAGAGTGGACCGTAATCTGATGCGGTGTTAATTAGAGACTACCACCAGCTGAAATAAGCATCCTTACCATACAGTCTTGATGAAAGGTTATCACTGTGGCAGCTGCGCTGGTATTAGGCCTATTGGCCACTGCAACTAGGGTTATTAACGCCCTTGGCAGTGAGAGTGAATCCCTTGTTG
>CM065704.1:21107824-21110324 GCA_017654935.2 Phymorhynchus buccinoides
GGAAGACAGGAGGCTCCAGACTCCGAGGAGAGATACGAGGTGGAAGGCAGGAGGCTCCAGACTCCGAGGAGAGATACGAGGTGGAAGACAGGAGGCTCCAGACTCCGAGGAGAGATACGAGGTGGAAGACAGGAGACTCCAGACTCCGAGGAGAGATACGAGGTGGAAGACAGGAGGCTCCAGACTACAAGGAGAGATACGAGGTGGAAGACAGGAGGCTCCAGACTCCGAGGAGAGATACGAGGTGGAAGACAGGAGGCTCCAGACTCCGAGGAGAGATACGAGGTGGAAGACAGGAGGCTCCAGACTCCGAGGAGAGATACGAGGTGGAAGACAGGAGGCTCCAGACTCCGAGGAGAGATACGAGGTGGAAGACAGGAGACTCCAGACTCCGAGGAGAGATACGAGGTGGAAGACAGGAGGCTCCAGACTCCAGATTCCAAGGAGAGATACGAGGTGGAAGGCAGGAGGCTCCAGACTCCGAGGAGAGATAGGAGGTGGAAGGCAGGAGGCTCCAGGCTCCGAGGAGAGGAGGTGGAACGATGCTCCAGGACTGACCAGGAGGGGAGTAGGATGCTAGAAACAATTTTATTTACTCACAAAAAACATCTTCCCCCTCAAATTTTCGCATTGACAATTCTTCACTGAGAAGGAACATTCTGCCATTCTCAGGAAAGCGATAGGGGTAGGATCAGCCTATGATTATTTTCATAAACCTAAAAGAAGCAGACTTTGAGATGCAGGGTCGTAGACATGAGAGGACCAGGGGTATCTAAAGTACAACTTTGTAGATCTTTTACCCATGCCTCCCCCCCCCCCCCCCCCCCCCCCCCCCCCCCCCCCCCCCCACCCCCCCCCCCCCCCCCCCCCCCCCCCCCCCCCCCCCCCCCCCCCCCCCCCCCCACAATACCCCACCCCCCCCCCCCCCCCCCCCCCCCCCAAGTCTAAGGCCTGGTACACAGTACATCCGGACTTTCCGCGCGGAAATAATCAATAAGTAAAAGAAAGAAAGGGAAACAATATACAGATTAGGCTAAATTCGGACACGTGCGCTTACTTTATCCTTCTTTCTTTTACTTATTGATTATTTCCGCGCGGACAATCCGGATGTACTGTGTACCAGGCCGTACCTACGCTAAATCCAAGTCAATTATTGCTGAACTTTCTGCGCCTCTCCGACAAAGCCGCCTCACAATATCCAACCTTTTAGTTGGAAGAACATTCAGTTGTGAATTCTATTCAACTATTTGTGTCCGTGTGCCATGTGCCGCCTTCACTGTCAGCAAGCATTGTGGACTGATACAGAGATGTAATTGCAATTAGTGATTTCTACTCACTCTGTCAAAATAAAGAATAGGATGCACTTTTCATGGCAATGTGCGCGCGCGCATATGTGTGTGTGTGTGTGTGTGTGTGTGTGTGTGTGTGTGTGCGTGCGCGTGTGTGTGCGTGCGTGTGCGTGTGCGTGTGCGTACATGTGCGCGCGCGCATGCGTGCGTGCGTGTGTGTGTGTGTGTGTGTGTGTGTGTGTGTGTGTGTGTGAGTGTGTGTGTGATGTTTGTGTGTGTGCGTGCGCGCGTGCGTGCATGTACACGTGCATGTGTGAGTGTGTGAGTGCGCGGGCGCGCGTGTGTGTATCAGTGTAACCGTCCCCTCTTCATGCCTCTATCCATACCCCGAATTGCAGTATATTTCTCTGACAATGAGAATATTCTTGTCTCGTCTTTTGGTATGAAGAATGTTTTCAAAAAGGGTTTTACGATATGGGAAGTCAAAGACAATCCCTCTTTTTTATTTTGACGATATTTCAATACATTATGATCTCTCCATTACTCTACATACGGGCTTCAAAGCATTTAAGCATGTAAGATTTCCCTGAAATCTTTGTAGCAATTCGTGGTCTTGGGTATAGGCTACTGAATGTTATTGTGTATCTCTAGTTTTGTTCAATATTTTCTTACTGCAGTCTGCATTATGTAATTACATAGAAGAGCCCGCACTTTCTTTTTTATCAGATTTCTATTTGGTGAATAGCTGGACCAATCAGAAACAATGACATTTTGTCCATCAGACCAATACTTTGGTGTCAAATTTTGTCTTTGCGGTTGTTGTTCTACAGTAAAATCCAGATGTTTAGGTAGTAAATGTGATGTATGTGTGTGTGCGCGCGTCTGTGTGTGTGTGTGTGTATGTGTGTGTGTGTGTGTGTGTGTGTGTGTGTGTGTGTGTGTGTGTGTGTGTGTGTGTGTGTGTGTGTCCGCGTGTGCGTGTTCTGCGTGCACTTTCCTCTCTTCCTTTCCCTTTGTCTCTGTGTGTCCCCCCCCCCCCCCCCCTCTCTCTCAAGTAGCGTTGTTTTACGCTCGTGCAATGATCACCAAAGTGTGAGCGTGTACGATTTGTTTTATTTTATAAAAAAATATATATATATATGATTTAATGCCAATGCATTGTATTGTGAGTGCCTATGGTTTGTGTGTGCAAAAGGTGGGGTAGGGAGGGG
>CM065704.1:21127824-21140324 GCA_017654935.2 Phymorhynchus buccinoides
ATTTGTTGGCACGCGCGCACACGCGCATCTATATATCTGCCAGCTTATTGTTAGGTCGATCGTGATGACAAAAAAGGGGAAAACGATGCTCATCATTTCATGTTTACCCCAACAGAGAGGTGTGCAAAGGAGGGTACCCACTATCTTATTGTATCCCAACACACTGCACTGATCAACGCTAACAATTTGAATAAATACAGAGAGAGAGAGAGAGAGAGAGAGAGAGAGAGAGAGAGAGAGATTAGCCAGTATAAGGGAAGTAATCGGCGAAAAATTGATTTGTGCAGTGGAAATTGCGCTTAGCTCCCTTTGATTGGAATGTCCATGAACCAATGCCGGGATGAACGGCAGGATGAACGGTTGACGTTTCCTACAATTTTGTTTTCAGTCGCATTTCGCATTTCGTCCCGGTTTAATGCCACCGCTGAAGGGATTGTCTTCTCCCCAGCACCCCCCTCCCTGCTCCCTTCTCATCTCTTCTGCAATACTTAATGGATTTCTGATGCGATGGGTGTTACAATGCTTTTCACTTACGGACATTGCTTTCCACTGCGTCGCTTTTTAGGGTTGCGTGTACGACTCTCTCTCTCTCTCTCTCTCTCTCTCTCTCTCTCTCTCTCTCTCCGTCTCCTCAGCACTCCTTGTCTCGTCTCTCTCCGTCTCTCTCTCTCTCTGTCTGTCTTTTCCGCTCTCTCTGTCTCGCCCGCGCATGTGTGTGTGTGTGTGTGTGTGTGTGTGTGTGTGTGTGTGTGTGTGTGTGTGTGTGTGTGTGCGTGTGCGTGTGCGTGTGCGTGTGCGTGTGCGTGCGTGCGTGCGTGTGCGTGCGCGTGTTTGTGCCAGTGCGCCAGAGCGCCCGTTCGATCGTGTATGCGTGTGTGTGCGTGCTCGTGCGCCAGCGCATGCGCAGGTGTGAATCGAATGTGTTTGTATATACCCACATGTCCGTATCATCTTTGCGCGTGCATGCATTCAGTAGGGCCTACTGCAAGCACTGGCGTGTCTGTATTTGTGTGATCTTGTGTGTGCATGCATTCAGTAGGGCCTACTGCAAGCACTGGCGTGTCTGTATTTGTGTGATCTTGTGTGTGCATGCATTCAGTAGGGCCTACTGCAAGCACTAACGTGTCTGTATTTGTGTGATCTTGTGTGTGCATGCATTCAGTAGGGCCTACTGCAAGCACTGGCGTGTCTGTATTTGTGTGATCTTGTGTGTGCATGCATTCAGTAGGGCCTACTGCAAGCACTGGCGTGTCTGTATTTGTGTGATCTTGTGTGTGCATGCATTCAGTAGGGCCTACTGCAAGCACTGGCGTGTCTGTATTTGTGTGATCTTGTGTGTGCATGCATTCAGTAGGGCCTACTGCAAGCACTGGCGTGTCTGTATTTGTGTGATCTTGTGTGTGCATGCATTCAGTAGGGCCTACTGCAAGCACTGGCGTGTCTGTATTTGTGTGATCTTGTGTGTGCATGCATTCAGTAGGGCCTACTGCAAGCACTGGCGTGTCTGTGCTTGTGTGATCTTGTGTGTGCATGCATTCAGTAGGGCCTACTGCAAGCACTGGCGTGTCTGTATTTGTGTGATCTTGTGTGTGCATGCATTCAGTAGGGCCTACTGCAAGCACTGGCGTGTCTGTGCTTGTGTGATCTTGTGTGTGCATGCATTCAGTAGGGCCTACTGCAAGCACTGGCGTGTCTGTATTTGTGTGATCTTGTGTGTGCATGCATTCAGTAGGGCCTACTGCAAGCACTAACGTGTCTGTATTTGTGTGATCTTGTGTGTGCATGCATTCAGTAGGGCCTACTGCAAGCACTGGCGTGTCTGTATTTGTGTGATCTTGTGTGTGCATGCATTCAGTAGGGCCTACTGCAAGCACTGGCGTGTCTGTATTTGTGTGATCTTGTGTGTGCATGCATTCAGTAGGGCCTACTGCAAGCACTGGCGTGTCTGTATTTGTGTGATCTTGTGTGTGCATGCATTCAGTAGGGCCTACTGCAAGCACTGGCGTGTCTGTATTTGTGTGATCTTGTGTGTGCATGCATTCAGTAGGGCCTACTGCAAGCACTGGCGTGTCTGTGCTTGTGTGATCTTGTGTGTGCAGGTATTGAAACACTTACTGCTAAATCGTTCCCGAATGTTTGTGCTTCCTTCTGTATTGTGGTAATGAATGCTGGCCACCCTTTAGAGCCTGGCGGCTAAGGCAAACTAATGTGTTTTTCTCGTGACAGCATTTTCACGTAGATATTCCTCAGGGCCTGTATTCACGTTGAGATAGCATGAGACTTAGCATGATGCTAACTTAGAATCTCTTCCAAAAGTCCTATTAAATCCTATAGGACATTGGAAGAGCTTCTAAGTTAGCATCATGCTAAGTCTCATGCTATCTCAACGTGAATACAGGCCCTGGGCGCTAAGCTACTGCTTAGAATCTCGTCAAACGTGTTCGTTATTCGGTTTGGTTTGCTTGTTTTGTTTTGCTTGGTTTGTTTTCAGATTTTAAAAACAAAGACAGCAGGACTTAAAACATATTATTAACGTACCTTCACGAGAGAGAGAGAGAGAGAGAGAGAGAGAGAGAGAGAGAGAGAGAGAGAGAGAGAGAGAGAGAGAGAGAGAGAGAGAGAGAGAGAGAGAGAGAGAGAGAGAGAGAGAGAGAGAGAGAGAGAGAGAGAGAGAGAGAGTGAGAGAGAGAGTGAGAGAGATAGAGATAGAGAGAGAGAGCATGTATGCGTATGTGCGCGTGTGTGCATAATATGTGTGTGCGAGCGCACGTGCACGCGTGTGCAGTGAATTAACTGGTTGGTTACTGTTGAGCGTGTTTGCCAATCGCTATCATGTTTTTCTGTCAATTCCTTTGTCAACACAATTCCTGTCATGGTTTGCTGTCAATTCCTTTGTCAACACAATTCCTGTCATGGTTTGCTGTCAATTCCTCTGTCAACTCAATTCCTGTCATGGTTTTCTGTCAATTCCTTTGTCAACTCAATTCCTGTCATGGTTTTCTGTCAACTCCTTTGTCAACTCAATTCATATGATGGTTTTCTGTCAATTCCTTTGTCAACTCAATTCCTATCATGGTTTTCTGTCAATTCCTTTGTCAACTCAATTGATATGATGGTTTTCTGTCAATTCCTTTGTCAACTCAATTCATATGATGGTGTTCTGTCAATTCCTTTGTCAACTCAATTCATATGATGGTTTTCTGTCAATTCCTTTGTCAACTCAATTCCTGTCATGGTTTGCTGTCAATTACTTTGTCAACTCAATTCCTGTCATGGTTTTTTGTCAATTCCTTTGTCAACTCAATTCCTATCATGGTTTTCTGTCAATTCCTTTGTCAACTCAATTCCTGTCATGGTTTGCTGTCAATTCCTTTGTCAACTCAATTCCTGTCATGGTTTTCTGTCAATTCCTTTGTCAACTCAATTCCTATCATGGTTTTCTGTCAATTCCTTTGTCAACTCAATTACTATCATGGTTTGCTGTCAATTCCTTTGTCAACTCAATTCCTATCATGGTTTGCTGCCATCCATTGTTGTTTTTTCACCAGTCCCACCCGCTGGACTCTCAACCAGACATGAAATGCCCTCCAGTGTCTCCGCCTACCCGTCAAATGTCTGACTTGACGTCCTCCCAGTTTATTCTGAGTGGCGTTACGTTACTCCCACGACATTCGTAGCAGTCATTCATACACCCAGCACACACAGTGCACAGGGAACTCTTTACGTCAAGCTGTCAGCAACAATCCAATGCACCCAGAGGAGACACTGCGCTGCTGTTGAGTCGATTCAGAATTTTCACTTTTTTTTACAATACTAATACACTTTACTCAACCAACCATAGCAAAACACAATGATCATACAATGCTAATACACTTTACTCAACCAACCATAACAAAACACAATGATCATACAATACTAATACACTTTTATCAACCAACCATAGCAAAACACATTGATCATACAATACTAATACACTTTACTCAACCAACCATAGCAAAACACATTGATCATACAATACTAATACACTTTACTCAACCAACCATAACAAAACACAATGATCATACAATACTAATACACTTTACTCAACCAATCATAACAAAACACAATGATCATACAATACTAATACACTTTACTCAACCAATCATAACAAAAACACAATGATCATACAATACTAATACACTTTACTCAACCAATCATAACAAAACACAATGATCATACAATACTAACACACTTTACTCAACCAATCATAGCAAAACACAATGATCATACAATACTAATACACTTTTACTCAACCAACCATAACAAAACACAATGATCATACAATACTAATACACTTTTACTCAACCAATCATAGCAAAACACAATGATCATACAATACTAATACACTTTACTCAACCAACCATAACAAAACACAATGATCATACAATACTAATACACTTTACTCAACCAATCATAACAAAACACAATGATCATACAATACTAATACACTTTACTCAACCAATCATAGCAAAACACAATGATCATACAATACTAATACACTTTACTCAACCAACCATAACAAAACACAATGATCATACAATACTAATACACTTTACTCAACCAACCATAACAAAACACAATGATCATACAATACTAATACACTTTACTCAACCAACCATAGCAAAACACAATGATCATATAGTACTAATACACTTTACTCAACCAACCATAACAAAACACAATGATCATACAATACTAATACACTTTTATCAACCAACCATAACAAAACAATGATCATACAATACTAATACACTTTTATCAACCAACCATAGCAAAACACATTGGTCATTGTTAGTGACAGTGCATGGGAAAAACAGACATAATGGAATGTTGGCATAAATTGAGATTTAATTTTTCATGGTGGAGCAAAGATTCTTTGTTAATATACAGAAAACCGAATTGAGTGATCTTGTCCAGTTTTTATTTTATAATTATTTGAAGTTTGGCATTCAAAATGGAACATTATTTTGTAGAAATCGGACAGAGAAGATACAATTTTGCCTCTTTGTTTCTATTGACTTGATTTAGAAAACGATCAAATAAACAAAGAAATCGTTCAAAATTGTCTTTCATGTTGTAGATACTGGTAGAATACATGAACATAGACATAAATATGCCCTAAATAGAAAATTGATATGTTTGGGCTTGTTGACTATTTTTTGATTTTGCTCAAACCATTCTGAGCGAATTATGTAGGTTTTTCCCCAAAAAGTTGTTTTAAAAATATTATGCATTTTACTCAACCAAAACGTTTTGCATACAAAGATTGACACACAATGTTTGTTTGGGGAAAAAGCGGTTTTTTGTGTGTGTGCACAACATTATGGAATCGAATTGTTTATTCAAAATTTCGTTTTTATAACGTTTTTAGCATGCTATCAGTAGTTCTCCTTTTTTCCTTTTTTTTCCCTTCTTCTTCTTCTTCTTCTTCTTCTTCTTCTTCTTCTTCTTCTTCTTCTTCTTCTTCTTCTTTCTTCTTCTTCTTCTTCTTCTTCTTCTTTTTCTTCTTCTTCTTCTTTGTACTGTCGCATGTGCGCGCGTGTATGTGTTTGTGTTTTTTAGATGGACAGACAAGAACAAGGGTAATATGAGAAACAAAGTGTACGATGAAAATCGATAAACACTATAGCAGTTTTCTTTTCTTGGTTTTTGTTATTGATTGTTGGTTTTGTTTATTGTTTTGTTTGTTTGTTTTGTTTGTTTGTTTTATGTATGAAAGACAAAGTTAAGAAAGACAAAACACACACGCACACGCACACGCACACACACACACACCCACACGCACACACACACACACACACACACACACACACACACACACACACACACACACGCGCGCGCGCGCGCGCGCGCGAAAGTGATGGTAAGAATTTCGGAATATTATGCACTTTACTCAACCAGAACATTTTGCATACAAAGATTGATCGCGACCATTCTAGAAGAAGAGGTGACCTTTCCTGTGTGTGTGTGTGTGTGTGTGTGTGGTGGTGGTGTGGTGGTGGGGGGGGGGGGGGGGGGTCAGGGGGATAGTCAGTGTGTGTGTGTGGGGGGGGGGGGGGGGGGGCTAGGGGAGGGGGTCAGAAGGTCATTCTGTAGGGTTGAACGCCCTGGTGAAGATGGCAATGATTACGAATGACAGTGGCTCTGTCTATTTGCATAACTACATGGTCAGGTTACAACGCTCCATCAGTCCCGGGGGCGATTAGAACACAGCTATGGACGAGTGCTTGTCTCGAAAGAAGACAAACCTTTCTTTCCAGTTAACAAAATGTGGATCAGTTAGGTTTTAAATGAATAAAAAATCAATTGCTGCGACCGAATATTTTTTCATTAAAGAAAAGAAAGATAATGTTGTTGTTTTTTCGACGAAAACAACAACGAAACAACACGTTTTTGAACGAACATTGACCGCTATCTGTTTAGTTTCCTCAATGAAATTTATAAACTATGATCAAATTACTACATTACTTGTTGGATGGTGATTTGTACTCATACTGAATGGTGATGTGTGTGTGTGTGTGTGTGTGTGTGTGTGTGTGTGTGTGTGTGTGTGTGTGTGTGTGTGTGTGTGTGTGTGTGTGTGTGTGTGTGTGTGTGTGTGTGTGTGTGTGTGTGTGTGTGTGTGTGTTATAAGAACATTTTCCACTTTATACTTGTTTTTTTAATGGATACTATTTAAGAAAACAATTTGATTTGAATCGAATTGAATTATATACATATGTACACCTCATACACCTCACTATCTTTAATTCATGCATCTATTCATTCGTTCTAATGGAGAGACAGCTCTGCTGTTACACCTAGAGCACCAAGGTCACAGTGAAGGCAGCTTCTAATGGAGAGATAGCTCTGCTGTTACACCTAGAGCACCAAGGTCACAGTGAAGGCAGCTTCTAATGGAGAGATAGCTCTGCGGTTACACCTTGAGCACCAAGGTCACATTGAAGGCAGCTTCTAATGGAGAGATAGCTCTGCTGTTACACCTAGAGCACCAAGGTCACAGTGAAGGCAGCTTCTAATGGAGAGATAGCTCTGCGGTTACACCTAGAGCACCAAGGTCACAGTGAAGGCAGCTTCTAATGGAGAGACAGCTCTGCTGTTACACCTAGAGCACCAAGGTCACAGTGAAGGCAGCTTCTAATGGAGAGATAGCTCTGCTGTTACACCTTGAGCACCAAGGTCACAGTGAAGGCAGCTTGATCCTAATGGAGAGATAGCTGTGCGGTTACACCTTGAGCACCAAGGTCACAGTGAAGGCAGCTTGATCCTAATGGAGAGATAGCTGTGCGGTTACACCTAGAGCACCAAGGTCACAGTGAAGGCAGCTTCTAATGGAGAGATAGCTCTGCGGTTACACCTAGAGCACCAAGGTCACAGTGAAGGCAGCTTGATCCTAATGGAGAGATAGCTGTGCGGTTACACCTTGAGCACCAAGGTCACAGTGAAGGCAGCTTCTAATGGAGAGATAGCTCTGCTGTTACACCTTGAGCACCAAGGTCACAGTGAAGGCAGCTTCTAATGGAGAGATAGCTCTGCTGTTACACCTTGAGCACCAAGGTCACAGTGAAGGCAGCTTCTAATGGAGAGATAGCTCTGCGGTTACACCTTGAGCACCAAGGTCACAGTGAAGGCAGCTTCTAATGGAGAGATAGCTCTGCTGTTACACCTTGAGCACCAAGGTCACAGTGAAGGCAGCTTGATCCTAATGGAGAGATAGCTGTGCGGTTACACCTTGAGCACCAAGGTCACAGTGAAGGCAGCTTCTAATGGAGAGATAGCTCTGCTGTTACACCTTGAGCACCAAGGTCACAGTGAGGGCAGCTTCTAATGGAGAGATAGCTCTGCTGTTACACCTTGAGCACCAAGGTCACAGTGAAGGCAGCTTCTAATGGAGAGATAGCTCTGCTGTTACACCTTGAGCACCAAGGTCACAGTGAGGGCAGCTTCAAATGGAGAGATAGCTGTGCTGTTACACCTTGAGCACCAAGGTCACAGTGAGGGCAGCTTCGAATGGAGAGACAGCTCTACTGTTACACCTTGAGCACCAAGGTCACAGTGAGGGCAGCTTCGAATGGAGAGATAGCTGTGCTGTTACACCTTGAGCACCAAGGTCACAGTGAAGGCAGCTTCTAATGGAGAGATAGCTCTGCTGTTACACCTTGAGCACCAAGGTCACAGTGAGGGCAGCTTGATCCTAATGGATAGATAGCCCTGCTGTCACACCTTGAGCACCAAGGTCACAGTGATGGCAGCTTCTAATGGAGAGATAGCTCTGCTGTTACACCTTGAGCACCAAGGTCACAGTGAGGGCAGCTTGATCCTAATGGATAGATAGCCCTGCTGTTACACCTTGAGCACCAAGGTCACAGTGAGGGCAGCTTCTAATGGAGAGATAGCTCTGCTGTTACACCTGGAGCACCAAGGTCACAGTGAGGGCAGCTTCGAATGGAGAGACAGCTCTGCTGTTACACCTGGAGCACGGTCGCATTATTATGGATAGTTTGTCTTGACAAGACTGTTTTTTTGCGCTAATCCAACGCTCTGGACAATTTCCGCTGATTACACAGTTCAAAGCATTTCAATATTGCAGACCGATTCAGCAATCGCATCAATTAAAAACAACAACAAACAAACAAGCAATCGACTAGCCAGCCAAAGAAGCAAGCGACGAAGCAAACGAAGAAAGAAAGAAACAAACAAAGAAAAAAGCTTTGTTTGCCAGAACTGTAAGCATAAAAAAGTAAGAAAATGGTCAAACAATCCAACAGACAAAGAACCAAGAGACATTGATTAAGCTGCATTAACGAAGTGGAGTGTACACTATTTGTTGCAAAAGAAAAGATACGTAATGTGTGACATCCACTTAAAAACAAAGAGTAAACAGAACTGTTAACTGGAGCACGATGATTCGAAACGACAGCAACGACGAAAATAATGCAAGCTATATCCCTCTATTTCGCTAGTACATTACAAACCTTAAACATCATAACTGTGGGTCGACCTGCTATTGCAGTATCTCCAGGATCGACCCACTATCTTTACCTATAGAAATGTCCCATATGTAGCCTACCTGTACCAGGTCAGAGGACGTTATACTCATTGTTTCGTCCTTAGCATTGAAGATGCAAGCACTTCTGCTAGTACTTCTGGTAAGCGCCTGTCCAAGTTTCTCTCCACGGGCAATTGCTAGTTTCCAGTGATGTTTCTTTTTCTGTTTCTTATTCATGAACGGTATTTGAATGACCGACCTCTCAAACATTGGTTTATATACATTCTACATGCTCTCTAAGTCTGTTTGAACTGATAATTCTAATCTTGTTATAAATATTTTCGTTCGTCAAATTTAGCACTTGTAACTTGTGAAATGTTGACATGTCACCCACTTGTAGAAAGTAATCAAAAGTACGGTGACACTTGAGAATACAAATTGAAACGTACACATGTAAAAAATCAACAACAAACATTTGGACATGGACGCGGAATGATTCCATTTTCCCTAAAGGAATTACGTTTCTGGTGGACAAATAAAAAGGCTCTAAGTTTAAGGGCCAGAGGGAAAGGCAGTGGACAAGGCATTGGGTGGAACAGGCCTGCATTAGGCGGTAACTACGCTGAGCACGTGGTTGTTTCCATCATGTCTGTGATCGGCTCTCCCCCTGGAGAGAATTGTAGCCTTGACATTTGCATTTGCATTAGAGATGGTTTCTCCCTTTTTTGTCTGTTGCTTCTTGTGTTTGCTTTTTCCCTCTCATATCCCTTGCCTATACACCCCCCTCCCCCCCCCCCCCCCCCCCCCCCCCCCCCCCCCCCCCCCTGCTTTTCTTTTTACTTCTATCTGTTGTTTTCATTTCAATTGATTTGTGATATTTCAATATTGTTTCCTCACCCACCCCCTCTCCATTTCCTTCTCTGTTTCCCTCCTTACTTCTAGCTCTTGCTTGCAATGGGGCTTCTGAAAGGCCACCCTCCCCATTTCCACCCTCCCATCTCCTCTCTCTCTCTCTCTCTCTCTCTCTCTCTCTCTCTCTCTCTCTCTCTCTCTCTCTCTCTCTCTCTCTCTCTCTCTCTCTCTCTCTCTCTCTCTCTCTCTCTCTCTCTCTCTCTCTCTCTCTCTCTCTCTCTCTCTCTCTCTCTCTCTCTCTCTCTCTCTCTTACACACAGTCCTTGGTTTAGTGTGATGCCTAACGAAATAAAAGAAGAAGAAAAACACGAAGACAGGCACAAGCACAGTCGGATTCTTCAGGGCTCACTGTACATAAACAAAAGCTAAAAATGTTGTGACATTCTTGACAGATCAGGCAAAAACGATGTACTACAGTAATAAAATTGCAGCGACAGATCTAGTTACAGTTATTTAGAACTGTATTCTATAACAAACAAACTGTGTGCAAGGGTTAAACCTACCAAACTTCCGACTGTTTACCCCCCACCATCATTGCCATGTGTCTTTTCTGATTTCTTTCATTCCAAAATTGAGAACATTAGGAAAGAGTTTGACCTGCAGCCCACTGTCTCCCACCCCCTAGGCAAAGATTTTGTAGGGTCCCCTCTTGTTGCTTTTTCTCCTGTGTCTGAGAAAGATGTCTTTGATGCTTTGAAACGATCTGCCCCCAAGACGTGTGACCTTGACCCTTTACCAACCACTTTGTTGTATGAATGTCTTGATGTTGTTGTGCCTGTCATGACTCTGATCATGAACGACTCTTTACTGAGTGGTGTTTTCCCTGACCTGTGCAAAACTGCTCTTGTTAAACCCTTGATAAAGAAGCCCACCATGGATCATAATGACTTGAAAAGTTATCGGCCTGTGTCCAACTTAGCATTTGTTTCCAAAATAATAGAGAAAATTGTCCTTGCACAATTGTCTAACCATCTGTCAGCAAACAATTTGTTCAACCCCCTCCAGTCTGCATATCGACCTGCTCACAGCACTGAAACGGCTCTGACTAAAGTTCTTAACGATCTCCTCTTAGCTCTTGACAATGGAAAAGTGTCAGTCTTGACTCTCCTAGATCTGTCGGCAGCATTTGATACAATAGATCACACCATTCTTCTATCCCGGCTGGAACGTGTTTTTGGAATCCATTCTACAGTTCTACAGTGGTTTTCCTCATATCTAACAAATCGCTTTCAGTCTGTCTTGATCAACAACTGCAGTTCAGATCCAAAGTTAATTTCTTGTGGTGTACCTCAGGGATCTGTATTGGGGCCAGTTCTCTTTGTCCTGTACACTGCTCCTCTCTCTGATGGTTTTGCTAGTCACTCTGTTATTGACCATTCCTTTGCTGATGATACCCAGCTTCAAACATCGGCAGAACCTACCCAGCCTGACAGCGCTATTCAGTCTATGGAATCATGCATTCATGATGTCAAATCATGGATGACATGCAACAAATTAAAACGTAATGATGACAAGACGGAAGCTCTGATTGTTTCCTCTCAGCGTATGTCTGCAACTATCTCTCTTCCAGAAACTCTTACAGTTGGCAATGCTTGTGTTCAGTTTTCTAAGTCAGCAAAGAATCTCGGAGTTACCCTCGATTCAAATCTCACAATGCGTACACAGATTATTAATCTCATACGTTCCATCAATTATGAGCTCAGACGAATCAGTGCTGTTCGACACTTTCTGTCTGTTGAAGCCTTCATTCTTTCCCGCATTGACTATTGCAACTCTCTTCTCTGTGGCTGTCCTCAGTATCTCCTGCAACGTGTTCAAAAACTGCAAAACAGTGCAGCACGCCTCACTCTCAAGATTCCACGCTCTGATCATATAACACCTCATCTTCGTAACTTGCACAGGCTTCCAGTAAAGGCTAGAATCAAATATAAAATAGCTTGCCTTTGTTTCGGTGCTGTTCACTCTTCTGGTCCTGTCTATCTCTCCGAACTAGTAACTGTCTACACACCTGCTCGCTCCCTACGTTCTTCCTCTGACAGCTGCACACTCAATGTTCCTCGGGTCCACACGAAATCTTTTGGTGAACGATCCTCCTACTATTTAGCACTTCACCTCTGGAATTCCCTCCGACAGCATGTCCGCTCATCTGACTCTATCTCTGCCTTTCGCTCTGCCCTTAAAACTCACTTGTTTCGGACAAATTATGATTGATTAGTGTTTGTGTGTGTGGTGGGGGTGGGGGGTCCATTTCATTGCAGAAATCTTGTAAAAAAATGTATTTACAATTATTTTATCATTTGTAAGTTGTATGTAGAATGTCTACGTTAAATCCTTGTAAATGAGGTAGAAGGGTATTTTTGTTCTTGCAAAATTTGTTTATTATAATTAGTCATGTAACTGGTATGTCGATGGCAGTATGATTTTATTTCAAGTTGCAGTACTGTATCCAAACCTGATTGAAAATGTGAATGTGGTCTATGTTTCTTCTTAGAATTTTCGGTAAAGGAAAAGATGTGCCACGCCCCCTGCATTTCTCGGTTAATTCTATTTTTCCGTTTTT
>CM065704.1:21145324-21155324 GCA_017654935.2 Phymorhynchus buccinoides
ATAATAATAATAGTGAATCATTTATATAGCGCATTCCTCCACCAATGTGGAGCTCTATGCGCTTAACAACAACAAAAATTAAAAGCAACAAATTCAACAACAAAACGAAATAATCGCTCACGCAAATGCAAATAGGCATACACATACACACCCTACGCACGCACGCACGCACACACACACACACACACACACACACACACACACACACACACACACCGTTACCATCACCACCACTCACCCCACCCAAAAAACACAATACAAAATACAATCAGTTGAACAAAGCATCAACACACTCTCTCTCTCTCTCTCTCTCTCTCTCTCTCTCTCTCTCTCTCTCTCTCTCTCTCTCTCTCTCTCTCTCTCTCTCTCTCTCTCTCTCTCTCTCTCTCTCTCTCTCTCTCTCTCGCAACAAAGCTGACGTAGACATTGCAGTCAACACACAGTCAAACTAATACGGGGGGAGGGGAGTGTGTGTGTGTGTGAGAAAAGAGTCCAGAAGTAATGTGGCCTAAAGGTTGTGATGTAGCTTGAACAGGTGGGTCTTGAGAGCTGATTTGAAACATTGCAAGGACTGGATATGGCGGATTTCGCGTGGTAAGGAGTTCCAAACTGATGGGGCCGAAAAGGAAAAGGAGCGCTCACCAAACATTTTTGTTCGTGTACTAGGAACACAGAGAATTTTGGAATCTGAAGATGACCGCAATTGCCTTGATGGAGTATAGACAGAAAGCATGTCAGAAATGTAGCTAGGGGCATTTCCAGAGAAATAAGAATGACATAGAGTGGCAATTTTGTAGTCAATACGTGCTTTGATGGAAAGCCAATGAAGGGATATCAGGAGTGGTTGAACATGATGATACTTAGAGACCTTGAGGACAAGTCTGGCAGCAGAGTTCTGGACTTTTTGAAGCTTGTCAATGAGGTGTTGGGGGCAGCCATACAAGAGTGAATTACAATAATCTAGTTTAGAGAGAACAAAAGCGCAGACTAGTATTTTAGTAGTATCTATAGACAGGAGATGGCGAATCGTACCAATGCGACGCAGCTCACAGTATGCTGACCGACAGATAGTTTGAACTTGTGAGTCAACACTCATATCTTGAGAGATGTGGAAGCCAAGATTTCTAGCAGAAGGAGAAAAGGGTATTTGAGTGTCACAAACAGAGATGGAATCAGGCTTTGGGTACGAAAGTTTTCTAGATGGAGAGTGGATGAGCAAGGCCTCCGTTTTGTCGTCATTCAGCTTCAGTTTGTTTTGTAGCATCCATGATTTGATGCTGCGAATGCAGAATTCAAGTGAAGATATAGAAGGAAGAATGGTAGATGGGGATATAGGCTTGTGGAGTTGTGTATCATCAGCAAAAGACTGAGAATCAACTGAATGAGAAGTGATCAACTCGGACAGGGGTTTAGTGTACATGATGAAGAGGACTGGTCCAAGTACTGAGCCTTGAGGAACCCCACATGTGAGGCCAACCATTGCAGAAGATGAGTCATTGATGGAGACAGACTGAGTTCGACCAGAAAGGTAAGACGAGAACCATGACAGAGCAGTGCTTGATATTCCATAGGTGATTTGAAGCCTCTTAAGGAGTATATGGTGGTCAATAGTATCAAAAGCAGCTGAAAGATCCAAAAGAGTTAATATAGATGCGTCACCAGAGTCAAGAGCTAAGAGAATGTCATTAGTTACTTTCAACAGTGCCGTTTCAGTGCTGTGAAATGGCCTGTACGCTGATTGTGAACAACGGATGAGTTGATGTTCATTGAGATAGCCTTTGCAGGGAGCTCAAAGCGCTTTACATAGACAATAAAAACAAATAAGTCATTATACACATAAGACTCACTACAATCAAATCAAATATCATAAAATAATATTATTTAAACAAAGCCCTGTTCATAACCACAAAATCTGAAACAATATTACAATATTAAAAGAAAAGAAACAAAATTGCAAGGGAAATCAAAGTTCATGAGCTACGTTATTGCACAAACACATACACTAATAGAGAAGCACACAGTCACACACCACGCACGCACACACACCGCACACACGCACACGCACACGCACACACACACGCACGCACACACACACACACACACACACACACACACACACACACACACACACACACACACACACACACACATCAAAGAGGTGAGTTTTCAAAGAAGTCTTGAAAGACTGAACTGTGGAAGAATGGCGAACACTGTGTGGTAAGCCATTCCAGACTGAAGGAGCAGAGTGTGAAAAAGAGGATTATCCAAAGGATGTTGTTTTAACACGAGGAGTAGAAAGCAGGCGTAAATCGGAAGAAGATCTGAGCTGGCGTGCAGGGGTGTAAGTTTGAATGTTATTGATAAGATATTGAGGGGCAGTGCCATTGACAGAGTTGAAGGTGAGGCATGCAACTTTGTATTGAATGCGAGCGGAAATAGGAAGCCAGTGAAGAGTGTGGAGTAGTGGGGTAATGTGTACTTTCCTTTTAGTTTTGAAGATCAGTCTTGCTGCTGCATTTTGAACTTTTTGAAGTTTTTGGATTAGAATTTGAGGGCAGCCATATAACACAGAATTGCAATAGTCGAGCCTAGGTAGGACAAGAGAGCAAATAAGAGTCTGTGTTGCCTGAATGGTAAGGAGATGGCGGATGTAACTGATCTTTCGTAACTGGAAGTATGCAGCTTTGCAGAGGCTGTTCACGTGGACTTTCATTGAAAGGTGGGAATCAATAGTTACACCAAGATTTTTGTACAGAATGTACAAAATCAACATCACAGTCACCAATTTTGATCGAGGAAGGTAGGGAATTACCCACAGAGAGTCTGTTAGAAGAAAGGATAATGGATTCAGTTTTGCTATCATTCAGTCGGAGTTTATTTGTACTCGTCCATGCCTTGACATCACCAACACATCCTTGAATAGTCTGGAGAGAAGAGTCAAGATCAGAGATAGATGTTTCCTTGTAAAGCTGGTTGTCGTCTGCGAAAGCATGATGATTTACAGTGTGTTGCTTGACAATGTTAAATACAGAGGCTGCATGTACAGAATGAAGAGGACAGGTCATAGGATATATAGTGTTCTAAGGCAACAATGTATACCTGCAAAATATTACAACAACCCATCCTTGTTTAGACTGACTATGCTATTAGCATGCGAAAACAAATCTATGGTTTTGCGTTTAGCAGTGTTTTTAGACAAAGCATTTCAGGTTCGTTATTTATATACGCTTGTGTGAAATTATGTGCGTGTCCGTGTGCAAGTTTTGTAGAGTAACCGTATAATGTTTTGTATTTATATTTATGCATGTGCATACGTCGAGAAATCCATAATAATGGTCCTTGTAGTTTGTAACCACCCCAATGACATGGGCCTACGGCCTATTCATTAAAGACGTTCAGTTCAGTTCAGTTCAGTTCAGTTCTCTCTCTCTCTCTCTCTCTCTCTCTCTCTCTCTCTCTCTCTCTCTCTCTCTCTCTCTCTCTCTCTCTCTCTCTCTCTCTCGCTCTCTCTGTGTGTGTGTGTGTGTGTGTGTGTGTGTGTGTGTGTGTGTGTGTGTGTGTGTGTGTGTGTGTGTGTGTGTGTGTGTGTATGTGTGTATGTGTGTGTGTGTGTGTGTGCGTGTGCGTGCGTGTGAGAGAGAGAGTGTGTGTTGTGTGTATGTGTGTGTGTGTGTGTGTGTGTGGGGGGGGGGGGGGGTGTTGTCCATGTGTGTGCATGTACCCACGTTTGATGTAGATGTGTGCATTTTTGTGGATCAAAACCTTTTGACATTGTTAAGATTGTGCCATTTATTTTCTTCGCACATTGATATCTATGTAACCATTATGGTATGTGTTTAAGTATTATACTTAATTTCAAGTGCTTCTTGTCATCTCTCTCTCTCTCTCTCTCTCTCTCTCTCTCTCTCTCTCTCTCTCTCTCTCTCTCTCTCTCTCTCTCTCTCTCTCTCTCTCTCTCTCTCTCTCTCTCTCGCTTTATGATCTGCGCAGATAAGCGAGGCTTGGTGTAATTATGTATGAGGATGTTTAATACTTGATTAATATCTTGTGTTATGGATTTTGTTTTCCATTTGTTTGGTTTGATTTAGCAATTACCCCTTCCCACTGTTCCCTTTGATATGGGCAGATGGGCCGGTTAATTAAAACGTTGTTCATTGTTCATTGTTGTTCTCTCTCCTATGTCCTGGCCTATACCTGCATCACCAGAACGCTTTGGTGCAATTACCTTTGTTAAAACTCCCAACAACCTGCAAGACTTGTTTAGTTAATATGCGACAGGCCCTGTGTGCAGAGTAGAAACATAATTCCAGCGGGATAGAAGTGTACCAAAACGAAACGTTTAATGATTATATGAATGAACACAGAAGAAGAGGAGGAGGAGGAGGAGGAAGAAAATGTTCTTCAAAACAAGCAATAATTTAGACTGATCTTAAGATGGTTTACGAACGTGATGGAGTAAACCTTCACTCTCCCCATTATTTTCAGAAAAAGAACAGAAAAGACAGCTGTATAAAATAAACTTTCCTGATGATGGTAAAGCACAGGACGTAACTGTAAATTCACAGTCTGGCCCAGTCACGTGACCACAGACGACCACAGAGCCAATCAAGAGCGGCCACTTCATTGTTCATGCCAAGCACGTGGTCACTTTTGGCTGGGGATGTGATCAGTGCTCTGGGTCACAAAGCTGAAGAACTAACATTGTCTGTGGCGTTGTCCTTCTTGAAGGACCTTTTGTCTATTACCTCCACTCCGTCTTCTTCTCCAACTCCTTCTTCTTATATTCCGTTCTTTGTCTGTCTGTCATGGTTTTATTTCGTATCTACCCCACTCCTCAATCATAAGCTTAGCATTAACAAAATCCCTTCAAATCATGGCAGAAAAATTATTATTTCAGAGAAGCAATTGCGTTTTGCTTGAATGCTTTGTAAAATTCTATCAACAAGTGTTGTCTCCTTAGCATTGTTTATTTTCTTATTTTTTTGTTTGTGTCCGCTAAGGGGTTATAGTTTGCCTTTGTTTCGTATGTCTATTGTTCTGTTACTCAAAACGTTCTGGATGAATTTGAATGAAATGCGATGGAATATCTGGGAAAGGATTTCATTTGGAACAAAAAAACCCGTTTAATGTAGTGTTGTGACCGTTTGTATTTTCATTCGGATACAGGATTACAAACATATAATGTTTCTTGGTGAGTTTTGAGCTTGATGTCTGATACGCCCTCTTTACGGGGTGCTTCGATATCAGTCTGGTGCTTTAACGACAGAGAAGAGTCGCCATGGGTCAAACTGGTATTGCAGTACCTCCAGGATCGGCCCACATATTATGAAGACTACCGCACCAGAAGAACTTGTCCCTAAGGGCAAAGGCCACGAGGACGTGAACCTTTTGTTCTACTGTTACTCACCTAGAAACTAGAAACTGAGTTTCTTAACTCCAACTACACTTATTTTAGTGTCGGATATCTCTTCAATCCCGTTTCGCAACGATTTCTAAAGGTCGATCTCTTTGGTATTTCTATAATCTTTCTTTGTCCTAACAGTTCAGCCTCGTCCACAACTCTTTCCCACTTGTCTGCAAAACAACTTCCCGCACCTACCCACCTACCTACCTACCATTCGTCGCGTCTTAATCTCAGTCACTGTGTCCCAGTTCTGTGAGATGAAAAGTACCATGCAGCCACGCGATGGCCCATGTACCCTTCTCTGCCCTACGCCAACCCTGGAGACCCGTGCAGAGTTACCTCTTCTTCTTCTACCAATAATGCCGTAACCGGCAATTATTGACATGTACTGGGGTTCAAAGAATTATACTGCGCGGGGGGAAAAAGCTAGATAGATAAGAGAGTACGTAAGTCCGGACACCCCTGGCTAGTCCGAGAACATCCAAGCCCCACTTGAACAAAACGTGTGTGTTTATTATACGGGGAGCTTCAGTACCTTCGAGATGAAGGGGCTGAGCGTGGGGGGACTGGACGGTTTCTGGTGGTAGGGAGTTCCAGTCACGGATGGTTCTGGGGAAGACAGAGTTGTTGCGATCGTCCGTGCTAGAGGATATTCTTTGGTGCTGCTTGTTGTGGTTTTGTCTTCTGCTGCTGAGGGGCAGGGGTTTGAGGGCGCTGCATTGCACACAGGCAAATCTGTTTGTGATCTTGTAGATCATGGTTAGTCTGGAAGCACGGCGGCGCTCGGCCAGTGATGGCCATTGTAGCTGGTGGAGCATGGTGCTGACACTGGATGTATTTCTGTGTCTGTTCAGCACGTATCTTGCCGCCCTGCGTTGGATCTTCTCTAGGTCAGAGATGTGCCTGTCCGTGTGCGGGTCCCAGACTGAGCTTGCGTATTCCACGATGGGTCTGGCCTGTGTGGGTACCTAGCTGCTTTAGACTTGGTGAATATCAGCAAAGACCTTCCCGCTGAAAGTGCTGACAGCGGTGTAATGGTCCGTATTCCACGATGGGTATGGCCTTTGTGGGTACCTATCTGCATGTGACTTGGTGAATATCAGATACGGCACAAGAAGAGTCCCGCTGAAAGTGCTGACAGTGGTGTAATGGTCCGTATTTCATGACGACAGATCCCACCGGCAAACGACACAAACACTCAGAAACCCAGCACGCATTCCACACCCCCACTCCAAGGACACGTGAGGCCAGTATGTCTCCAGACACGGCCACCGAGGCAGGCTGAGGCCATGCGCTATTACGTGCCCCATAGTCTGTCAGTCTTCCCTCAACATGGGAATCATGTAGATCCCCCCCCCCCTTCATTTCTCAGTTCTTTCCGGTTTTCAGTGTTGCCTTTCTTAGCGAACATTAAGCAGTATTTTAGTAATACTATTTTGAGCTAATTGTGTTTTATGAATTATTATTGTCACTAATAAATAATTCAAATATTTTATCATTGACGTTAAAAAGGCGTGCATGCCAGAACTGTCTATCTGAGTTCTTTATTCCTTTTGAGATAGACCATTCTGGCAGGCACCCCTCGAAATAGAGAAAACGCTGTAGGCTTAACTGCTCAGTAAGAAAGGCAACACTGATCTTGTTAACATACACTAGCTAAAAGACTCCAGGGATCATCCCAACAGCCGAAGCACTTGAACATTATGGTACAAATGCATGAGCTAGGGATGACAACATTACGTGTGTGAGCGCTTCTGATTACCCCGCCATGTGGGCAGCCACACCCCGTCTTCGGGGGAGGCAACACTGATAAAACTTACAGTACATACTCCACGAACTACAGGGGTATGCTTAGTGGCTTTCCACCCTGTTTCACCTTCCTTTCGGTAGACTGGCTCTGGTTATAAATAGACACTGATTGATGGGGGTACCATTAGGGGGGCAGTCCTCCGTCCCTCACTCCTCTGATTGGGAACAACTCCAGAAATGAGCCTGGAAGAAACGGTCTGCACTTCTTCCATTTTCCCCCACTTCCCTATTTTCTCTTCCTCCCTTTCTTTGGTGCTGAAAGGAGTGTTGGAGTGACAAATTGAGTCACATGGAAGACACACAATACACATTGCATTCATTTCTGGATGTCTTATTTTTACTGGAGGAAAAAAGGGCTGTTTAGGCGCAGATATGGTCCTTAGCCCTTCACACCAGGCGCGTTTCATTTGAAGGCAATTTCTTAGTAACGCCAAACTTACTCTCTCTTGCTCTCTGTCACGTTTTATCTCTAAAAATAGATTTTGCCATATATTTGACAAAGGGAAGCAATATAAGCAATATAATATAAGCCAATAGAGTGATATCCAATTGACCGACCAGAAGCTTCCATCGGGCTAGCAAGCTAATGAAATGTTTATTTCGGGAGAGAGGGGGGGGGGTGGGGGGGGGGGGGGGGGGGGGGGGGGGGGGGGGGGGGGGGGGGGGGGGGGGGGGGGGGGGGGGGGGGGGGGGGGGGGGGGGTTTTAAACACTTTCACAAATGGCCGTTTAATAATAATAATGAATACAACTAATGAGTAGGGGTGGGGAGTTGGGAGGGAGGAGGGGATGGGGGGGGGAGGTTTTTTTTAACAGTATGAGCGTTGGGGGGCGGGGGGTGGGGGGAGAAACAAAATGGGGGGGATAAAAAAACGGGGGGGGGGGGGGGGGGGGGGGGGGGGGGGGGGGGGGGGGGTGGGGGGGGGGGGGAGTTTTAACACTTTACACAAATGGCCGTTTTAATAATAATAATAATAAAAATAATTTAAAAAAAATAAAAAATAAAAATAATAATAAAAACGGATACTTATATAGCGCTTTTTATCGAGCACAAAGCGCTTTACAGACAGTATTGAAACACTCACACACGCACACTCACGCGCGACAGACACACACGCACGTACGTGTACGCACGCGAGTGAACGCGTTCTTGCAAACAGACATACACACACAGACCCACACATATTTCATCAAACACACAGAAGATACATTCTCACTGAAACACACACAAACTTACTCAAACATACGCGCTTGTACAAACACGCGCTTGAACAAACACGCGCGCACGCACACACACACATAAGCACACACACACACACACACACACACACACACACACACACACACACACACACACACACACACACACACACACACACACACGCGCGCGCGCGCGCGCGCGCGCCCACTCACATACACAAAACACTCACGTGCACTCACACTCAAAGACACATACTCGCATACCCCCCCCCCCCCCCCTTCGCTAGCCGAAAACACACATATCTCCTGCGCACACATACACTCATACACATGCAAACACATATACCCATACAGAACACACGCAACACACACCTGCTCGGAAGCGCGGCCGTGGGCGCACGCACACTCACATTCGCGCACACGCTCACAAATTACATACATACACATACACACATACAAATTACATACATACATACAAACATACGACATACATCGCGCTATCACAATCACACACACACACACACACACACACACACACACACACACACACACACACACACACACACACACACACAACCGCGCACATGGAGATGGGGGGTGTTATTGGAAAGACTGCCGGAACAGATGGGTTTTCAGGTTTGTTTTGAACGATGCTAATGATTTACTATGTCTGACAGCAGATGTTAAAAGTCAGCGAATGTTTGACATTCGCTGACTTTAAAATGGGGGACAATTGTAAAGTGAGAGAGAGACACCTGTACTAAAGTGTAGTCCAACACAGTGCACTGCTCCCCGTCATGTTCCACCTGGCTCTAGACCATTTGTCTTTATAAATGGACACTGATTGAGGGAGGTAGAGGGAGGGCGTGGGAGGGGGGATACAAATGGGGGGTGGGGGTGGGGGCAACCCTCGTTCCGTCTCATCTCTGATTGGAACCAACTCCAGACCTGATGCCTAAAAGAAGCAGTCTACACTGCTTCCTCCCTTCACTTCTCGTTCATTGCTACAGTCTCTCTCTCTCTCTCTCTCTCTCTCTCTCTCTCTCTCTCTCTCTCTCTCTCTCTCTCTCTCTCTCTCTCTCTCTCTCTCTCTCTCTCTCTCTCTCTCTCTCTCTCTCTCTCTCTCTCTCTCTCTCTCTCTCTCTCTCTCTCTCTCTCTCTCTCTCTCTCTCTCTCTCTCTCTCTCTCTCTCTCTCTCTCTCTCTCTCTCTCTCTCTCTCTCTCTCTCCTCTCTCTGTCTCTCTGTCTGTGTCTCTCTGTCTCTCTCTGTGTTTCTGTCTGTCTCTATCTCTACCTCTGTCACTGCCGTTTTCTTCTTCTTTCCTTCTGCTCTCTTTCTCTACCTATCTTTCTGTCCCCGTCTCTCTATGTCTGTGTTTCTGTCTCTGCCTATGTCTTTGTATTTCTTCTTCTTCTTCTTCTTCTTCTTCTTCTTCTTCTTCTTCTTCTTCTTCTTCTTCTTCTTCTTCTTCTTCTTCTTCTTCTTCTTCTTCTTCTTCTTCTTCTACTGCAGTACTCCTACTGTTTGTCTCTCTCTCTGCCTGTTACTGTTTCTGTTCCTCTACTGTTGTGCAGATGAGTACGTCAT
>CM065704.1:21160324-21170324 GCA_017654935.2 Phymorhynchus buccinoides
TTCCCAAGATAATGGACTTCTTATTGGAATGCCTTCATCATACCGTTTTTCCCCAGATAATGGACTTCTTATTGGAATGCCTTCATCATACCGTTTGTCCCCAGATAATGGACTTCTTATTGGAATGCCTTCATCATACCGTTTGTCCCCAGATAATGGAATTCTTATTGGAATGCCTTCATCATACCGTTTTCCCAAGATAATGGACTTCTTATTGGAATGCCTTCATCATACCGTTTGTCCCCAGATAATGGACTTCTTATTGGAATGCCTTCATCATACCGTTTGTCCCCAGATAATGGACTTCTTATTGGAATGCCTTCATCATACCGTTTGTCCCCAGATAATGGACTTCTTATTGGAATGCCTTCATCATACCGTTTTTCCCCAGATAATGGACTTCTTATTGGAATGCCTTCATCATACCGTTTGTCCCCAGATAATGGACTTCTTATTGGAATGCCTTCATCATACCGTTTGTCCCCAGATAATGGACTTCTTATTGGAATGCCTTCATCATACCGTTTGTCCCCAGATAATGGACTTCTTATTGGAATGCCTTCATCATACCGTTTGTCCCAAGATAATGGACTTCTTATTGGAATGCCTTCATCATACCGTTTGTCCCCAGATAATGGACTTCTTATTGGAATGCCTTCATCATACCGTTTGTCCCCAGATAATGGACTTCTTATTGGAATGCCTTCATCATACCGTTTGTCCCCAGATAATGGAATTCTTATTGGAATGCCTTCATCATACCGTTTGTCCCCAGATAATGGACTTCTTATTGGAATGCCTTCATCATACCGTTTTCCCCAGATAATGGACTTCTTATTGGAATGCCTTCATCATACCGTTTGTCCCCAGATAATGGACTTCTTATTGGAATGCCTTCATCATACCGTTTTTCCCCAGATAATGGACTTCTTATTGGAATGCCTTCATCATACCGTTTCTTGTGGACATAATGCAGCCGAAATAGAAATGGTCACATGTACAGCCAAACTAATAAGCATTATAGCATTGCAGACATTCAACTGAAATCAACACGAGCTAAGGTCCAGATAAAAACAAATATGTATCAATTTAGGGGTAACGAGGGTTTTTCCCCTCAAAATATACCCCCTTTCTCTAAACAACAACAACAACAACAAACTACAAAAAGAAATTTTTCTCTCATAATAATGCCCATCCAATTTTTCGACTACAAAGTAATTTTCTCTCTTTTTTTTATATCTGATCCTCAAGTTTAGTTGATGTCAATATAAAAGCTGTTCTAAAAATGGTTCACATTTCCTCCTCCACTCACGCACCTATCTTATTCCAGGATGCTCCACTAGCACTTTCGTCAACACATCATTTCCATTGCTGCAGCCTGTGAAGAGTTTCGGGTTTGGGGTGACAGACAGACAAACTGACTGATGCGAAAGGGGTTCACAAAGGAAATCGGCTAATTCCTGGCTGAACGCTTTATACAGACTAGCGCAACGCCCCGTACTGGTAACGCCTAGTACAGGTAACGCCAAGTACCGGTAACGCTGAGTACCAGTTTTGCCGGGTCCGCGAAATATTATATTTTTACTTTTGTGGCTGAAAACCCAATTTTTAGACCCCTACCACTTTCAAGGCCTACCGATCTCCATGACCTTGACCTTGACCTTGATCAGTATGCAATGATCAGAACAAACATATGCCAAAGTACCTACATGCCAAGATTGAAGTCCCTAAGACCAACGGTATGGACGTTACAGCCCCTTAAAGATTTTCGGTTGTGAAGGTCATGACGGCGATAATTTATGCACAGACGCCTTCCTCTCATGGTGACACGTCACCACACAAAATTGGAAACGATTCGGTGAAGCGGTTCGGAAGATATGCGTGGGGCAGAAAACCCCAATTATTAGACCCATACCACTTTCAAGGCATACCGATCTCCCTGACCTTGATGTTGACCTTCATCGGTACGCCATCATCAGAATGGCCATAAGCGAAAGTACCTCCATGCCAAGTTTCATGACTCCAGGACCTGCGGTGTGGAAGTTATGGCCCCGTAACGATTTGGGGGTTTTAAGGTCATACACCAAGGTCAAGGTCAGAGTGGCAAAAAGTTTTGTGCGGATGCCTTCCTCTCATAGGGACACACCATCACACAAAATTTGAAGTGATTCGGTCAAGCGGTTCGGGAGATCGTTAGGGACAGACAGAAAAGAACAACAAACAAACAAAAAAAGGAAACAAACCTGAACGAAAACTTACTCCTTTGCGATCTTAGATTGGCACACACACACACACACACACACACACACACACACACACACACACACACGGACAGATGGCTTTTTACTATATGATGATGAGGGCAGTGGAGTGGACAAGAGAGCTAATTCAATTCAGCCTGCTCTCTCTCTCTCTCTCTCTCTCTCTCTCTCTCTCTCTCTCTCTCTCTCTCTCTCTCTCTCTCTCTCTCTCTCTCTCTCTCTCTCTCTTCTTCTTCTTCTTCTTCTTCTTCTTCTTCTTCTTCTTCTTCTTCTTCTTCTTCTTCTTCTTCTTCTTCTTCTTCTTCGTGTGTGTGTTTTCATACAATGTATTGTCCTATACAAAATTATTATATGAAAACCACATGCATGAATTGCCTTACATGTGTGTGAGAGAGGGGACGAAGAAGGAGACAGACAGACAGACAACAGAGAGACAGAGACAGGCAGACAGACAGAAAAAAAGAAAAAAGAATGAGAGAGAGATAGACAGACAGAGAGACTAACAGACAGAAAGACATAAATAAAGACAGACAACACAGAGAGAGAGAGAGAGAGAGAGAGAGAGAGAGAGAGAGAGAGAGAGAGAGAGAGAGAGAGAGAGAGAGAGAGAGAGAGAGAGAGAGAGAGAGAGAGAGAGAGAGAGAGAGAGAGAGAGAGAGAACAGATGGACAGAGACAGAGACAAAGAAACAGACAGAAAGAGAGACAGAAATAAAGGCATAGAGAGAAACAAAGACAGATTTGGAGGCTGTGACATGGACAGAGACCGGGGAACAAAAACAAGTATATTTATCTAAAGTACTTTCATCCTTTTCCTTTCTTTATATTTTGCAAACCCAAATCGAAAGTAATGTTTGGTCCATTATTCATTTCACCCTTTTCACCCGAGGGGCTCTAAATTCCAGGTGCATGCAATCTTGTGACTTGAGTTACCCTGCCTGTTGAGTGGAATCCTCTCTAAGGAGAAGGTAATTAAACAGCCATTTGTTAAAGACAAGATAATATTATTTGTTCCATTATCTTTTTTCTCTCCTTAATATTGAATTCTACATGCATTCAGTTTTGTGTTGATTTGAGCTACGCCCGTTGTCCTGCTGGTTGAGTGGAATCGGCTCTTAAGGAGAAAGTGATGGGCAGCTAATTGCGTGCTTGGTGCTTGACCGACACATGGCATCACATTCGATTAATTTAATTAATACGAAGGAGGTCGAATGAATTTGTAAAGGGTTCAATGTTTCTGCCATCCATTTGGAGAGAGAGAGAGAGAGAGAGAGAGAGAGAGAGAGAGAGAGAGAGAGAGAGAGAGAGAGAGAGAGAGAGAGAGAGAGAGAGAGAGAGAGAGAGAGAGAGAGAGAGAGAGAGAGAGAGAGAGAGAGAGAGAGAGAGAGAGAGAGAGAGAGAGAGAGAGAATGAATTAATGAATGAATGATTTATTGCCATCAAGCTTTACGGCTCATTCAACAAATCGAAACAACAAAGAAAATATACAAAATCAAAACAACGCCAATCGGATGACATGGAAACCAGAGCAAGAGTCTTTTTCTTCTTCTTTTCTTCGAGTTTTACCCGAATCGATGCAAACCAAAACCGAACAGTCGTTGTAACGTGTTTTCTGTCACACAAGGGTGAACACACTATCATCCCAGATGAGACTGCACAAAGCGACGAATGGCATGAAGATCTCGATTTGCACGAGCCACGATCTCCGTGCATTCCGTGTCGGCGATAATATTGCAATTTGGGTTGAATATTATTCACTTTCCTGCTTGAAGCCTGGCCACATTGACACACTCCTCACCTGATTCTTTTCTGATTCTATACGCTGAGCTGTCCCTCCCGACACGTGTATAGCCTTGTGCGTTGCGGCAGGAAAGAAAACAAACAAAACCATCAACAGTAAACCAAAGAAACTAAACGTAGATTTCTCCATTAATATGTTTTATTCCTTATAAAACTACTTAACTCTCAGTGCACCCTCCCAATTCCGTTCAGTTATAGCCTTTTTAGTCTCCGTCAACGTACCACAACCATGCAGAACCAGACCCTCACAGACAACAACCACTTCTTTCGACTCTGCGTTATGCAGCACCACTCTTCTGATGGATTAGTTCTTATTGGGATCTCTCAAAGACCTCTGCACATCACGACCAGTCAGTGTGCCTACATATTTTTTGATACTACCATCGCCGACAGTTTCATTTTTGAGGAATCCATGGCGTGATCAGCGTCAGTGTGCTGTTGTGGGTTACTATCAGGAGTGAAGTCACTGTCACAGACCGGGTGTAGGGGATCTTCTTGGTACACATAAGGTAGGCCTACGTGATTCACTGTCTTCTTCCAACTGTCTTGCTGAGTGTGTGTACAAACTGGTGTGTCATGGCCGTGTTCTGTGTGTTGTGTTCTTGTTCAGTGTCACAATGTAACAGCTTCATTGTTATTATTTTCATGCTGGGCACCAACCTGTTCGTTTTGTTTCTGCTGCTGCTGTCTTGCTCTTTGCTGATCACGACGATTTTGAGATGGAGGCTTCTAATTGCGATAATATTGAACCTATTGAGAGTTAGAGAGAGAGAGAGAGAGAGAGAGAGAGAGAGAGAGAGAGAGAGAGAGAGAGAGAGAGAGAGAGAGAGAGAGAGAGAGAGAGAGAGAGAAACGAAAACGAAAACGAAATGTTATTTAACCAGGGAACATGAGATAAGCAAGTTACATGCTTTTTTCCACCCAGCCCTGGGGAAAAATAAAGTAAATCAAACAAGAAAGCTAAATAATATATGTACATGCAGAAATGAGAAGGAAAGGGAGGGAGGGGGGGGGAGGCACAGAGGGGGATAAGGAGGGGGAAATTTTGGAATTTAAAGCACAGGCAAAAAAACACAAATGTCACATCATGCAAACATAAAATCAGCTAAGGATAACACTCCTCATCATTATCATTATCAGTAATAGTATGATAGTAATAAACAAATTAAGTTACATCATACAAAAGTATCAAACAAATATGTTATGACATATTATATGAAAATCAGCAACCATAGATATCATTCAAGTAACTTAATATGTATCCACATCTTCTGATGAGGGTATTGTATACGCAATAATAGAATGGGTATCTGGATACAGTTGACATGGGGTTTTTTAATCTCTGAAATAGAATATTTTGATACGTGTTTTTGAAGGAAGTAATGCTGCTTTTCTGCTTAAGATTAGTTGTTAAGGAATTCCATAGAGTACCACCTGAGTATGTTAAGCTTGTTTTGAACAGATCAGTTCTAGGTTTTGGAATACCAATATTGTTAATATATAGATTGGTTGATTGGAAAGTTTTTAATTAATGTTGGAGGTGCAAAGCCATTGATTATTCTAAACATCATGACTGCTTTGTTGTGTTGAAGTTTGTCTGTAAGAGGTAAACATTTTATTGTGATGTAATCTTGAAAAGTTAGAGAAGACGATTTTAGGAGGGCTGCTTTAAGGGCTCGCTTACGAACATTGATTAATGGCTTTAATGTGTTGGCACTACTTGAATCGAAGAGTGTAGAGGCGTAATCTATGTGTGATTGAATACAGGCATAAAAGAAGTGCTTACGGGCATCGATATTAAGAAAGTTTTTAATTTTAGAGAGGAGGAAGACTTTTTGTGAGACACGTTTGCTCAAACTACTAATATGGGGAGACCAAGAAAGATTATTGTCTAAGGTAACCCCTAACACTTTGTGAGAACTGACTACTTCAATTTGTTGATTGTGAATATATATTGGAGGCAAAGAAAAGGTTACGTTTTGTCGTTTTTGTCGTGATGTTACGATCATACATTTTGTTTTTTGTTCATTCAATGTCATGTGGTTAAGTTCTGTCCATTCAACTAGCTGATCTATATTTTCTTGTAATTTAAATAATAACTGATTGACATCAGCATGGTTAGTGTGAATTGACGCATCATCGGCAAACATCTCACAAGGGTCTTTAATATGAAGAGGAAGATCATTGACATATAGCAAAACCAAAAGGGGACCTATGACTGATCCTTGTGGAACCCCGAATTTGATTGGTAAAGAACTAGATTGTTTATTATGAAGGAAAACAGTCTGCTTACGATTTGTAATAAATGATTTGATGAACTGAAGGACAGAATTTGAAAATCTATATATTGCCATTTTCCGCAGTAGTAGGTCGATTACTTGCTTTGGCGAAGTCTACGAAAAGGACCCCTGCAATTTTTAAGTAATCTATGTTTGCAAGCCATTGGTCAACAAGATTAGTCAAAGCTGTTTTGCAAGAGTGATTGGATCTAAAGCCAGATTGATTAGGGTGTATTAAATCATATTTAGATAAATGAGAAGTTATATATTTGTTAAAATGCTTTTCTAGAGGTTTAGAAAGAACAGAAACGAGCGAAATAGGTCTATAGTTTGAAGGGTCAGCTTTATCACCAGATTTAAAAAGTGGTATAACTTTAGCTTGCTTCAGAATGTTAGGAAAATAGCTTTTATCGATACAGAGGTTGCATAGATAAGTCAGTGTGTCTGTAATGAGAGGAGCACTAAGTTTAAGAATAATTCCATCTAAACCATCAAGACCACGTGTACCTGTTTGTTTTAAATGATTAAGATAAAGATAAACATCACAAACTGTTATTGCAGGAACAGCTAGTTCGGATTTAATTTCTTTTGACACACAGAAATCTTTCAGCAATTTGAAAATCATTTTGTTCAGACCTATCATGTTTAACGGTAGCGTTAGCTACATTAGAAACATGACGATTTAGTGAATCGGCTGACATTTCTGTGGGAACAACGGATGTTTTGTCTGAGTTTTTACGGGTTAGAGTGTTCATAGCTTTCCAAATGGGCTTTGAGTTATTTTTAGAATAAGTGAACACTAAATCATTAAAATATTTCTTTTTTGAACGGCGAAGCATGGATGTAACACTATTTCTCTATTTTTTGAATTGTTCAAATTGTTTGGATTTCAATAAAGTATCTCTAATTCGAATAGCTTCTTCAATTTTCTCTGTAAGCCACGGTGGCTTTGGTGAATATCTAACTCTTTTTGTGACAAAGGGTGCATGTTTGTTATAAATTTCTATGAAACTTTTATGCCCAAATTCAAAAGCTAAATCAGGATCAGTGAACTGATAGACTTGAGACAGCGGAGATTGGGCAAGATCTTTCAGAAAGGCATCCTTATTAAAATTAGCGAAGTGTCTGTACGTAATTACTTTATGGCCAGGTTTAGGAACCCTGGCTCCTTTTTTGAGCCACGTTACACAGATAGGTAAGTGGTCACTACAACCACAATGGGGAGAACATATTTCAATTATATTATCTTTTTTACTTGAGTACACGTGGTCTATCAGTGTTTCAGATGAGGAGGTAATTTGTGTTGGCGTAGTGATTAGTTGATTTAGACCGATATTTTCATAGAGTTGGTTCCATCTACTGTGGGTTTTTTTTTAGAGAGATCAATATTAAAATCACCCAACAGAATAACTTCATTTCCAGTAAAGGAAACAGCCTCCATCATGTCATTAAATTTATCATACCAATCACTGCGTTCTGCGGGGTTCCTGTACAAAAATCCGATTAAAATAGGTTTACTCTTTTTAATATTAACTTCAAACCAAACCGACTCAAAGTAGTTAATCCGTTTACAGTTAAGAGACAGACACGTATAAACAATCAGGCCAGTTTGAAGTGGACGAGAAGGGTCCGAACGAATGTGACTATAACCGGCTATTGATATATCTGAGTCAGACATGTTACTAGAAAGTCTAGATTATGCACAGCAAAATACATGAAACTGTTTACCAGAATTAAAAAGAATAGATGAAAGCTCATCTCGTTTACTTAGCACGTGATTGATATTCAAAAACCTGAAGAGAGAGAGAGAGAGAGAGAGAGAGAGAGAGAGAGAGAGAGAGAGAGAGAGAGAGAGAGAGAGAGAGAGAGAGAGAGAGAGAGAGAGAGAGAGAGAGAGAGAGAGAGAGCGGAGAGAGAGAGAGAGAGAGAGAGAGAGAGAGAGAGAGAGAGAGAGAGAGAGAGCAAAAACAAAGGGTCAAAAAGAGAAAGAAATATAGAAAGACATAGTCTGTAGACAGAGGAACACAAATAAGTCTATCCTAACATACCTTCATCAAGTCTCTGTCTTATCTTTCATATCTAAGCTAATTACCAATAAAGTCAAATCATTTGTTTTTGGGTCCACTGTAACACTCCATGATTGACATTCCCCATGCCTGCAATGTGTGATGATGGAAGCTAACACTGTAACACTTCATAATTGACATTCCCCATGCCTGCAATGTGTGATGATGGAAGCTAACACTGTAACACTCCATGATTGACATTCCCCATGCCTGCAATGTGTGATGATGGAAGCTAACACTGTAACACTTCATAATTGACATTCCCCATGCCTGCAATGTGTGATGATGGAAGCTAACACTGTAACACTCCATGATTGACATTCCCCATGCCTGCAATGTGTGATGATGGAAGCTAACACTGTAACACTCCATGATTGACATTCCCCATGCCTGCAATGTGTGATGATGGAAGCTAACACTGTAACACTCCATGATTGACATTCCCCATGCCTGCAATGTGTGATGATGGAAGCTAACACTGTAACACTCCATGATTGACATTCCCCATGCCTGCAATGTGTGATGATGGAAGCTAACACTGTAACACTCCATGATTGACATTCCCCATGCCTGCAATGTGTGATGATGGAAGCTAACACTGTAACACTCCATGATTGACATTCCCCATGCCTGCAATGTGTGATGATGGAAGCTAACACTGTAACACTCCATGATTGACATTCCCCATGCCTGCAATGTGTGATGATGGAAGCTAACACTGTAACACTCCATGATTGACATTCCCCATGCCTGCAATGTGTGATGATGGAAGCTAACACTGTAACACTCCATGATTGACATTCCCCACGCCTGCAATGTGTGATGATGGAAGCTAACACTGTAACACTCCATGATTGACATTCCCCACGCCTGCAATGTGTGATGATGGAAGCTAACACTGTAACACTCCATGATTGACATTCCCCATGCCTGCAATGTGTGATGATGGAAGCTAACACTGTAACACTCCATGATTGACATTCCCCATGCCTGCAATGTGTGATGATGGAAGCTAACACTGTAACACTCCATGATTGACATTCCCCATGCCTGCAATGTGTGATGATGGAAGCTAACACTGTAACACTCCATGATTGACATTCCCCATGCCTGCAATGTGTGATGATGGAAGCTAACACTGTAACACTCCATGATTGACATTCCCCATGCCTGCAATGTGTGATGATGGAAGCTAACACTGTAACACTCCATGATTGACATTCCCCATGCCTGCAATGTGTGATGATGGAAGCTAACACTGTAACACTCCATGATTGACATTCCCCATGCCTGCAATGTGTGATGATGGAAGCTAACACTGTAACACTCCATGATTGACATTCCCCATGCCTGCAATGTGTGATGATGGAAGCTAACACTGTAACACTCCATGATTGACATTCCCCATGCCTGCAATGTGTGATGATGGAAGCTAACACTGTAACACTCCATGATTGACATTCCCCATGCCTGCAATGTGTGATGATGGAAGCTAACACTGTAACACTCCATGATTGACATTCCCCATGCCTGCAATGTGTGATGATGGAAGCTAACACTGTAACACTCCATGATTGACATTCCCCATGCCTGCA
>CM065704.1:21177824-21185324 GCA_017654935.2 Phymorhynchus buccinoides
TCTCTCTCTCTCTCTCTCTCTCTCTCTCTCTCTCTCTCTCTCTCTCTCTCTCTCTCTCTCTCTCTCTCTCTCTCGCTCGTTCTTTTTCGTCATTTATCTCTGCTGTATTTTACTTCTTCTCTTTCTTTTCTTAACCTCAAGTCTTGATCTATTTATTTATTTATTTGTTGTCCAGACGACGTTCCTCCTTTCACTTTTCCCACTTATCTTCTAGCCCGTTAAATAGATATTTTGAAAAACACAACTTCAACATTAATCAAGCCAGCACGAAGAATAGTAAGAAAATAATACAAATGCACACACACAATTGGGTACTGGAGACGAAATATGCAATGTGTTCGGGTAAAGTTCAAATAAACACATCGCAAAACGAAACACTTTCCATTTTTTCATCACGAGTGCATCCAGATTATTTGAAACGCATTTTTAAATCGTACAAAATAGATGAATTTTCTCGTGACAAAAAGTGTATACCTAGCAAATACACCCCCTCCCCCGATTTTGCCCACGATATGTGCAGAGAGAGGGTGGGCGTTTGCTAGGGATTTTACAGTAATATACAAATATTAAAGATTGACAACGGACATGAAATGTGTATTTGAAGCCCAAAGCAATGCAAACAGTTTTAAATTCCTTCAACAGACACAGAAACACACGTTTACGAAAGACCTAAATCAGATACAGAAGCGTTTAATAAAGGTACACACTCAGGCATACACAAAAGTTTAAAGGTATGCAAAACAGACATACTAATAGACAATGTTTACCTCTGCAACTCCGCTTATCGATCACGCACTGTCGATACTTTGTATCCTTCCCTGTATGTCCGAGCTAGACTGCCGGAGAACCATGCAGTCCTGACGACAAGGCTGCACGCAGATAGATAGAAAGCAGCAAAGAATGAACAAAACAAGTCGAAAAAGAGCACACCAAAAACCTGAGAGGAAAACAAGACAATAAAATCCTTAATAGAACAGACAGACGAGACATTTAAAAAAAAAAGAAAACAAAACACATACAAAACCAGAATGAATACAATTCATAATCAACAGACAAGAACAATATTCTAAGACTACGTAATTAAGGGGTAAGGTGTATCCCAAATTGGATGCAGAACACAGAATCCTTTAGAAATAGAAGGAGAAAATCGACCATTTGATTTGATAGAAAGAACAAATAAGCAAACAAAATGAAAGAAAGAAACAGCCAAACATTGACAAACAAGTCCAGAGGAGCAGGCAGACTCCACTTCCAAAGCTTTTCATCTCTTAAAACTTCCCCCTTCACGCGTTGTACAAATTATCTCCCCTACATTATTCATTCGTTGTCTGTTTGCACACACATTCTGTCACCATCATCCTTTCTCGGTGCTTACCCTTGTCTTTCCCCCCCCCCCCCCTTCTTTACACACGGAGGTCGTTAAGCGGCCAACGATCAATACCATATCAGATTTCACCTTTTGTGCGTCTCTCTCTCTCTCTCTCTCTCTCTCTCTCTCTCTCTCTCTCTCTCTCTCTCTCTCTCTCTCTCTCTCTCTCTCTCTCTCTCTCTCTCTCTCTCTCTCTCTCTCTCTCTGTGTGTGTGTGTGTGTGTGTGTGTGTGTGTGTGTGTGTGTGTGTGTGTGTGCTCTTCAGTTTAACGTCCTTCCAATAAAAGTGATTCAGACAATATTATATTGTAATGTGATGTTGGTATGGTGAGTGTGAGTGGGTGTGTCTGTGAGTGGATGTAAGTATTAAAGTAATTAATAGGATATTGATGCAGGCCTAATCATAACTGATTAACTCTGTCTCCATACCTCATTAAAAAAAAGTAATGGCTATAATGGGTAAAGTACATATGTGCCCGGTTTTCGGTTTTTACCGGTCTGCCCGCTGCGTACTAGCCAACATATTCCGATTTCGGAGGAGAACGTTAAAGATAAATACTAAGTGAACTAATTAATAAACATTTACAAACGGAATCAAGAACAGACTAATTGTTTAGAATACAGGGTAGAGACAATGGTGTCGATCCATCAGTAAAACCGTCATACCTGAATTCTTGAAAAGTTCTCTTGCTTTTGGACAGTGAATCAGTAAATGACTGACACTCAAGGATTCACCACACATACATTTAACATTATTACAATACTTTGTTTTAAATGAATTCAAACCAAGTCTATGGATTGTGTGTGGGGGGGGGGGGGGGGGGGGGGGGGGGGGCGCGCATGCGTGCGTGCGCGCGCGCACGTGTGTGTGTGTCAGATAGGCTTATTGAATGCTTCGGGAAAAGTCTAGGCGAACAGACACACAGTTAAGGGTAAGCTTGAACAAGTGCATCGCCGAGCTACTCCGAAATCGGAATGTGTCGGTTGTACACATACATAAAAACGCATGAAAACAGCACGTAACTACATAAAAACGCATCAAAACAGCACGTAACTGAATAGTTTTTTTATATATAGCCTTGGGGTTCGGACCCGTGATTTGAGCGCGCGCGATCATGCGCACACGAGCGCACAGAAACATTCATGACAACTGTGTTATAGACCATTCATCAAGAAATGTTTTAAAAAAACACTGCATTGAAATACATGCAAAAATTCGCGAGATCCGATTATGTGTTTCGGGGTTTGAACCCGTAACTGGCGCGACCTTGACCTTAATGTAAAACTAAATACATCAGTGGATAGCTTGCATCTTGGCAAACGAGTATACCAAATTTGATGATGATAGACTGAATAGTTTTTGAGAAAAACGGACGAAAGCCGGACGAATAGCCGGACGGACGGACGGACGGAGGCACACCGGACGCCGGACGGACCAGACCAAAAACAACAAGTGCAACGCCGAGCGGCTGCAAAGTCCCCTCGCAGCATCGCCGAGCTACTCCGAAATCGGAATGTGTCGGCTGTACACACAACGGGGAGACCATTGAGAACTGAAAACAGGATGCACGCACGAACGGATGGACGGCCGGAAAGAAGTGGGACATATCGGGCCTGTGACACAAAGGGCCTAGGGCACAGCGGGCTTATCCACAGAAAAATTCATGACAACTGTGTTATAGAGCATTCATCAAGAAATGTTGTGAAAAAAACTGCATTGAAATACATGCAAAACTTCGCGAGATATTAGCGATTATGTGTTTGGGGGGTTGAACCCCGTAACTGGCGCGACCTTGACCTTAATGTAAAACTAAATACATCAGTGGATAGCTTGCATCTTGGCAAATTCGTATACCAAATTTGATGATGATAGACTGAATAGTTTTTGAGAAAAACGGAAGAATAGCCGGACGGACGGACGGACGGACGGACGGACGGACGGACGGACGGACGGACGGACGGACGGACGAAAGCCGGAGGCACGGACGGATAAGACAGAAACAATAGTTCCCCGAAGGGGACTAATCTAATTAGAAGAAACTGCCAATACGGTTGGTTATGAATGCTAATCACATGGATGTAGCTACCCGTGTTGGCTGTCTAAGACATACCCATGAATACCCCACCCTGGTGTTGATTTGTACCCACATTGTACATATTTTCCAGCTTCGGCTTAGATGAACTGTCTTTTCATTTAATCTATTGGTCTTTCTCATGTAGACACTCATATAGTCAACATGCATTATGTTTTTATTAGTCCCCGAGCCGAAGGTTCGGGAACTATTGTTTCTGTCTGATCCGTCCGGCGTGCCTCCGTCCGTCTGTCCGTCCGTCCGTCCGTCCGTCCGTCCGTCCGTCCGTCCGTCCGTCCGGCTATTCGTCCGTTTGTCTCAAAAACTATTCAGTCTATCATCATCAAATTTGGTATACTAGCTTGCCAAGATGCAAGCTATCCACCATGTATTTAGTTTTACATTAAGGTCAAGGTCGCGCCAGTTACGGGGTTCAAACCCCAAAACACATAATGGCTAATATCTCGCGAAGTTTTGCATGTATTTCAATGCAGTTTTTTCACAACATTTCTTGATGAATGGTCTATAACACAGTTGTCATGAATGTTTCTGTGCGTTCGTGTGCGCATGATCGCGCGCGCTCAAATCACGGGTCCGAACACACATGCGCCATGAAACAGCTTTGTAGCTCTGTGGTTGACGCTCTCTCTCTCTCTCTCTCTCTCTCTCTCTCTCTCTCTCTCTCTCTCTCTCTCTCTCTCTCTCTCTCTCTCTCTATATATATATATATATATATATATATATATATATATATATATATATATATATATATATATATATATATATATTTCGGAGTAGCTTTGCAGCCGCTCAGCGTTGCACTTGTTTTTAATATTCTTAATCTTATTTTATAAGTACACAAAATGCACACATATACGCCTGTGCACACACACATACGCCTGTACACACACACACATACACACACACACACACACACACACACACACACACACACACACACACACACACACACACACACACACACACACACACACACACACACACACACACACACACACACACACACACACACACACACACACTAAGCCTGTATGCACACACAAACACATACACACGCACCCCCACACACACACGCACGCGCGCGCGCGCACATACACACACACACACATCATACACACACACATCCGCGCATGCGCGCGCACGCACTATCACACAAGCTGTTTAAACATCTGTTGCTGATTTTGTTCCGATAACGACCACTTTCCAATCTCCACGTGAACAAGATGACAACTGTTATAGCAACGGCTATTCACAGCACTACACGATTAACCTTGTACTCTATACTAGAGGAATATGTCCACTAAACGATTAACCTTGTACTCTATGCTAGCGGAATATGTCCACTAACCGATTGACCATGTACTCTATACTAGCGGAATATGTCCACTAACCGATTGACCATGTACTCTATACTAGCGGAATATGTCCACTAACCGATTGACCATGTACTCTATACTAGAGGAATATGTCCACTAAACGATTAACCTTGTACTCTATACTAGCAGAATATGTGCACTAAACGATTGACCTTGTACTCTATACTAGAGGAATATGTCCACTAAACGATTAACCTTGTACTCTATACTAGCAGAATATGTGCACTAAACGATTGACTTTGTACTCTATACTAGCGGAATATGTCCACTAAACGATTGACCTTGTACTCTATACTAGCGGAATATGTCCACTAAACGATTGACCTTGTACTCTATACTAGCCGAATATGTCCACTAAACGATTGACCTTGTACTCTATGCTAGCGGAATATGTCCACTAAACGATTGACCTTGTACTCTATACTAGCGGAATATGTCCACTAACCGATTGACCTTGTACTCTATACTAGCAGAATATGTGCACTAAACGATTAACCTTGTACTCTATACTAGCAGAATATGTGCACTAAACGATTGACCTTGTACTCTATACTAGCAGAATATGTCCACTAAACGATTGACCTTGTACTCTATTCTAGAGGAATATGTGCACTAAACGATTGACCTTGTACTCTATACTAGAGGAATATGTCCACTAAGCGATTGACCTTGTACTCTATACTAGAGGAATATGTACACTAAGCGATTGACCTTGTACTCTATACTAGCGGAATATCTCCACTAACCGATTGACCTTGTACTCTATGCTACCAGAATATGTCCACTAAACGATTGACCTTGTACTCTATACTAGCAGAATATGTGCACTAAACGATTAACCTTGTATTCAATCCTAGCAGAATATGTTCACTAAACGATTGACCTTGTACTCTATTCTAGAGGAATATGTGCACTAAACGATTGACCTTGTTCTCTATGCCAGAGGAATATGTGCACTAAACGATTGACCTTGTACTCTATTCTAGAGGAATATGTGCACTAAACGATTGACCTTGTTCTCTATGCCAGAGGAATATGTCCACTAAACGATTAACCTTGTACTCTATCCCAGAGGAATATGTCCACTAAGCGATTGACCTTGTGCTCTATACTAGCAGAATATGTCCACTAAGCGATTGACCTTGTACTCTATGCTAGCGGAATATGCCCACTAAAGGATTGACTTTGTTCTCTATACCAGAGGAATATGTGCACTAAATGATTGACCTTGTACTCTATGCCAGAGGAATATGTCCACTAAACGATTAACCTTGTACTCTATGCCAGAGGAATATGTCCACTAAGCGATTGACCTTGTGCTCTATACCAGAGGAATATGTGCACTAAATGATTGACCTTGTACTCTATACTAGCGGAATATGCCCACTAAAGGATTGACCTTGTACTCTATGCTAGCGGAATATGTCCACTAAACGATTGACCTTGTACTCTATACTAGCGGAATATGTCCACTAAAGGATTGACGTTGTACTCTATGCTAGCGGAATATGCCCACTAAAGGATTGACTTTGTACTCTATACTAGCGGAATATGTCCACTAAAGGATTGACGTTGTACTCTATACTAGCGGAATATGCCCACTAAAGGATTGACTTTGTACTCTATGCTAGCGGAATATGTCCACTAAACGATTGACCTTGTACTCTATACTAGCGGAATATGCCCACTAAAGGATTGACTTTGTACTCTATGCTAGCGGAATATGTCCACTAAACGATTGACCTTGTACTCTATACTAGCGGAATATGCCCACTAAAGGATTGACTTTGTACTCTATGCTAGCGGAATATGTCCACTAAACGATTGACCTTGTACTCTATACTAGCGGAATATGCCCACTAAGCGATTGACGTTGTACTCTATACTAGAGGAATATGTCCAATAAACGATTGACCTTGTACTCTATACTAGCGGAATATGTCCACTAACCGATTGACCATGTACTCTATACTAGCAGAATATGTCCACTAAACGATTGACCTTGTACTCTATTCTAGCAGAATATGTGCACTAAACGATTGACCTTGTACTCTATGCTAGCGGAATATGTCCACTAAACGATTGACTTTGTACTCTATTCTAGCGGAATATGCCCACTAAACGATTGACTTTGTACTCTATACTAGCGGAATATGTCCACTAAACGATTGACCTTGTATTCTATTCTAGCGGAATATGTCCACTAAACGATTGACCTTGTACTCTATGCTAGCCGAATATGTCCACTAAAAGATTGACATTGTACTCTATTCCAGCAGAATATGTGCACTAAACGATTGACCTTGTACTCTATGCTAGCGGAATATGTCCACTAAACGATTGACCTTGTACTCTATGCTAGCAGAATATGCCCACTAAACGATTGACCTTGTACTCTATGCTAGCAAAATATGTGCACTAAACGATTGACTTTGTACTCTATACTAGCGGAATATGCCCACTAAAGGATTAACCGTGTACCAGCAGAATATGTGCTCTGAACGATTGACCTTGTACTCCATAGGGCCTACTAGCGGAATATGTCCGCTAAACAATTGACCTTGTACTGCATAGGGCCTACTAGCGGAATATGTCCGCTAAACAATTGACCTTGTACTGCATAGGGCCTACTAGCGGCATATGTGCTCTAAACGATTGACCT
>CM065704.1:21190324-21192824 GCA_017654935.2 Phymorhynchus buccinoides
AAACAATGAAAGCCTGCTATTGGTTTATTACAGTCCACACGTCACAAGATGAGGTTCAAAATGTACAGAACAATCACGCGCCGATTACATCCTTATCACGTGCCATCATTCAAATCCTTCTTGTGATTGGAAAGGACGAGTTGTCTCCAAAGGGAGCCGACTGTTGATATCACTATCTCGTGATGGAGAGATAGATTGTGCTTCAAAGAGATAATTGCCTTACTCGGCGTTCTCTTTGAAGCGGCCGGGCAATTAAAGTGGTGGCTGGTCGAGAAATGAAAAGGAGAGAGGGTGGGGGGTGGGGAGGGGAGAAGGGGGGGGGGGGTGTAGATAAGAAATAAAGAAAGCGGGTCGCGCGGGACACTTACGTCACAGAGGCCCCCCGAAGAAAAGATTCTGGTACCGGAATCTTCCTGTGGAACGCCGACTCCACTTTCGACTTGGGCGACAGGGACAAATTAGTGGGGAGACTGGGTCGGCTGGAATGGTGGAACATCTGGTCGCAACACAGAGTTCAAAGGAGCAGGTGGGTTAGAGATCAGTGGAATGGATTCCGACTGAGGTTGGTGCGGCAATCCTGTGTTGAGTTGTCCCAAGGTTGATTGCAGAATAGCAAACACCTCTTGCCTGAGTTTCCCCTTTAGCCTGGATTCATCATTGCTGATGATGTGGTTTGGTAGGCCGATTCGGGTGAAAATGGCTTTGAGTGCCGCGGCTACCTGACTAGCATCAAGTGAGGAGATTGGGGTGGCATCGCACTGCATGGTACATATGTCGACCACGGTGACTATGTACCGGAATTTCTTCTTCCGTTGAGGTAGAGGCCCGACCAAGTCGACTGCCACTCGCTGAAAGGGAGGGGTAGGTGACGGCTGTATGTGCGGCGGCCTGTCCCGATAGTACCTTCGGTGGGTGTTTGCGGGTACAGTGCTGCCTTTCACCTGAGGTACCTGTGGCGAGTGGTCTTGGGTCGTTAGGCGGACATTCCTTGGGAAGGATTTTCCAAGTTGTGGCGGACTTGGGGACTTGGGACAATCTGGATTGGCTCGCGCGGCAATTTGGTTTGCCGCGTTGAGAGGTTTCTTCCCTGCTGAGGGAGATTTGCTCTTTGGGAAGGAGGGAGGGAGTTGGTTTGTGGATTGGGGAGAAGGGAATCCTGCTGAAACAATAGCAGGTTGAGAGGGGTGCCCTAAAAACACATACTGTGATCCAAGTATGAGGTCATAGACAGGACTGTCCATGAGCACTGCCTTGATGGGTCCCTTAACATATCTGGTGTCGACATTGATTATGGCGACTGGCAAAGTGGATGGGGGGATTGCAGCATCAGGGCCCTGCAGAGAGATGAAGTCTCCCGTGTATGCTGACGCGGGGACTAAGGATCCGCAGACAATGGCGTCGCATGACAGTCCAGTGTCATAGAGACACTGAACAGGGATGTTGTTGACAGTCGCCTGTCCAACGACTGACGGTGTGCCTGGACACTGGATTGGGGAGGGGTTTGTGCAATTCTGCGAAGTCGAGACGACTTGCATAGTTGCAACATTTTGCCGCTTGTAAGCAAGTTTCCTGCAGTCATCCCGATTGTGGGTGTTCGACTTGCAGTATGAACAGAATAAGGGTTGTCCCAGTGGTTGTCGTTCATGGGTAGAACTGTTTGACCCACTGTTGGAGTTGGGGTTACCCCTGCTCTGCTGTGAACCAGTGGACCCAAAACCTTGTTGCAGTTTTGGCCTTTTAGGGGCGCTAGGTTCATCATGGGCTAGAGTGTACCGGTCACTTAGCTGGATGAGGTCAGCCAGAGTTGTGGCACCTTGTTCGGCAGTAAAGGTGCATAACTCTGGGGACATGGTTTCGCGCAGTTGCTCTCCAACCATTAGTTCCCGGAGATCCTCATAGGACTCAGTTTTGGCAGAAAGGGACACCCATTTAGTCAGATAGTTCCCCAGTCTATCTGAAAATTGGGCATAGGACTCTCCCCTACCTTTTCTGGTTGACCGGAACTTTTTCCGGTAGGCGTCAGCTGTCAACTGGTATCTGTTGAGCAGGGCTTCTTTCAAAGCTGGGTAGTCGGTAATTTGGCTTGATGGAAGTTTGCTGTACACCTCATAAGCCACACCCCTGAGACTTTGGGCAAGCTTGAGGTTGAACTTTTCCGGAGCAAGCTCAAATTCCTGGGCCAGTCTTTCAAACCTATCGAGGAATGCATCGATAGACTCGGTTGCCTCATTGAATGCCTCCAATGTGTAGGTCATGGCTGAGGTATGAATGGGAGGGTGAAAATTTTGAGGGGCAGCAGTCTCAGAGTCTGCTGAGTTTTCTAGCTGCTTCATAGCTAGCTCATGGTCTCGCGCCTTTTCTCGCTCAGTGGCCTCAAGTTCGAGTTCTTTATTTTTGGCATCCTGCACTAGTTGCCTCTGCCTTAACTCATGGGTACGGATTTGCTCTTGCTCTGCTCTCTGCTTGTCTTTCTCAGCATCCTCGCGAGCTTTATCGGCCT
>CM065704.1:21197824-21200324 GCA_017654935.2 Phymorhynchus buccinoides
CTCTGTGTCTCTATTTCTGTCTCTATCTCTGTTCCCCTCAGTTTTCTCCCTCTCTCTGTCTATCTCTGTTCCCCTCAGTTTTCTCTCTCTCTCTGTCTCTCTCTGTGTGTTCCACTCAGTTTTTTCTCTGTTTATCGCTGTCTGCCTGTCTGTATCTGTGCCTCCTTGCCTCTCTGTCTCTTTCACTCTCTCTCTCTCTCTCTCTCTCTCTCTCTCTCTCTCTCTCTCTCTCTCTCTCTCTCTCTCTCTCTCTCTCTCTCTCTCTCTCTCTCTCTCTCCACCCATACTTGTGTGTTGTGTGTGTGTGTGTGTGTGTGTGTGTGTGTGTGTGTGTGTGTGTGTGTGTGTGTGTGTGTGTGTGTGTGTGTGTGTGTGTGTGTGTGTGTGTGTGTGTGTGTGAGCGCGCGCGCGTGCGCACTTATTGGAAAGAGCACAGTTACGTTCTCGAGGGAGTTCAAGAACAGACCTTGTTTTCCGCCATTGTTAAATGACACCGTGACAGAGAGAGAGAGAGAGAGAGAGAGAGAGAGAGAGAGAGAGAGAGAGAGAGAGAGAGAGAGAGAGAGAGAGAGAGAGAGAGCATGTTTGTTCGCAGGTTTAGTGTGTAAACCAAAACAAGTGAATGTTCCTGTTCCTTTGCTTTTGCAACTGTTTATGACATTTGTTTAGTGCGAGAAGGCTCTCTGAGATGTTAAATAGCTCCCCCTCCCTACCTCTCTCTGTCTGTCTCTCTCTGTCTCTCTCTCTCTCTCTCTCTCTCTCTCTCTCTCTCTCTCTCTCTCTCTCTCTCTCTCTCTCTCTCTCTCTCTCTCTCTCTCTCTCTCTCTCTCTCTCTGTCCCGATCTCTCTCTCCATCTCTCTCTCTCTAAAATATATCCTTGGAAAATAAAGTTGAAGTTTTCAGTTCTCTCTCTCTCTCTCTCTCTCTCTCCAGTTCTCTCTCTCTCTCTCTCTCTCTCTCTCTCTCTCTCTCTCTCTCTCTCTCTCTCTCTCTCTCTCTCTCTCTCTCTCTCTCTCGACTCTCTCGCAACATAGCTGACGTAGATATGGCAGTAAACACACAGTGAAACTAATATGTGTGTGGGAGGGGGGGAGAATAAAGTCGAGAAGTAATGTGGCCTAAGGTTGTGATGTAGCTTGAATAGGTGGGTCTTGAGAGCTGATTTGAAACGTTGCAAGGACTGGATATGGCGAGTTTCGCGTGGTAAGGAGTTCCAAACTGATGGGGCCGAAAAGGAAAAGGAGCGCTCACCAAACATTTTTGTTCGTGTACTAGGAACACAGAGAATTTTGGAATCTGAAGATGACCGCAATTGCCTTGATGGAGTATAGACAGAAATCATGTCAGAGATGTAGCTGGGGGCATTTCCAGAGAAATAAGAATGACATAGAGTGGACATTTTGTAGTCAATACGTGCTTTGATGGGAAGCCAATGGAGGGATATCAAGAGTGGTTGAACATGACGATACTTAGAGACCTTGAGGACAAGTCTGGCAGCAGAGTTCTAGACTTTTTGAAGGTTGTCAATGAGGTGTTGGGGGCAGCCATACAAGAGTGAATTACAATAATCTAATTTAGAGAGAACAAAAGCGCAGACTAGTATCTTAGCAGTATCTATAGACAGGAGATGGCGAATCGTACCAATGCGACGCAGCTCACAGTATGCTGACCGACAGAGTAATCAAGAGTGTATGTTATTTTTATTTTTTATTTTTTTGTTGCTGTCCCATCTTCTGGCCGTACAGTGGCGTTGTGTCCCACGCCGCTCATTCCGAGTCCCAACTCGCAGCCACAGTGACCCCATATTAATGTAACCAGAAAAGAGGTTGACCAAACCCAACGGAAACCATCTCACTGTCCCGTGCAGTCACCAGACCATTGGGGACAGGACACACACGCACACAGAGAGAGAGAGAGAGAGAGAGAGAGAGAGAGAGAGAGAGAGAGAGAGAGAGAGAGAGAGAGAGAGAGAGAGAGAGAGAGAGAGAGAGGAGAGAGAGAGAGAGAGAAGAGAGAGAGAGAGAGAGAGAGAGGAGAGAGAGAGAGAGAGAGAGAGAGAGAGAGAGAGAGAGAGAGAGAGAGAGAGAGAGCCACACGAGACAGAGAGAGAGAGAGAGAGAGAGAGAGAGAGAGAGAGAGAGAGAGAGAGAGAGAGAGACGCGCACGCACACGCACGCACACGCACGCGCACACACACACACACACACACACACACACACACACACACACACACACACACACAGAGACACACACATATACACAAGCAGTCACCCCTCTCTTTCTCTCGCTCACCACCTTCATTCATTAATTCATTAATTCACTCACTCACCAGCCCCCTATATCTCTGTTTCTCCATCTCTCTGTCGCTGTATCTATCTCTCTCCCTCCCTAACCATTAATTCGCATCTCACTCTCTAGCTCTGTGTCTCTCTCTCTCTCTCTCTCTCTCTCTCTCTCTCTCTCTCTCTCTCTCTCTCTCTCTCTCTCTCTCTCTCTCTC
>CM065704.1:21202824-21205324 GCA_017654935.2 Phymorhynchus buccinoides
GTAGCTTATCCATTGTACCCTCAATAAAACATTCGTATGTGTTCTCTCTCTCTCTCTCTCTCTCTCTCTCTCTCTCTCTCTCTCTCTCTCTCTCTCTCTCTCTCTCTCTCTCTCTCTCTCTCTCTCTCTCTCTCTCAGACTCAGGTAATCCACATATTCGATCCACATACTTAGAAGCTTTGCAACAGACCACCAGAACAACACCGTTGCACCCATGCGGTCAACATGACCCAGGACGAAGTAGTATTGGCATCCATTAAACATACATGTTCAAGTGACTAATGGACCACAGTTGAAAGCCACTACTTTGGTACTGAGTGGCGGGCACTGGACTCTCGAGGGGTAGTGATAATGACGTTACAATTTGACACTGTTTCCCCCATTGTCTTGAGGTGAATGATAATGATGTTACACTTTGACACTGTTTCCCCCATTGTCTTGAGGTGAATGATAATGATGTTACACTTTGACACTGTTTCCCCCATTGTCTTGAGGTGAATGATAATGATGTTACACTTTGACACTGTTTCCCTCATTGTCTTACCAGTGGTGAATGATAATGATGTTACACTTTGACACTGTTTTCCCCATTGTCTTGAGGTGAATGATAATGATGTTACACTTTGACACTGTTTCCCCCATTGTCTTGAGGTGAATGATAATGATGTTACACTTTGACACTGTTTCCCCATTGTCTTGAGGTGAATGATAATGATGTTACACTTTGACACTGTTTCCCCATTGTCTTGAGGTGAATGATAATGATGTTACACTTTGACACTGTTTCCCCCATTGTCTTACCAGTGGTGAATGATAATGATGTTACACTTTGACACTGTTTTCCCCATTGTCTTGAGGTGAATGATAATGATGTTACACTTTGACACTGTTTCCCCCATTGTCTTAGGTGAATGATAATGATGTTACCAGTGGTGAATGATAATGATGTTATACTTTGACACTGTTTCCCCCATTGTCTTGAGGTGAATGATAATGATGTTACACTTTGACACTGTTTCACCCATTGTCTTGAGGTGAATGATAATGATGTTACACTTTGACACTGTTTCCCCCATTGTCTTGAGGTGAATGATAATGATGTTACACTTTGACACTGTTTCCCCCATTGTCTTGAGGTGAATGATAATGATGTTATACTTTGACACTGTTTCCCCCATTGTCTTGAGGTGAATGATAATGATGTTACACTTTGACACTGTTTCCCCCATTGTCTTACCAGTGGTGAATGATAATGATGTTACACTTTGACACTGTTTCCCCCATTGTCTTGAGGTGAATGATAATGATGTTACACTTTGACACTGTTTCCCCCATTGTCTTGAGGTGAATGATAATGATGTTACACTTTGACACTGTTTTCCCATTGTCTTGAGGTGAATGATAATGATGTTACACTTTGACACTGTTTTCCCCATTGTCTTGAGGTGAATGATAATGATGTTACACTTTGACACTGTTTCCCCCATTGTCTTGAGGTGAATGATAATGATGTTACACTTTGACACTGTTTCCCCCATTGTCTTACCAGTGGTGAATGATAATGATGTTACACTTTGACACTGTTTCCCCATTGTCTTGAGGTGAATGATAATGATGTTACACTTTGACACTGTTTCCCCATTGTCTTGAGGTGAATGATAATGATGTTACACTTTGACACTGTTTCCCCCATTGTCTTGAGGTGAATGATAATGATGTTACACTTTGACACTGTTTCCCCCATTGTCTTGAGGTGAATGATAATGATGTTACACTTTGACACTGTTTTCCCATTGTCTTGAGGTGAATGATAATGATGTTACACTTTGACACTGTTTTCCCATTGTCTTGAGGTGAATGATAATGATGTTACACTTTGACACTGTTTTCCCATTGTCTTAAGGTGAATGACAATGATGTTACACTTTGACACTGTTTTCCCATTGTCTTAAGGTGAATGATAATGATGTTACACTTTGACACTGTTTTCCCATTGTCTTGAGGTGAATGATAATGATGTTACACTTTGACACTGTTTCCCCCATTGTCTTGAGGTGAATGATAATGATGTTACACTTTGACTGTTTTCCCACTGTTTCCCACTGTTTTCCCCATTGTCTTGAGGTGAATGATAATGATGTTACACTTTGACACTGTTTTCCCATTGTCTTGAGGTGAATGACAATGATGTTACACTTTGACACTGTTTTCCCCATTGTCTTGAGGTGAATGATAATGATGTTACACTTTGACACTGTTTCCCCATTGTCTTGAGGTGAATGATAATGATGTTATGCTTTGATACTGTTTTCCCATTGTCTTGCCAGTGATGAATGGAAGTTGTTGACATGGTCCATGCTTATGAATTAGTAACATGTTTACGAGAAGCTAAAAAAATGAAATGCTTACCAGAAGGATTACCTACGTTGGACACCAAAACTCTATATCCCCATTGTATATCTATGCATTTTGAGATATACTGTTTTACAGGTGGGAGGGT
>CM065704.1:21210324-21220324 GCA_017654935.2 Phymorhynchus buccinoides
AAAACTAAAATGCAAGTTCCAAATTTAAAAAGTAACTCCTTGTCGGAGATATACTTTACCCTTGGTAAAACCAAGTTTTGTAGAGCTGTTTCTTTATAACACGTGTAGCACGTGAATTTCGTAAACTTATTGGGTAACTCGCTCGACTGCTCACACAGCCAGCAGCCAAATAGGACACTGTCTGGTTGTGCACAGCACTGTGTCTGGCGATGTTGAGCTAGAAGGCTGCGCCCTTTTAACCAGTCGTTTTTTTAACCGGGTTTTTCGGAAGTCCGGGTAAAGTAAATTTTGGGTTGTTGTTTTCTAAATTGCTAGGATTTAAAGAAGTTTACTTATTTCAAAGTTGTATTTCATTCATAAAGTTTAAATTGGGTTTCTAAATTTTGCAGGGTTTTCAAAATTGTAGGTTTTTTTAATTTACATTTGCAAAGACATTATGGTGTCTTAAAAATTGTATACTCTTTTTGAGAGAAAGTTACAGTTTCGGTGCTGGTGTGTTTGTCTAAAGTTCTAAGTTTTGTAAAGGCCAGTACATGGTTAAACACACTCACACCGAAACTAATCACGGAAAATTCTGTCCGCGAAGCTAATTCAAGTAGGGCTAGAATATTGACAGCCTTTTCAGTTCCCTTGCAGGGTGTGTGGCCCAGTCCCCCCTGTAACCCCTTCCTGTTGGGTGGACCTTCGACCTGTGGAGCCGGAGAGAGGAAGGGAGACCTGTAACCCCTTCCTGTTGGGTGGACCTTCGACCTGTGGAGCCGGAGAGAGGAAGGGAGACCAGCCTCGCGCTTCTGAGGGAGCCGCTGGTTGAGTGTTGGTGCCAAGGGCACCAACGGACTTGTAAACGTTTGGGTGGAGAACGTTTGGGGAGGAGGTGCAACCAAGTTTGTGACCTCGGTGGAGAAGACGGTGCTTCGCGGAGACAGATAAGTTTTTTTAGTTGGTGTCACGAGGAACGGTGTGTTTGTAAAAATTATCCTGTCAGTGCCTGTCCCAAGACGAACATTTTTTTACTCATACCAAGGGACCAAAGTTGTTCTCGTTTAGTTTAAGAATAAAGGGGTGATAATCGGAAAGTTGTGTTAGTGTGTTAAAGTCCAAGTTAAACTCTGGTTAAGAACGCGCGTGGATGAGAGAGAGACAAAGTGTGTGAGAGTTTGTTTCAGTTTATTTACAGTGTGCGCGCATAATCGTATATGCGCACGCGTATGTGTCTACCTGTATGTATGTACTCATTTGAATTGGACGCTGGTACAAAAGAGTAATTTGATCATCTCATTGTTTGAAGGACAGAACCCCAAACCACATTCATGATTGACAATGAAAAGTAATAAAGTTCCTCACCAATGATTAATCCAATAAAGTGTAAGCAGATCTCGTTTAATAATGAAGCAGTTTATGATATTATAATTTTAAAATTACGTATCTTTAAAAAGGGTTCTATATCATTGTGCCCCCATGTGACGTAAGTGTCCCGCGCAACCCCTCTTTCTTATCTACACCCCCCCCCCCTCCTCTCCTTTTCATTTCTCGGTCTGGCCGCCACTTTAATTGCCATCCTCCATCAAAAGAACGCCGATTAAGGCATTTGTCTCTTTGAACCCCGATTTACCTCCCCCCTGTCAGCATGTACCACCTACAGAGGTTATCTCCCTTTAACCCCCCCCCCCCCTTTATCTCCGTTCCCCATCACGAGATAGTGATATCAACAGTCGGCTCCCTTTGAAGACAACTATTCCTTCCCTATCACGAGCAAGATAGGAATGTCGGCGCGTGATTGTTCGGTACTAGTATGCATAAAATTATAGCATCATCTTGTGACGTGTCGACTGCTATAAACCAATGACAGGCTTTCATTGTTTGAAAGTGAAGGCTATAATTGGAGTAGTGAGAAAAAGTTTTCACACAAGACGCTGAAACGTAGCTAGAGCAACACTCACAACCAGTCATAATAAGCCCACTAGTAAGTATTATTGATGGCTGGTGATTGAGATCTGGTTTGTTTGACCCTAGTTTTGATCTAGATCCTATGTTCAATGATGAATAAGGAGTAGATAGATATGTTATTGAAAAGAAGTGGTAAACATTCTGTTCTATTTATGTGCACTGATTATTTGTGTGTGTGTGTTTTTGACTTGAACACTTTTGGTACCAGAACCGGAGTTTATGCCTACTAACCCTTTTGTCTATTTTTAGTAGGAAACCTATGGGTCGCAATCTTGCACTTTATGATACCATTCCTTTCCAGGTGTTGGATGGAGAGTGATGTTGGCTTGATCACCTTTTATGTTTTACTGATCTCAGTTTGTTAACTGAAATTCAGTTTATGTGTTCTTAGTGCTATTGTACAAGGGAAGCCTTCTAGCCGGTTGGGATTCACTAATTCCCTGCCGACTGAAGCCCCTTGTCTCTAAGCCATAGAGACCTACATCCACCTTCTCCTGTGATTATCAGCAGGGCATCGTGGGCCGGACGATTATCCCGGACTCACAAGCACCAAGACGGGAACGCCGCCAAGACGACCCGCACCCAGAATCCGCGAGGAGACCACGCCTGAACCGTGCCATCCCGCGAAGCCGTAACCGGAACGACTGGGAGCTACTCTCACCTGACGAGCAAGCCCAGCCAACCCAGCACTCGCCGATCACTACGGAGGAACTTGACAACAGCTAAGTCCAGCGGACCGTGCCAATCATTTGAACTTTCCTCCGGACAATGAAGATTTAGTGACCCTTCTCGCCTGGGGCTAACCTTCTAGAAAGACAAAAGTCTTGTAAATCCTTTCGGATTCCATTGTTTTTCATTCACATTTTGTTTTGGCGCCATTGAGCTGCTTTATTATTATTGTTGCATAATCTTATGCAGATTTTGGGAGTAAATAAAATACAAGTGTCAAATAATCCTGAACCCTTTGGTCAGACTGATGAGAGTGGGAGTCTTGTAATTTCATGTAAAACCCTACTTCTCTCTGTCTGCCATTTAGAGCAATTCAACCACTTGTATTTCTTACAACCATACGAGCCAGAACCCGGGCACAAATATAAATTTATTAGATGAAAAGGGGCCGGGAAAGTTGCTCATCTCCCATACCCTAGAGAAGTGGGTTAAAGGCAAATTTTCTACTTGAAAATTTAACACACTAAAAGTCTTCCCTAGAGGCTTAGCCTTTTAACCCATTACCTCGTCACACCCCGTCTCTATGTGGCCCAGTCTCTATATATGTCACCGTCTTATACCTTTTTTCCTTGTCTTTGTGTATCCTAACTCTGACCATATCCTTAATCCTATCGCTAACTTAAACACTAAGCTGACCCCTAACCCTATCCCTAACACTAACTCTTACCTACCTTCGAGGGGACAATTAGAGACGGGAGCACATCAGTATGATCCCTACAACCCCACCCACTAAGCAAAACCAACAGCAAAAAAGCAAGCAAACAAACAACACACACACACACACACACACTATTAGACTTTTAATGCTGAAGAGATAATAAACCGTAAACAACCATCATTAATCTGAAGGTAAATTACTATGTGTCACGTGTACAAAAACAAAACAAAACGAATGATGTTTTACCGGACAGGCAGCCATCGCCTCTGAGAAAGTCTTCTAAATCTACCCACAGTATTATTGTACCGAATGGTGCCAGTAGTTGGCAATCTTCAGCATTACTTTAAGGACGTCTCCATTCGTTTTCGTGCGAATCGAGGTCAAACTCTCTCTCTCTCTCTCTCTCTCTAGGACAGATTGTAAGAATAAGCATCGCCTAAAATCTTTATCCTTGCTAAATAAAGTTTTTCAGTGTTCAGTGTTCTCTCTCTCTCCCCCTCTCTCTCTCTCTCTCTCTCTTCAGTGTTTCTCTTTCTCTCTCTCTCACTCTCTCTCTCTCTCTCTCACTCTTTCTCTCTTCCTCTCCCCCCTTTCTCCCTCTCCCTCTTTCTCTCTCTAGGTCCCTGCGGTGGTTTGCAAAGTTTCCCCTTTAATTGTGCTCACAGTATCTGTGGAACATCTCCCTTGCTGCTACCATCGTTCGGTAAAGCCTGTACTGGAGTGGGCCAGAAAGAGCCACCAGGGACGTTTCAGGAGTGGGCAGGAAGTCTGCTCCACTTTACTCTAATGTGTAGTTTGAAGACTGGAGAAGTTAGAAAATAGTGTCAGTGTAGTAGACACCCCCTCCACCACCACCAAAAAAGACACACACACACACACACACACATGCACACACACACACACACACGCATGCACGCGCGCACGCGCACGCACACACACACACGCACGCACACGCACACTCGCAGGTAGGCACGCATGCACTCACGCATGCGCACACACATTAATGGCTTCATTGGACTTCCAAATCATGCTTGTTGGCTTCTCCGTGAAAATCATTTGGTCAGTGCAGCAGCACTGCTCCCACCCCCCCCCCCCCACCCCTAATTAAAATAAATAAATAAATAAGTAAAATATAAATGTAAACAAATAAAACTAAAGCAATCATTCGATAGCTAATGTCCTCTAATACTTGTACACTCAAAGTGTTTGAAACAGACTGAACGGTTTTCAATGAAACGCGCACGGACGGACGGACGGGCGGACATACGGACGGGTGGACATACGGACGGATGGACATACGGACGGATGGACATACGGACGGATGGACATACGGACGGATGGATGACACAAAAACAATATTCCCGAAGCTTCGCTCGGGAACTAACAAAAATAGATAAAATAAATAGATAGATAAATAAATAAGTAAACAGCAGTACACAGCAACAACTACTACAACAACCAGACGAACAAGCAGTACTTGGAACTTGGAAAGTCTTTTAACTATTTAAACCTGATGATATACGAAAATAAAATTGTAAGTATTCTAATTATTCCGTTTTTGGGGACAAACATTCCATACTGTTTTTGCGGTTTTATTCGTTCTTCGTTTTCTGTGTTCCCAGACTGGGTTTTTTTAAATACCAGAAACCAGAGGGAACAGGACAAGTCTGATAAATCACATAATCACATTAATAGAACAAGGGGGGTGACAATAATGTACAAGAAATGTCTTCAAGTAATACCTTACTTGCGATTTAACTTAAATTACCTGTTTACCCCTATAAACACAATCCTTATTCCACTACGCACCATCTTTCTTTGTCTTGCATCTAGCGCTTCCCCGTCCTTACGAACCATATTGCTAGACTCACTGACCTTTACCATACAGACAGACGGACAGACAACAAACAAACATACAGACAATAAGAAAGACAAATTGACACCTCTAGAACTAGTCAGACAAATACAGTGACAATAATTACACACAGAGAGACCGACACACACAGAGACAGATACACAGACACAGACAAACAGACACCCAGAAACACCCCCACAGCCCTCAATCTTCAGTAACTAATCTAGTTGTGATCGGCAGGAGACGATTAGAAAGTTCGGTACATTCTAACTGTTAGGAAGAAAAGATAGGGTTGGTTAGGGAGGGGTGGCGGCCATCGCAAACACCAAGAGAAAAGTTTGCACGATGCATGTAGTTGATTGCAGAACAAAGGGGCAGAAGTGCGGTATGTATGTAGGTCAGAGAGACTGTTGCTCCAGCCATATCAAGCAGAAACTTGGTGTAGGGCTGCTCTTGTGTTGGTAGGGCAGGTGATGACAGTGCGTCTCTGGGTCCCATCAGCACCTTGGGGCGTTTCTTGTTCCACAAGCAGACAAAAGTAGTGAAGCTGTCCAGTATCTCCAACCCAAAGGTTCCTGTCCACTAGGGAAGTCCTTCAGGGGGTAAGGTGGAAGTTAAGGAACACACTGGCATGGTGGATGGGGGTGGGCAGGCGCCAAGAAGTGTCCACTTCACTCAAACAGAGATGATTGCCAACTGTGTCCAATCAGACACAGACAGGGACAGGACTGACGGGAAATGAGGGAGAAACCGAGTTAGGCAAACAGCCAGACAGTGAAGTGACAGCACTGGACAGACCCTCTTCATGCTTATGACGTTACTGCTACCCCTGCCATATTGGTTCCTTTGTTCCTTGGTTTCTCTGTGTCTAGCTCTATCTGTTCCTCCTGAGGCTCTAGGTCTCTACTAGGCCTACGTGCTGCATATCTGGGGGCCACTATCTATCTCTGTCTGGCTCTATTTATGTCTGTCTCCCTATATATATCGTTTCATCTGTCTCTGTTTATGTCTCTCTTTGTCTGTCTCTGCATCTCTCGGCACGGCTCTATGTATCCGTCTTTATGTCGCTCGCTAAAAGTATGTCTCTCTGCCTCAAAATAAAATAAAATAAAATATGTTTACATTTCTCTGTATCTGTCTCTATCAGTCTTACTTTCTGTGCGCTGTATAGTGTGGTGTGGTGATGGTGGTGTGTGTGTGTGTGTGTGTGTGTGTGTGTGTGTGTGTGTGTGTGTGTGTGTGTGTGTGTGTGTGGTGTGTGTGTGTGTGTGTGTGTGTGTGTGTGTGTGTACATTGACCATTGAACATTGAACATTGATTTATTGCCATGAAACCTAAACAAAGGCTTATAAGGCACATGTTAAGATTACAAACAACGCAAAATACTATTCATGCGTTTTGTTAAAACAAATAATAACAGACTTTGCCACAAATGGCTGTAGTTCATCTAACATCATCATATCTGATGGAGACTGAACATGTGATTCTAAGCTTTGTTTGCCTACATTTTCCATCAATTTGTAAGTATCTTCTTTATACATTAACGCAGGTATTCAAAAGGTGTAACTCGTCTTCTATTTCATGACAATTTTGGCAAAGTCTGTTTTCTCTTACAATATTCTCGTGTCTACCAATTTTGATTTTTAAATTATGAGCACTAATTCTCAATTTACATAGAGCCTGTTTTTGTTGTCTATCCAAAATAGTACTAAAAAGGTACGGTTCTATTCGATATTCTTTAGTAACATCATTATAAAGCCTGAGCCGTGATACTTCTCCCTTTCTTAGCCAAAAGCCTACAACATTAATAAATGCCTTTAAATTAAGGGGAAATTGACATAATGGGAGACATAGTGGGATTTTTTTTCGAGAGGGGCTTATCACGCTATATTCTTAGTTGGGCGTAGTGAGAGAGAGAGAGAGAGAGAGAGAGAGAGAGAGAGAGAGGGTTGGACTCCTCTCTATATCTCGCTCTCTCTTTATCCCCAACTAAGAATATAGAGGGGATTAGCCCCACTCGAGTGTCACGCCACCTGGCGTGAAAAAATCCCACTAAGTCTCCCATTCTGCTAAGATTGGAAGGCGCATAGCTTTCTGTGTGTGTGTGTGTGTGTGTGTGTGTGTGTGTGTGTGTTGTGTGACGTAAGTGTCCCGCGCGACCCACTTTCTTTATTTCTTATCTACACCCCCCCCCCCCCCTTCTCCCCCCCCCCCCCCCCCCCCCCCCCACCCTCTCTCCTTTTCATTTCTCGACCAGCCACCACTTTAATTGCCCGGCCGCTTCAAAGAGAACGCCGATTAAGGCTGTTGTCTGTTTGAAGTTCGATTTGTCTCCCCGGTCAGCATGTAACACCTACCGAGGTTATCTCCCTTCACCCCCCCCCCCCCTCTTATCTACCGTCTCATCACGAGATAGTGATATCAACAGTCGGCTCCCTTTGTAAGACAACTCGTCCTTTCTAATCACGAGAAGGATTTGAATGTCGGCACGTGATAAGGATGTAATCGGCGCGTGATTGTTCTGTACATTTTGAACATCATCTTGTGATGTGTCGACTGCTATAAACCAATGACAGGCTTTCATTGTTTGAAAGTGAAGGCTATAATTGGAGTGGTGAGAAAAAGTTGTCACACAAGACGCTGAAACGTAGCTAGAGCAACACTCACAACCAGTCATAATAAGCCCACTAGTAAGTATTATTGATGGCAGGTGATTGAGATCTGTTGTTTGTTTGACCCTAGTTTTGATCTAGATCCTATGTTCAATGATGAATAAGGAGTAGATAGATATGTTATAGAAAAGAAGTGGTAAACATTCTATTCTATTTATGCACACTGATTATTTGTGTGTGTGTGTGTTTTTGACTTGAACACTTTTGGTACCAGAACCGGAGTTTATGCCTACTAACCCTTTTGTCTATTTTTAGTAGGAAACCTATGGGCCGCAATCTTGCACTTTATGATACCATTCCTTTCCAGGTGTTGGATGGAGAGTGATGTTGTCTTGATCACCTTTTATGTTTTACTGATCTCAGTTTGTTAACTGAAATTCAGTTTATTTATTAACTAGTGCTATTGTACAAGGGAAGCCTTCTAGCCGGTTGGGATTCACTAATTCCCTGCCGACTGAAGCCCCTTGTCTCTAAGCCATAGAGATCTACATCCACCTTCTCCTGTGATTATCAGCAGGGCATCGTGGGCAGGAAGATTACCCCTGCCTCACAAGCACCAAGACGGGAAAGACGCCCCGCACCCAGAATCCGTGAGGAGACCACGCCTGAACCGTGCCATCCCGTGAAGCCGTAACCGGAACGACTGGGAGCTACTCTCACCTGATGAGCAAGCCCAGCCACCCCAGCACTCGCCGATCATTACGGAGGAACTTGCCAAGAGCTAAGTTTATAAAACCGCGCCAATCACTGGAACTTTCCTACGGACACTGAAGATAATTAGTAACCCTTCCGGCATGGGGCGAACCTTATAGAAAGACAAAAGTCTTGTAAATCCTTTCGGATTCCATTGTTTTTTTTATCCATATTTTGTTTTGGCGCCATTGAGCTGCTTTATTATTATTGTTGCATAATCTTATGCAGATTTTGGGAGTAAATAAAATACAAGTGTCAAATAATCCTGAACCCTTTGGTCAGACTGATGAGAGTGGGAGTCTTGTAATTTCATGTAAAACCCTACTTCTCTCTGTCTGCCACTTAGAGCAATTCAACCACTTGTATTTCTTACAACCATACGAGCCAGAACCCGGGCACAAATATAAATTTATTAGATGAAAAGGGGCCGGGAAAGTTGCTCATCTCCCATACCCTAGAGAAGTGGGCTAAAGGCAAATTTTCTAAAGTCTTCCCTAGGGACTTAGCCTTTTAACCCATTACCTCGTCACAGTGTGTGTGTGTGTGTGTGTGTGTGTGTGAGTGAATAAAAAGGTGTCTTTGTTTTTAACTCACACAGAGGGTGTCTACCAACAGAGTCCAATCACACGTAGACAGAGATGACATATAATGAAGGAAGGACAGAGTTAACCCAAATACCCGCACTCTGAAGTGACAGTTGTTGACAAACACTCTTGGTGCTTATTGACGGTACTGCTAACACTCTCGGTGCTTATTGACGGTGCTAACACTCTTGGTGCTTATTGATGGTGCTGCTAACACTCTTGGTGCTTATTGACGGTGCTGCTAACACTCTTGGTGCTTATTGATGGTACTGCTAACACTCTTGGTGCTTATTGACGGTACTGCTAACACTCTTGGTGCTTATTGACGGTACTGCTAACACTCTTGGTGCTTATTGATGGTGCTGCTAACACTCTTGGTGCTTATTGAACACTCTCGGTGCTTATTGACGGTAAACACTCTCGGTGCTTATTGACGGTACTGCTAACACTCTTGGTGCTTATTGACGGTACTGCTAACACTCTTGGTGCTTATTGACGGTACTGCTAACACTCTTGGTGCTTATTGACGGTAACTGCTAACACTCTTGGTGCTTATTGACGGTACTGCTAACACTCTTGGTGCTTATTGACGGTACTGCTAACACTCTTGGTGCTTATTGACGGTACTGCTATGGGCACCATGCTCGTGTCTTTGTTCCTTTGTGTCTCTGCGTCTCTATCTGACTCTAGTTTTGTCTGCCACACTATTTATACCTTTCTCTCTGTTTCTGTCTCTCTGTCTCTGCCGTTGGTTTTGTCTCCCCCTCTCTCTGATTTTGTTTCACTCCATTTCTGTGTCTCTCCGTGAGGCTCTGACTGTCTCTGTCTCTGTCTTAGTGTGTCTCTTTGTCTCTCTTTAGGC
>CM065704.1:21225324-21230324 GCA_017654935.2 Phymorhynchus buccinoides
ACAAAGCGGATGAGGACAAGAAGCCAAAGAACGAGGGGGACAATCAGTAAACACAAAATAGAAAGAACCCTACAGAATGATTGACACAAGACACACACACACACACACACACACACACACACACACACACACACACACACACTTCATTTATTCTCTCTCTCTCTCTCTCTCTCTCTCTCTCTCTCTCTCTCTCTCTCTCTCTCTCTCTCTCTCTCTCTCTCTCTCTAAATAGTTTCAATGCGTTATATTATTAGGCTACTGATTAGTACTTTGGAATGTTTTGCTTTGCATGTTGAGTTATTTTTCGAGTTACTTTTCATTCTGAGGATAGGATGAAAAAGAACCTGTCAAGCTTACCCCTTTATCCTCCATAAAGATCATTTGGACTTGACTTGAATTGAATTGACACACACACACACACACACAAATGCGCGCGCGCGCTCGCACGCACACACGTCCACACAAAATGACTCTTGTACACAACATAATTGTTGTAATCGATCTTTACTGAGTGCATGGAAAGGGCTGAGCAAACTGTCTCCAACTGTCCTCGACCTGGCTCCGTGCGTCTGGAAGAAGCAGTTTACTACTTTGCCCATTGCACCCCAAATGGCAACAGAGTTCGGTTTTTTGGTCTTTTTTTGGTCCCATCTTCTGGGCCGTACAGCTCCCACGCCGATTTGTGAAATCTGTTTCCTCTCCAATGATTATAAGCAAATAAGCCACATTTAGCGAAGTCCGGTGAGCATAGTTTGCCTCGGGGGGATGCTGGCAAACTAAGACAGGTTTCGTGTGGGGGAAGAAAAAGAGAGGGGCTAGTAGAACCTGATAGATTGTCGGAAGACAGGAAATGGAAAGGGTCGCCATTACTGTCGACAATTTTCTTCCGTTCTGTCAAAATAGGTAATGGGCATCAGAAGAGACAAGAGTTGATTCGTGTCCTCTCTCCTTCCTTTACATGTCACAAACTAATACCACTCGTTGTTCCTCCTCATAAATGCATTTGGTTTAAATAGGTTTTATGAGGTCAACAATACATGAACAGACATAGAAAGAAAATCTATCGGCAACAGCAAGCTAGACGTTTATTATGTGCTCACGTTATACAGTGGAAAATGTTGTTCGACGACTGTTGAACACAGATTTAATAGAACATACCACAATTATCTGATTGGAAATGAAAACTAATGTAGAAAAGAGCAAATATGTCAAGACAGTTCTCAAACGATACAACCAATGTTAAGAAGTGCAATGAATTATGTATAGGGTAGGTCGGCCATACACTGGCAAATAACTATGAAGATTAACCCAGTAACCATGACTAGCTGTGAACATTGACCTGTTAATGTGACTAGCTGTGAACATTGACATGGTAATGTGACTAGCTGTGAACATTGACCTGGTAATATGACTAGCTGTGAACATTGACCTGGTAATATGACTAGCTGTGAAAATTGACCTGGTAATGTGACTAGCTGTGAACATTGACATGGTAATGTGACTAGCTGTGAACATTGACCTGGTAATATGACTAGCTGTGAACATTGACCTGGTAATATGACTAGCTGTGAACATTGACATGGTAATGTGACTAGCTGTGAACATTGACCTGGTAATATGACTAGCTGTGAACATTGACATGGTAATGTGACTAGCTGTGAACATTGACATGGTAATGTGACTAGCTGTGAACATTGACATGGTAATATGACTAGCTGTGAACATTGACATGGTAATATGACTAGCTGTGAACATTGACATGGTAATATGACTAGCTGTGAACATTGACATGGTAATATGACTAGCTGTGAACATTGACATGGTAATATGACTAGCTGTGAACATTGACATGGTAATATGACTAGCTGTGAACATTGACATGGTAATGTGACTAGCTGTGAACATTGACATGGTAATATGACTAGCTGTGAACATTGACATGGTAATATGACTAGCTGTGAACATTGACATGGTAATATGACTAGCTATGAACATGACATGGTAATATGACTAGCTTGAACATTGACATGGTAATATGACTAGCTATGAACACTGACATGGTAATATGACTAGCTATGAACATGACATGGTAATATGACTAGCTATGAACATTGACATGGTAATATGACTAGCTATGAACACTGACATGGTAATATGACTAGCTATGAACACTGACATGGTAATATGACTAGCTATAAACATTGACATGGTAATATGACTAGCTATGAACATTGACATGGTAATATGACTAGCTATGAACATTGACATGGTAATATGACTAGCTATGAACATTGATATGGTAATATGGCTAGCTATGAACATTGACATGGTAATATGACTAGCTATGAATATTGACATGGTAATATGGCTAGCTATGAACATAGATGTGGTAATATGACTAGCTATGAACATTGACATGGCAACATGACTAGCTATGAACATTGACATGGTAACATGACTAGCACGCGTGCGCGTATATACACACACACACAGAGGCACACATCCACACACACACACACACACCACCACCACCACTGCCAACACCATCACCATTAAGACATCCAAGTCTACCCTGCCCTAAAGCCAACAGTCTTCAGACTTGCAAAACGACCGTTAGACCCCCTCGTCTTACCAATCTGTTTCAACAACATTCGCTTTCTATGTTCTATGCAAACGTATGGAAGAAAAAAGTAACGAGGGAGAGATAAAAGGGAAGGTTAGAAGAGAGAGAGAGAGAGAGAGAGAGAGAGAGAGAGAGAGAGAGAGAGAGAGAGAGAGAGAGAGAGAGAGAGAGAGGAGCGGAGAGACGGAGGGGGGGGGGAGGGAGAGATGAAGGGAGGAGTAGAGACGGGAGAGATCGATGTAGAGAGAAAGACAGTCACACAGATACACATACTCAGAAACACACGCACGCATGCGCACACGCATACGCACACGCGCGCACACACAACACACAAACACGCAGACGCACACACATACACATACACACACACGCGCGCGCACACAGACACAGGGGTAGACATGGACAGATAGACCAGGAGCTACTGGGGTCGAAATGGGCTGCAGACATGGCGATCGATTTTGGTCTTTTCTTAGCAGAATGAATGTATGTAGTCTACGGGCCAATAACTGCCGCCCCCCCTCCTCCCCGTCCCCGCTACCCCTCCTTCTGTCATTTGACCATTTTCATTCGATTTTGACTGACTGCCTTGAAGTTGACTGGGTTTAAACAGATTGGTTTGTTGGAAACATATTATTCAATAAACATGTTCCGTGATAAGTTATGAGACAGGGAGAGGGAAACGTTGTAAGTGGTAAGCAAACAGTGTAATAAGAGTTTGTGTATGTGTGTTTGTAATTATGTTTCTGATATATGTGATGTCTGACACCCCCCCCCCTCCCTTTATGTATATGTCCCTGAGGTGGTTTGAAAACGTTTCCCTTTAATTGAGCGCATCGTTTCTCTGGAAGACACGCCCCCCCCCCCCTCTCTCTCTCTCTCTCTCTCTCTCTCTCTCTCTCTTTCTCTCTCTTCTTCTTCTTCTTCTCTTCTCTCTCTCTCTCTCTCCTCTCTCTCTCTCGCTCTCTCTCTCTCCTCTCTCTCTCATCTCTCTCTCTCCTCTCTCTCTCTCTCTCTCTCTCTCTCTTCTCTCTCTCTCTCTCTCTCTCTCTCATCTCTCTCTCTCTCTCTCTCTCTCTCTCTCTCTCTCTCCTCTCTCTCTCAACTTGCATACGACAGTGATAAATATCGAAACTAGATTATTTTTAATTAACCCATGTATGCCCAACTTTTATTTTGTTTCTTAAAACATGTTTTAAGGTGTATTATTTTATGTCTCATGAACATAATGCAAAAGAGAAAGTTTCGTGAAAATGGCCAAATTTGATTTTGAGCTCAACATGTAAACGTCCCCTTTTCGGGCCAGCGGGGTCCAGTGGGTAGGGGCTGTGTACACTATTACATAGTAACATGATGAGCTTGTTTTTCGTCAGTTCTTACTCTATTGGTTTAATATTTACTTGTAGCAGCTGTGTCTAGTGAAATCTGAATAAAACTAGTGTGGGATGGAATAAATTCTACTAAATCCCCCGTCCCCTCCCCACCCTTACCCCCAACCACTCACATTTTCACACAGTGATTCTCGTGCCCATTTATGTGTATGATATCAATTCAAGGCATCCCGTGTTGTTGAACATTATCTATAACTGTTATAAAGAAACGAAAACACTCAATTCAATTGAATATTATTTTGAAAATGTACTAAATTCTCATATCTATAATATAAAGGAACTGTGTGCGTGTGTGCGTCTGCCTGTCTATTTGTCCCCAGTGTAGCGCCCAAACCAGTGGACAGAATCGCTTCAAATCTTGTATGGTTGTGCATCATGATATACAGATGGACCGATAGGAAAATTGTTACTGTGCTGACCTTGATCTTGAAGTTTGACCTTGAAAATAGAAATGTTCTTCTTTACGCTATATGTTTCATGTCCGAGCTGTATCTCATGAACAACTGGACAGAGTGGCTTCACATTTTGTATGGGCGTATATCACGTTGCAGGAATAGTCACATGGAAAAAAAACATGTCACTGTGCTGACCTTGACCTTGAAGTTTGTCCTTAAAACCCGAAATTTGTTCTTGAGGCCATGTCTTTCACATCGTTGGACTTGCAGTGTTCAAACTTGGCATGGGAATGCATTGGCTAATAAAATGGTGATAACTGTGTCTATGTTTTGTTTATGATTTAAAGTGGTTTGGTCATTATAACGACATCTCATGAGATGTCATTGAGGTTTCTGGGTATTGCCGATAACAGTTTTCCTTATGTGTGTCACTATTATAATTCAGTATCATATCTTTCATGGGTATGTCACTTTAACATGAACGATGATCAGCTTATCACATTTTCATTTCTTTGTCATCTTCATTTATATTTTAATATGGAATGATCATTATGACATGTGTTCATATACCACCACCTACCCCCTTCCCACTCT
>CM065704.1:21247824-21265324 GCA_017654935.2 Phymorhynchus buccinoides
TCTACCCAGTCTCTATGTGTCCCCTCTCTATATACCCAGTCTCTATGTGTCCCCTCTCTATATACCCTGTCTCCATGTGTCCCCTCTCTATCTACCCTGTCTCTATGTATCCCCTCTCTATCTACCCAGTCTCTATGTGTCCCCTCTCTATATACCCAGTCTCTATGTGTCCCCTCTCTATCTACCCAGTCTCTATGTGTCCCCTCTCTATATACCCAGTCTCTATGTGTCCCCTCTCTATATACCACGTCTCTATGTGTCCCCTCTCTATATACCCACGTCTCTATGTGTCCCCTCTCTATATACCCAGTCTCTATGTGTCCCCTCTCTATATACCCAGTCTCTATGTGTCCCCTCTCTATATACCCCGTCTCTATGTGTCCCCTCTCTATATACCCTGTCTCTATGTGTCCCCTCTCTATATACCCTGTCTCTATGTGTCCCCTCTCTATATACCCTGTCTCTATGTGTCCCCTCTCTATATACCCTGTCTCTATGTGTCCCCTCTCTATATACCCTGTCTCTATGTGTCCCCTCTCTATATACCCCGTCTCTATGTGTCCCCTCTCTATATACCCCGTCTCTATGTGTCCCCTCTCTATATACCCTGTCTCTATGTGTCCCCTCTCTATATACCCTGTCTCTATGTGTCCCCTCTCTATATACCCTGTCTCTATGTGTCCCCTCTCTATATACCCTGTCTCTATGTGTCCCCTCTCTATATACCCAGTCTCTATGTGTCCCCTCTCTATATACCCTGTCTCTATGTGTCCCCTCTCTATATACCCTGTCTCTATGTGTCCCCTCTCTATATACCACGTCTCTATGTGTCCCCTCTCTATATACCACGTCTCTATGTGTCCCCTCTCTATCTACCCAGTCTCTATGTGTCCCCTCTCTATATACCCAGTCTCTATGTGTCCCCTCTCTATATACCACGTCTCTATGTGTCCCCTCTCTATATACCACGTCTCTATGTGTCCCCTCTCTATATACCCTGTCTCTATGTGTCCCCTCTCTATATACCACGTCTCTATGTGTCCCCTCTCTATATACCACGTCTCTATGTGTCCCCTCTCTATATACCCTGTCTCTATGTGTCCCCTCTCTATATACCCAGTCTCTATGTGTCCCCTCTCTATATACCCAGCCTCTATGTGTCCCCTCTCTATATACCCCGTCTCTATGTGTCCCCTCTCTATATACCCCGTCTCTATGTGTCCCCTCTCTATATACCCAGTCTCTATGTGTCCCCTCTCTATATACCCAGTCTCTATGTGTCCCCTCTCTATATACCCACGTCTCTATGTGTCCCCTCTCTATATACCCAGTCTCTATGTGTCCCCTCTCTATATACCCTGTCTCTATGTGTCCCCTCTCTATATACCACGTCTCTATGTGTCCCCTCTCTATATACCACGTCTCTATGTGTCCCCTCTCTATATACCCAGTCTCTATGTGTCCCCTCTCTATATACCCAGTCTCTATGTGTCCCCTCTCTATATACCACGTCTCTATGTGTCCCCTCTCTATATACCACGTCTCTATGTGTCCCCTCTCTATATACCACGTCTCTATGTGTCCCCTCTCTATATACCACGTCTCTATGTGTCCCCTCTCTATATACCCAGTCTCTATGTGTCCCCTCTCTATATACCCAGTCTCTATGTGTCCCCTCTCTATATACCCAGTCTCTATGTGTCCCCTCTCTATATACCACGTCTCTATGTGTCCCCTCTCTATATACCCTGTCTCTATGTGTCCCCTCTCTATATACCACGTCTCTATGTGTCCCCTCTCTATATACCCAGTCTCTATGTGTCCCCTCTCTATATACCCAGCCTCTATGTGTCCCCTCTCTATATACCCAGTCTCTATGTGTCCCCTCTCTATATACCCAGTCTCTATGTGTCCCCTCTCTATATACCCAGTCTCTATGTGTCCCCTCTCTATATACCCAGTCTCTATGTGTCCCCTCTCTATATACCCTGTCTCTATGTGTCCCCTCTCTATATACCCAGTCTCTATGTGTCCCCTCTCTATATACCACGTCTCTATGTGTCCCCTCTCTATATACCACGTCTCTATGTGTCCCCTCTCTATATACCACGTCTCTATGTGTCCCCTCTCTATATACCCAGTCTCTATGTGTCCCCTCTCTATATACCCAGCCTCTATGTGTCCCCTCTCTATATACCCTGTCTCTATGTGTCCCCTCTCTATATACCCAGTCTCTATGTGTCCCCTCTCTATATACCCAGTCTCTATGTGTCCCCTCTCTATCTACCCAGTCTCTATGTGTCCCCTCTCTATATACCCAGTCTCTATGTGTCCCCTCTCTATATACCCTGTCTCTATGTGTCCCCTCTCTATATACCCTAGTCTCTATGTGTCCCCTCTCTATATACCCAGCCTCTATGTGTCCCCTCTCTATATACCCAGTCTCTATGTGTCCCCTCTCTATATACCCTGTCTCTATGTGTCCCCTCTCTATATACCAAGTCTCTATGTGTCCCCTCTCTATATACCCTGCCTTTATGTGTCCCCTCTCTATATACCCAGTCTCTATGTGTCCCCTCTCTATATACCCAGTCTCTATGTGTTCCCTCTCTATATACCCCATGTCCATATGTCTCATCGGGTAAGGGATACGGCAAGGGTTAGGGATAGGATTTGGGATTTGGGTTAGGGTTATGGACAGGGATAGTGTTTCAAATTAGGTTTAGGGTTTGGATTAGGGTTCGGGGTAGATTTTGTGTCACATGCAGACGGACATATAAAGACGGGGAAAGTCATAGATAACTACATTTAGAAAATCTCTTTTTTCTCTCCCCCCTCCCGCTCTTCCCAAGATCTAAATTCATAGAAATGTCCTGTATGGCTTCGGCCGAGAGGACGTAAAACTTTAACTTTTATGGAAACGGGCACATGATAGATTCGGGAACATGCAGTGACGGGGATATAGAGACGGGGGCACAGAGAGATGAAATTGAGGACACATAGACACAGGGGCACAGAGAGATGGAATTGAGGACATATAGACACAGGGGCACAGAGAGATGAAATTGAGGACATATAGACACAGGGGCACACACAGAGATGAAATTGAGGACACATAGACACAGGGGCACAGAGAGATGAAATTGAGGATGAGGACACATAGACACAGGGGCACACACAGAGATGAAATTGAGGACACATAGACACAGGGGCACACAGAGATGAAATTGAGGACATATAGACACAGGGGCACAGAGAGATGAAATTGAGGACATATAGACACAGGGGCACACAGAGAGATGAAATTGAGGACACATAGACACAGGGGAACACAGAGAGATGAAATTGAGGACACATAGACACAGGGGCACACAGAGAGATGAAATTGAGGACATATAGACACAGGGGCACACATAGAGATGAAATTGAGGACATATAGACACAGGGGCACAGAGAGATGGAATTGAGGACATATAGACACAGGGGCACAGAGAGATGAAATTGAGGACATATAGACACAGGGGCACAGAGAGATGAAATTGAGGACATATAGACACAGGGGCACACAGAGATGAAATTGAGGACATATAGACACAGGGGCACAGAGAGATGAAATTGAGGACATATAGACACAGGGGCACAGAGAGATGAAATTGAAATTGAGGACATATAGACACAGGACACACAGACACAGGGGCAATTGAGGAAATTGAGGACACATAGACACAGGGGCACAGAGAGATGAAATTGAGGACACATAGACACAGGGGCACAGAGAGATGAAATTGAGGACACATAGACACAGGGGCACAGAGAGATGAAATTGAGGACACATAGACACAGGGGAACACAGAGAGATGAAATTGAGGACATATAGACACAGGGGCACAGAGAGATGAAATTGAGGACATATAGACACAGGGGCACACAGAGATGAAATTGAGGACACATAGACACAGGGGCACAGAGAGATGAAATTGAGGACATATAGACACAGGGGCACACAGAGATGAAATTGAGGACACATAGACACAGGGGCACAGAGAGATGAAATTGAGGACACATAGACACAGGGGCACAGAGAGAGATGAAATTGAGGACATATAGACACAGGGGCACACAGAGATGAAATTGAGGACATATAGACACAGGGGCACAGAGAGATGAAATTGAGGACATATAGACACAGGGGCACACAGTGATGAAATTGAGGACACATAGACACAGGGGAACACAGAGAGATTAAATTGAGGACACATAGACACAGGGGAACACAGAGAGATTAAATTGAGGACACATAGACACAGGGGCACAGAGAGATGAAATTGAGGACACAGAGACACAGGGGCACAGAGAGATGAAATTGAGGACACATAGACACAGGGGAACACAGAGAGATTAAATTGAGGACACATAGACACAGGGGAACACAGAGAGATTAAATTGAGGACAACACAGGGGCACAGAGAGATGAAATTGAGGACACATAGACACAGGGGCACAGAGAGATGAAATTGAGGACACATAGACACAGGGGCACAGAGAGATGAAATTGAGGACATATAGACACAGGGGCACAGAGAGATGAAATTGAGGACACATAGACACAGGGGCACAGAGAGATGAAATTGAGGACACATAGACACAGGGGCACAGAGAGATGAAATTGAGGACACATAGACACAGGGGAACACAGAGAGATTAAAATGAGGACATATAGACACAGGGGCACAGAGAGATGAAATTGAGGACACATAGACACAGGGGCACAGAAAGATGGAATTGAGGACACATAGACACAGGGGAACAGAGAGATGAAATTGAGGACATATAGACACAGGGGCACACAGAGATGAAATTGAGGACATATAGACACAGGGGCACAGAGAGATGAAATTGAGGACATATAGACACAGGGGCACACAGAGATGAAATTGAGGACATATAGACACAGGGGCACAGAGAGATGGAATTGAGGACACATAGAGACAGAGACACATAGAGACGGGGGCACAATCCTATGTCAGCGTCATGTCCTGTGTTTTGATTGCAGATTAGGTCCAGTGCTGTAAGTGTTGTCACTAAGTGTTGATTCTCTGCAATTGGGCAGTTTTGTTTCGGATATTAGTTCAAAACCAACGGGTGCGACTCCGGATATTAGGCTCGTAGAGAGAGAGGGGGGTCTTTCACAACAAGTCTGCACGACTGCCTGTCTGTCTGTCTGTCTATGTATCTGTCTGCCTGTCTGTCTGTCTGTCTATCTGTCTGTCCTATCTATATGTCTGCCTGTCTGTCTATCTGTCTATCTATCTGCCTGTCTGTCTATCTGTCTATCTATCTGTCTGCCTGTCTGTCTGTCTGTCTATCTGTCTGCCTGTCTGTCTGTCTGTCTGTCTATCTATCTGTCTGCCTGTCCGTCTGTCTGTCTATCTCTCTGTCTGCCTGTCTGTCTGTCTGTATCTATATGTCTGCCTGTCTGTCTATCTGTCTATCTGCCTGTCCGTCTGTCTGTCTATCTATCTGTCTGCCTGTTTGTCTGTCTGTCTATCTGTATATGTATGTCTGTCTGTCTGTCTGTCTATCTATCTGTCTGCCTGTCCGTCTGTCTGACTATCTATCTGTCTGCCTGTTTGTCTGTCTGCCTATCTATATGTATGCCTGTCTGTCTGTCTGTCTATCTATCTGTCTGTCTGTCTGTCTGTCTATCTATATGTCTGTATGTCTGTATGTCTGTCTCTCTGTTTCTGTTTCTGTCCCTCTCTTTCTCTCTAGATAGAGCCTATTATGTATTTATGTAGATATGGCGTGAATGTGTTGTGTGTGGAGGCTGTCTAGTCCCTTTAAGGACTAGTTGTGTCATTATGGAATGTGTCTGTATTGCGCACAAGGCTTGAATATTGAAGTTTGTCAATCCACCTTTGTATGTCGTTAGTGTTATGCTCTGAAACTGTAGAGAGATTATACAGAATTTAAAGGTGTTTTTTTTACAAATCTTCTTCAGCCTTAATTATAACACAATCGCCCTTTAAAAACAATTTTCTTGCTCCCACACATGGATTATATTCAACACGATCAACTTCTATCATTTTTGTAATAATGTTGCTAAGATAATGGGCATCTTGATTCCCATAGGCACTTGTGGTGAACACACACCTGGTGTGCGCCATGTCTTGCAGAGCCCAGGGGTAAAGCAACATTGTAATCAAGGTTTTCCATCAATCTGCGGAATCTGAATGTCTGGAAATCAATTCTATTCTGTTCCTCTCCAACGGGATGCTGTTGGCATTTTCTTGTTGTTGTTGTTTGTAATCACAATGCAGCAAGTCCTGTCTATGAATATTTCTGTGCCCCAAATTGTCTTTTTTATGTGACCTATAAATCTGTTTTTGTCTATCTGTTTCTGCTTGCCTCTCTGTCGGGCTGTCTGTCTGCCTGCCTCTGTCTGTCTGTCTCTCTCCCTCTCTCTCCCTATCTCTCGCTCCCTCGCTCTCTTTCTCTGCATATCTCCCGGTCCCGGTGTGTCTGTCTTTTTGTCCTTTGCCGATCTACGATCGCAAAGGAGTCTATTTTCGTTCGTGTATGTTTCTTTGTTTTGTTTTTCTTCTTCTTTTTCTGTCTGTCCCAAGGATATCTCCCGAACCACTTGTTTTCTCTGTCTCTGTCTTTATGTGTTTTTGTTCTTACACTTTCTGTCTCATTAGGCATTTCCCTCGCTTTCATACTCATTCCCTTTTTCACAAATATTGTTCAAAAAGAATATTTTGATCATTTGGATACTATTTGTGAAGCTGGGAAGTACTGCTGTTTCCTGTGTTTGTATGTTTGATAAAGGCATTTTTGCTGATATGTCACAAGTTGTTTCGTTTTGTCTGTCGCCAATAAAATAACTTTAGTCTACACTTGCTTATTTATTATGTACATTCCTATAGCGCTTATTCAACCAAAGCTCTAAGCGCTTTGATGTGTACGTGTTTGTATGGTGTTTTCTTCAGTGAAGTTGCAGTCTGTTTCGTTTTATTTTTTCCTAGAGATCTGTACAACAAATGATTTTCTCCTTTGATGTAACATCATGATACATATAATCTGTTGTGGAAGGATATGACTCTCGGACCTAAGAGGCGTTTGTACTGCACTGGCTCCTAAGTGCTGCAGCTATAAAGATTGGTTGGCCTCTAGGGACCTTCTCCAACACCAATCCTTTTAGGCGAAGAAAGTGTGGATATACACTGAGCAAAGGCATGTCTGTTATAAACAAAATAGCCCAGCCATCCAGACTATCAGCTGCCCCCTCTGCTATCCAGTGCTCATGGTTGGGAAATGACAGACTGGCCTGCATATAGCTACATTGTTGGTCTATAGTCATTACTGGCCTGCATATAGTTACATTGTTGGTCTATAGTCATTACTGGCCTGCATATAGCTACATTGTTGGTCTATAGTCATTACTGGCCTGCATATAGCTACATTGTTGGTCTATAGTCATTACTGGCCTGCATATAGCTACATTGTTGGTCTATAGTCATTACTGGCCTGCATATAGCTACATTGTTGGTCTATAGTCATTACTGGCCTGCATATAGCTACATTGTTGGTCTATAGTCATTACTGGCCTGCATATAGCTACATTGTTGGTCTTTAGTCATTACTGGCCTGCATATAGCTACATTGTTGGTCTATAGTCATTACTGGCCTGCATATAGCTACATTGTTGGTCTATAGTCATTACTGGCCTGCATATAGCTACATTGTTGGTCTATAGTCATTACTGGCCTGCATATAGCTACATTGTTGGTCTATAGTCATTACTGGCCTGCATATAGCTACATTGTTGGTCTATAGTCATTACTGGCCTGCATATAGCTACATTGTTGGTCTTTAGTCATTACTGGCCTGCATATAGCTACATTGTTGGTCTATAGTCATTACTGGCCTGCATATAGCTACATTGTTGGTCTATAGTCATTACTGGCCTGCATATAGCTACATTGTTGGTCTATAGTCATTACTGGCCTGCATATAGCTACATTGTTGGTCTATAGTCATTACTGGCCTGCATATAGCTACATTGTTGGTCTATAGTCATTACTGGCCTGCATATAGCTACATTGTTGGTCTATAGTCATTACTGGCCTGCATATAGCTACATTGTTGGTCTATAGTCATTACTGGCCTGCATATAGCTACATTGTTGGTCTATAGTCATTACTGGCCTGCATATAGCTACATTGTTGGTCTTTAGTCATTACTGGCCTGCATATAGCTACATTGTTGGTCTATAGTCATTACTGGCCTGCATATAGCTACATTGTTGGTCTATAGTCATTACTGGCCTGCATATAGCTACATTGTTGGTCTATAGTCATTACTGGCCTGCATATAGCTACATTGTTGGTCTTTAGTCATTACCACGGAATAGTGGCTGACACAGTCCACGTGTAATCTAAAGGACGGTCAAGTAGGCCAGAAATTGGGTCAGCCCTGCTGGTTCCAGCCAAGGAGGCCGTTCAATTGCATCAGCGCGAAGTTAGAGAGAGGAGACCCTGGAAAGATGAGATTTTAGAAGCAGCCCCTGGTCTATGGGAAAACGGTAACTTCAAAAGTCAATAATGGTTGAGGTTTTAATCTAAAGTAGCTCTTTAATGGAGAACAAGACTTATCTATTTTTTGCTACTATGCCAAGGGTTTTGTCCCCCCCCCCTTTTTAGTTTGGGTCAATGACTGTTTTATATAAATGTGTTTAATCATACAAAGACACAAACCTACTTTTTGCCATCTATGTCATTGTAGTCTTACATTTGATAGATATTTCTATTAGAAAGTCTCTTGGGGTAGTTTTGTTTTTCATCAGGACATTTCATGATATTTTGCTGACTTCTTTTTTAGATAAAAACAGACATCGTTTTCCTCTTTTCTCAGAAAAAAAGAAGAAGTTTTCTTCAGGATAAAACTGCCTATATAAAGGTAATCTGGAAACAGTATTTGACAGTTTTATGGCAAGCTTGTAAGCATGAACTTCTTTCTTCTTCAAGAGAGAGCTAAATGAAAATGTTGGTTACCAAACCCACATATGTGTTGTTATGCACACTTCTGTCACAGGCAAACAAAACAATTTAAGCAAATAAAGAAACATTTGAAATGAAATAATAGCCCACATAATTGTTCCTCACAATGAAATGGAACATGTTTAACATTATATGAAATATCTCAACAGAGAAACAAATGGCTATATAAAAGGCGATCACTGGAGTCATTTACATTTGATGTGTCCGCATCTTCTTAGAATTACAGAGTGATATAAAAACATTGCCTAGGGATTATTGGGCTATCCTGTTCTTCAGTTACCCCCCCCCCCCCCCCCCTCCCCTCACCTTTTTGCATTGAAAATTTTTGCCACGTTTAGAAAAAGGGATAGGGTTAGGTTCAGGATAGGATTGTGCCATAAAACTGTTAGAAGCAGACTTTGAGATTGAGGGTCGTAAACATGAGAGGAGGGTAGGGTGGAGCTAAAGTACAAGACAGCCGATTTATTAAAAAAACCACTGTTTGATGACTGAAGTCTTCCATATAGAAGGGGGAGAAAACGAGAGATGGAGGCAGAGGAGGCCCTGTGTGGGATTGAAGGTCGATACATCTTCCTCCTATCGTGATGGCCTCGGCCCTTCCTGGGCCATCATTCTGTTCTTCTTTAACCCTCTGTCTCTCCCTGTCTCCCTGTCTGTCTGTCTGTCTGTCTGTCTCCCTGTCTGTCTGTCTCCCTGTCTCTCCCTGTCTCTCCCTGTCTCCCTGTCTGTCTGTCTGTCTCCCTGTCTGTCTGTCCCTGTCTGTCTGTCTCCCTGTCTGTCTGTCTCCCTGTCTGTCTGTCTCCCTGTCTGTCTGTCTCCCTGTCTCTCTCTGTCTCTCTGTCTGTCTGTATGTCTGTCTGACTGCCTCCCCCCCCCCTCTCTCTCATGTCAGATTCGATGAAAAGACGTACAATTAAAATTTAAAAAAAACTATAAGTCACCAAAACAAACAACTGTTAAAACAGTCATTAGAAAATAAAAATAGTTTGCTTTTTCAGTGTCGCTTGAACGCAATCTAATTTTGGAGATAAGTGGAGATCAAATAATTATAGTTTAGACTCTCTCTCTCTCTCTCTCTCTCTCTCTCTCTCTCTCTCTCTCTCTCTCTCTCTCTCTCTCTCTCTCTCTCTCTCTCTCTCTCTCTCTCTCTCTCTCTCTCTCTCTCTCTCTCTCTCTCTCTCTCTCGTGCGTGAGTGCCTGTGTGTGTACGTGCGTAAGTGAGTATGGTTGGATGTAATCTTATATTTATTAACATTTGTTAAGAGTTATGTTTTATATTGTTTTGATTTTTGTTATATTTGACTGTTGCATTATATACGGCATTGTGAGTCATTTTGGATATTACTGTTTATTATCATTAGTATTATATAACTATCACTTTTGTTTGTTATTATTCCTGTCGTCGTTCTGGATGATGTTATTGATATTGCTGTTTGTCGTTCATTTATTTATTTGTCTCTTTTACTCGTTTATTATTTTCATTTGTTTGAGGAACCGATGAAAAGAAGTATTGATATGCTTATTCAGTTTATCCTTATTGGACATTTCAAGTTCAAGTTCAAGTTCTCTCTCTCTCTCTCTCTCTCTCTCTCTCTCTCTCTCTCTCTCTCTCTCTCTCTCTCTCTCTCTCTCTCTCTCTCTCTCTCTATCTATCTATCTATCTATCTATCTAAATATTCTATCCCAATCCTAATCTGCCCCTTATTTTATGGTATTTGTTCGGATTGGGTCGGAGGCCAGTGTTATTATGTGCATGCATTTGTGCTTTTCGTGACTGCGGTGATATGAGCTTGTTTGTCTTTCGTCATTAAACAATTGAGTCACTGAGTTTCTCTGTCTCTCTGTGTTCCCTTTCACACCCATGCTATGCTATGGGCAGAGAGTGTTCAGCATTAAAAGTTGTCAAGTGTCGCTCTCCCTCTCTCTTTTTTTCTCTTTCTCGAAACTTTTAGCAAGAAGGATAGGGGCTTTGTTTCTGTTGTGTTCTTGCATATATAAGTCCTAATATTTGAGTTTCGTGTTTATTCTCCTGCAAGTCTGTCTTTCTTCTGCTTCTTATTCTCCTCCTTCTTCGTCTCCTCCTCCTTCTTCTTCTTCTTCTTCTTCTTCTTCTTCTTCTTCTTCTTCTTCTTCTTCTTCTTCTTCTTCTTTTCTTCTTCTTCTTCTTCTTCTTCTTCTTTTTCTCCTCCTTTTTCTCCTCCCCCTCCTCCTCCGAGTACATTTTTACAATATTCTCCCTCCCTGATCTATGTGTCCTTTTCATCCTTTCATAATGCCCACTGTCTGTAAACCACACGTATTCCTTAAGATTCCTAATGTTGCAAAACGTCTCGTGTTTCTTCTCGAGATTCTTCTGTATGAGGGTCATTGGCCTATGAACAATAAACCTTCTGAATATCTGTATCTATATGTCTCCCCCCCATTCACTCTCTCTCTCTCTCTCTCTCTCTCTCTCTCTCTCTCTCTCTCTCTCTCTCTCTCTCTCTCTCTCTCTCGTCTCTCTCTCTCTCTCTCTCTCTCTCGTATCTCTCGTATGTACCAAGGACAGATTGGAAGACTAGGCGTTGCCTAAAATCTGTATCCTTGAAAAATAAAGTTAAAGTTTTCAAAGTTCTCTCTCTATCTCTCTCTCTCTCTTCTCTCTCTCTCTCTCTCTCTCTCTCTCTCTCTCTCTCTCTCTCTCTCTCTCTCTCTCTCTCTCTCTCTCTCTCTCTCTCTCTCTCTCTCTGTTCATCTGTATCTCCCCCTGTTTCTCTCTTTGTGCCTCTCTGTGCTGAGAATATAAAATTATTTGGTATTTGGTACTTGGTACTTTATAGTCACAGAGGCGTCTCTGTAAAAGTCGGGTTGCTCCCACCTGGAGAGAGCGTCGCAACCAGAGGCGTAACACCCATTTTTATATTATTTTAATTTGCATGCGATTTTTGTGTGACTGATGAGGACAGAAAGGGGGGGGGGGGAGGGAATTTGAACCAAATGACAACTTTTTCGTTGCCACTGGGTTGAACGTGTGCTAAGTGCATGGGCACACGGGACCTCGGTTTATCGTCTCATCGGACAGACTCCACGTTCAGACCGTAAGGCCTAGTGCAGAGTGAGAGAAAGAATCCCCTGTACCCAGGTTCGAACTCGGGTCTATTGTGCACGAGGCGAACGCGTTACCTAGGTACCTATGTGAGGCAAAAAGCAATGGAAGCCAAAACATGAACGACTAAGCAACAGACAGAATAATACAGTGTGAATGAAGGAGCAAAAGTGTGCATTCATCAAACGAACTCAAGGGGTCCTTTATTCCTCATATTCAAAACAGGACGATAAAAAAAATACAACAATAAAAAAAGGAAGGAAAGCAGAAGATTGAGCTTTGATTGGATGGAATTAACGCCTTCCTTTTATTTTTATTTTTTCTCCTCCCTTTTTTCATTTCTTTTTTTTCTTCTTGTTTTTAAAATAATATTTTCCCTTGTGTTGTTGAGAGCAGGGTCAATATTATTCCAACGGAGCGTTAACCGATTATGTGGCATTAGAAAACCACTGGAATTGAAGAGGATGAATGCCCCGAACCGTTGAAAAATAGCACTTTCCAATCTCCCCGTGTCTCTGTCTCTTTCACTGTCCCTTTCTGTCTTTTGTTCGGTCTCTCCATCTCTCTCTTTCTCTGTCTCTCTTCCTGTCTGTCTCTCCCCGTGATGCGTCTCTCTTTCTCTCCCCGCTTCTTTCTCTGTCTCTGGTTCTCTCTCTCTCTCTCTCTCTCTCTCTCTCTCTCTCTCTCTCTCTCTCTCTCTCTCTCTCTCTCTCTCTCTCTCTCTCTCTCTCTCTCTCTCTCTCTCTCTCTCTCTCTCTTGCTTACTCTATTACCCTCTATAAATAAAATTAATTCAATTCAATTCTCTCTCTCTCTCTCTCTCTCTCTCTCTCTCTCTCTCTCTCTCTCTCTCTCTCTCTCTCTCTCTCTCTTTGTTTTTGTTTTTTTTGTTTCTGCTTGTCTGTGTGTCAGTCTGTTCGTTTTGACTGTCTTTGTCTCTCTCTGTGTCTCTGTCTGTCAGTCTCTCTCTCTCTCTCTCTCTCTCTCTCTCTCTCTCTCTCTCTCTCTCTCTCTCTCTCTCTCTCTCTCTCTCTCTCTCTCTCTCTCTCTCTCTCTCTCTCTCTCACTCTCAGGAGGTACGTTTTTTCCGCTCCCAAAAGCTCAAGCTTTGCGTTTCGCTGTCTGAACTTCAATTCCGTTTTTCATTAAATTAACGGTTACTTGGCAATTTCAGATTGCTCAGTTGTGGCAAAATTATCGATTCTTGTAGAAAAAGGCCTTCAGCCGTTGATTGTGTCCATTTGTTTACGGTCTGGAACCGGCGAGGCGCAGGGATCTTGACGATTTCTGCTTTGCTAAACAGAGACAAATAAAGGGAGGGGAAAGAAATGTCGGCAACATTGTAGTTTAGACACTGTGACGAGGTAATGGGTTAAAAGGCTAAGTCTCTAGGGAAGACTTTAGAAAATTTGCCTTTAGCCCACTTCTCTAGGGTATGGGAGATGAGCAACTTTCCCGGCCCCTTTTCATCTAATAAATTTATATTTGTGCCCGGGTTCTGGCTCGTCAGATGGTTGTAAGAAATACAAGTGGTTGAATTGCTCTAAATGGCAGACAGAGAGAAGTAAGGTTTTACATGAAATTACAAGACTCCCACTCTCATCAGTCTGACCAAAGGGTTCAGGATTATTTGACACTTGTATTTTATTTACTCCCAAAATCTGCATAAGATTATGCAACAATAATAATAAAGCAGCTCAATGGCGCCAAAACAAAATATGGTTAAAACACAATGAAATCCGAAAGGATTCACAAGACTTTTGTCTTTCTATAAGGTTCGCCCCATGCCGGAAGGGTTACTAATTATCTTCGGTGTCCGTAGGAAAGTTCAAATGATTGGCGCAGTCAGGTGGACTTAGCTGTTTGAAGTTCTGGGCTTGCTCGTCAGGTGAGAGTAGCTCCCAGTCGTTCCGATTACGGCTTCGCGGGATGGCACGGTTCAGGCGTGGTCTCCTCGCGGATTCTGGGTGCGGGTCGTCTTGGCGGCGATCCCGTCTTGGTGCTTGGTGGAGTCCGGGATGATCTTCCGGCCCACGATGCCCTGCTGATAATCACAGGAGAAGGTGGATGTAGATCTCTATGGCTTAGAGACAAGGGGCTTCAGTCGGCAGGGAATTAGTGAATCCCAACCGGCTTGAAGGCTTCCCTTGTACAATAGCACTACATGTAGTTAATAAATAAACTGAATTTCAGTTAACAAACTGAGATCAGTAAAACATAAAAGGTGATCAATCCATCATCACTCTCCATCCAACACCTGGAAAGGAATGGTATCATAAAGTGCAAGATTGCGGCCCATAGGTTTCCTACTAAAAATAGTGCAAGATTGCGGCCCATAGGTTTCCTACTAAAAATAGACAAAAGGGTTAGTAGGCATAAACTCCGGTTCTGGTACCAAAAGTGTTCAAGTCAAAAACACACACACACAAATAATCAGTGCACATAAATAGAATAGAATGTTTACCACTTCTTTTCTATAGCATATCTATCTACTCCTTATTCATCATTGAACATAGGATCTAGATCAAAACTAGAGTCAAACAAACAACCAGTCTCAATCACCAGTCATCAATAAGACTTACTAGGTGGGCTATTCTGGCTGGGAGAGGTGTTGCTCTAGTCAGTTTCAGCGTCTTGTGTGAAAAACTTTTTCTCACTACGCCAATTATAGCCTTCACTTTCAAACAATGAAAGCCTGCTATTGGTTTATAGCAGTCGACACGTCACAAGATTGCTGTTCTAAATGTACCGAACAATCACGCGCCTATTACATCCTTATCACGTGCCGACATTCAAAATCCTTCTCGTGCTCGGAAAAGCAAAACCATCTTCAAAGGGAGATAACCTCGGTTGTCACTTTCTTGTGATGCGACGGTAGATAAGAGAGGGGGGGGGGGGGGGGGGTGAAGGGAGATAACCTCGGTAGGTGGTACGTGCTGACCGGGGAGACAAGTCGACCTTCAAAAGGGACCAATCCCGGAATCGGCATTCTTTAGATGGTGGGTGGCAATTAACGTGGCGGCCGGACAGAGAAATGAAAAGGAGAGGGGGGGGGAGGGGAGAAGGGGGGGGGGGGGGTGTAGATAAGAAATAAAGAAAGCGGGTCGCGCGGGACACTTACGTCACAGAGGCCCCCCGAAGAAAAGATTCTGGTACCGGAATCTTCCTGTGGAACGCCGACTCCACTTTCGACTTGGGCGACAGGGACAAATTAGTGGGGAGACTGGGTCGGCTGGAATGGTGGAACATCTGGTCGCAACACAGAGTTCAAAGGAGCAGGTGGGTTAGAGATCAGTGGAATGGATTCCGACTGAGGTTGGTGCGGCAATCCTGTGTTGAGTTGTCCCAAGGTTGATTGCAGAATAGCAAACACCTCTTGCCTGAGTTTCCCCTTTAGCCTGGATTCATCATTGCTGATGATGTGGTTTGGTAGGCCGATTCGGGCGAAAATGGCTTTGAGTGCCGCGGCTACCTGACTAGCATCAAGTGAGGAGATTGGGGCGGCATCGCACCTCATGGTACATATGTCGACCACGGTGACTATGTACCGGAATTTCTTCTTCCGTTGAGGTAGAGGCCCGACCAAGTCGACTGCCACTCGCTGAAAGGGAGGGGTAGGTGACGGCTGTACGTGCGGCGGCCTGTCCCGATAGTACCTTCGGTGGGTGTTTGCGGGTACAGTGCTGCCTTTCACCTGAGGTACCTGTGGCGAGTGGTCTTGGGTCGTTAGGCGGACATTCCTTGGGAAGGATTTTCCAAGTTGTGGCGGACTTGGGGACTTGGGACAATCTGGATTGGCTCGCGCGGCAATTTGGTTTGCCGCGTTGAGAGGTTTCTTCCCCGCTGAGGGAGATTTGCTCTTTGGGAAGGAGGGAGGGAGTTGGTTTGTGGATTGGGGAGAAGGGAATGCTGCTGAAACTAGGGCAGGTTGAGAGGGGTGCCCTAAAAACACATACTGTGATCCCAGTATGAGGTCATAGACAGGACTGTCCATGAGCACTGCCTTGATGGGTCCCTTAACATATCTGGTGTCGACATTGATTATGGCGACTGGCAAAGTGGATGGGGGGATTGCAGCATCAGGGCCTTGCAGAGAGATGAAGTCTCCCGTGTATGCTGACGCGGGGACTAGGGATCCGCAGACAATGGCGTCGCATGACAGTCCAGTGTCATAGAGACACTGAACAGGGATGTTGTTGACAGTCGCCTGTCCAACGACTGACGGTGTGCCTGGACACTGTACTGGGGAGGGGTTTGTGCAATTCTGCGAAGTCGAGACGACTTGCATAGTTGCAACATTTTGCCGCTTGTAAGCAAGTTTCCTGCAGTCATCCCGATTGTGGGTGTTCGACTTGCAGTATGAGCAGAATAAGGGTTGTCCCAGTGGTTGTCGTTCATGGGTAGAACTGTTTGACCCACTGTTGGAGTTGGGGTTACCCCTGCTCTGCTGTGAACCAGTGGACCCAACAACTTGCTGTAGTTTTGGCCTTTTAGGGGCGCTAGGTTCATCATGGGCTAGAGTGTACCTATCACTTAGCTGGATGAGGTCAGCCAGAGTTGTGGCACCTTGTTCGGCAGTAAAGGTGCGTAACTCTGGGGACATGGTTTCGCGCAGTTGCTCGCCAACCATCAGTTCCCTTAGATCCTCATAGGACTCAGTTTTGGCAGAAAGGGACACCCATTTTGTCAGATAGTTCCCCAGTCTATCTGAAAATTGGGCATAGGACTCTCCCCTACCTTTTCTGGTTGACCGGAACTTTTTCCGGTAGGCGTCCGCTGTCAACTGGTATCTGTTGAGCAGGGCTTCTTTCAAAGCTGGGTAGTCGGTAATTTGGCTTGACGGAAGTTTACTGTATACCTCATAAGCCACACCCCTGAGACTTTGGGCAAGCTTGAGGTTGAACTTTTCCGGAGCAAGCTCAAATTCCTGGGCCAGTCTTTCAAATCTATCGAGGAATGCATCGATAGACTCTGTTGCCTCATTGAATGCCTCCAATGTGAAGGTCATGGCTGAGGTATGAATGGGAGGGGGAAAATTTTGAGGGGCAGCAGTCTCAGAGTCTGCTGAGTTTTCAAGCTGCTTCATAGCTAGTTCATGGTCTCGTGCTTTTTCTCGCTCAGTGGCCTCAAGTTCGAGTTCTTTATTTTTGGCATCCTGCACTAGTTGTCTCTGCCTTAACTCATGAGTACGGATTTGCTCTTGCTCGGCAGCATCATGAGCTCTCTGCTTATCTTTCTCAGCGTCTTCGCGAGCTTTATCCGCCTCTTCCGCCTCATGGGCTCTCTGTTTGTCTTTCTGAGCCTCCTCGCGGACTTTATCAGCCTCTTGAGCCTCCCGAGCTTTGTCAGCCTC
>CM065704.1:21310324-21312824 GCA_017654935.2 Phymorhynchus buccinoides
GCTAAAGAGGATGAAAAACACTTCTTACTTTGTTGTCCAGCTTATAGAGATCTGCGAGATAATTTGTTACCAAGAAAATATTATAGAAACCCATGTTTGTTTAATGTTACATTGTTATTAGCGAATCAGAATGAAATGTTGCTTAAGAAAATTTGTTTATACGTTTATAAAGCCTTCAAGCTGCGTATTATATTACTTAGCTGAATTCGCTTTGTTTACTCCTTATCATCAGTGTAATGTTATTGAATATTGCATTACTTTTGTATTTATTGTTTATTGTTTTTTGTATTCATGATGTTTTGTAACCCCATCAGAAGGGGCTGTGGCCTATCTGATTAAACTTCCGCTTCTCTGACACGCTTTATGATCTGCGCAGATAAGCAAGGCTTGGTGTAATTATGTATGAATATATCTTGCTTATATTTTGCGTTATGGATTTTCCCCTTTTTTTGGTTTGATTTAACAATTTCCCCTTCCCACTGTTCCATTTGACATGGGCAGATGGCCCGGTTCATTAAAACGTTGTTCTTGTTCTTGTTCTTCTTCTCTCTGTCTCTCTCTCTGTCTCTCTCTCTCTCTCTCTGTCTCTGTTTCTCTCTCTCTCTCCCTCTCTCTCTCCCCCTCTCTCTCTCTCTCTCTCTCTCTCTCTCTGTCTCTCTCTGTCTCTCTCTGTCACTTTCTCTCTCTCTGTCTCTCTCTCCTCTCCTCCCCCCCCCCCCCCCCCACTCTCTTTTCTTTCTTATCTTTCTTAAGAGCTACAATATAATGTTTCTTATTGTCCATTTCTCTTCCACAAGAACAAAAGTGAAGAACGGTAACCTGTTTAAATCCATTCCATTATTGTCCGCCTCGAGAAAAATCAATAAACAAAATGCTGGAAGCGAAGCATTTTTGTGTGCAGTATTAAACAAAAAGAATGGAGGTAGGGAAAAGAGAATCAGAGAGAGAGAGAGAGAGATAGAAGAGAGAGAGAGAGAGAGAGGCGTGAGAGTGGAGGAGAAGAGAGAGAGAGAGACGAGTGAGAGAGACAGAGAGAGAGAGAGACAGAGAAGAGAGAGAGAGAGACAGAGAGCAGGAGAGAGAGAGGAGAGAGAGAGAGAGATAGAGAGAGAGACACCCAGGAGAGAGAGAGAGACAGGAAGAGAGAGACGAGAGACAGAGAGACAGAGAGACAGAGAGAGAAGGAGGAAGAGATATAGAGATATTGAGAAAATAAGTTGGAGATGGCACAGAGAGGGGGGAGAGGGAGGGGAGGAGAGAAAAAAATCGTTGAAAGAGACAGGACAGACACAGACACGTTGATGAAAAGAAACACACACACACACACACACACACACACACACACACACACACACACACACACACACACACACACACCACACACACACACACCACCACACACACACACACACACACACACACACACACACACACACACACACACACACACACACTGTGGACTGCCCCCTGGCTACCTTCCTGTGAAGTGGGTTCCTTTGAGCCGAATGTTGTCCTGGCCTTTCTTCGCTCTCTACTCTGTTGACCACTTCAAACGGAATGTCTCATTCTCTCATTTTCTTGTGTTTCTGTCTCTCTCTATGTCTCTCCCTCCGTCCTTCCCTCCCCCCCCCCTCTCTCTCTCTCTCTCTCTCTCTCTCTTTCTCTCTCTCTCTCTCTCTCATGATGTGTTTTTATTTATTTATTTATTTTTAAATACTTTTTGTGGACTCCATTGTTGTGGGCCAAAGGCTTAACAATTGAAGCCTTTTTTATTACTTTGTTTTAGTTTGACGTCTCTCTCTCTCTCTCTCTCTCTCTCTCTCTCTCTCTCTCTCTCTCTCTCTCTCTCTCTCTCTCTCTCTCTCTCTCTCTCTCTCTATCTATCTATCTATCGATCTATCTATCTATCTATCTCCCTCTCTCTCTCTCTCTCTCTCTCTCTCTCTCTCTCTCTCTCTCTCTCTCTCTCTCTCTCTCTCTCTCTCACACACACACACACACACACACACACACACACACACACACACATACACACACACACACACACTGTTGAACTGACTTTTTTTTAAATCAACATTCAATATTCATTGTGCATGTTGCCTGCTGAGGTTTATGCAATTAATACCTCTATTCTGTTCTTATTCCTTGGCATTTTCAGTTTGTTTTGAATTGATTATGTATCTAGAGTTTTTGCCCAAAAAATACAAATGTATGAGCTTAAAAACGGGTGCCTTCAAATTAGGCCATAATTATGTCTTTGTCTTTCTCTCTGCTATCTGATGTTTATGAAAAAGTAATAATTATTCTCTGTATTTCTGTTGTCAGTTCTTTAGAGGTTCGTTTGATCTGTTCAATATTTTTAACCGATCTTGACATTTTTTATCACATGATGTTAGTGATTTCCCCCCAGAAAAAGTCAAGTCTAAATTAACCTACTGTCTGTGGGGTTAGCTTTTCTGACTTCAATGATTTTCTTTTTCTTCTTTGGTAGATTATGTCC
>CM065704.1:21317824-21332824 GCA_017654935.2 Phymorhynchus buccinoides
TACATGGTCTCACACCCCCTCACACACCCACACCCATCCCTCCCCCAGAATGTATGTAGTTTATATGCATACATGGTCTCACACCCCCTCACACACCCACACTCATCCCTCCCCCAGAATGTATGTAGTTTATATGCATACATGGTCTCACACCCCCTCACACACCCACACCCATCCCTCCCCCAGAATGTATGTAGTTTATATGCATACATGGTCTCACACCCCCTCATACACCCACACCCATCCCTCCCCCAGAATGTATGTAGTTTATATGCATACATGGTCTCACACACCCTCACACACCCACACCCATCCCTCCCCCAGAATGTATGTAGTTTATATGCATACATGGTCTCACACACCTTCATACACCCACACCCATCCCTCCCCCAGAATGTATGTAGTTTATATGCATACATGGTCTCACACCCCCTCATGCACCCACACCCATCCCTCCCCCAGAATGTATGTAGTTTATATGCATACATGGTCTCACACCCCCTCACACACCCACACTCATCCCTCCCCCAGAATGTATGTAGTTTATATGCATACATGGTCTCACACCCCCTCACACACCCACACCCATCCCTCCCCCAGAATGTATGTAGTTTATATGCATACATGGTCTCACACCCCCTCATACACCCACACCCACCCCTCCCCCAGAATGTATGTAGTTTATATGCATACATGGTCTCACACACCCTCACACACCCACACCCATCCCTCCCCCAGAATGTATGTAGTTTATATGCATACATGGTCTCACACACCCTCACACACCCACACCCATCCCTCCCCCAGAATGTATGTAGTTTATATGCATCCATGGTCTCACACCCCCTCACACACCCACACACACCCCTCCCCCAGAATGTATGTAGTTTATATGCATACATGGTCTCACACACCCTCACACACCCACACCCATCCCTCCCCCAGAATGTATGTAGTTTATATGCATCCATGGTCTCACACCCCCTCACACACCCACACACACCCCTCCCCCAGAATGTATGTAGTTTATATGCATACATGGTCTCACACCCCCTCACACACCCACACCCATCCCACCCCCAGAATGACAATACAGACATAAAGGGCCAGCCACACGTCCTCTAAAGTCGCACGACTGAACGATATGATTCGATCACGTGATCTCGATGCGCCAATCACACTTGTTCTTGGAGACCACGTGATGGACTCGTATCGTACAATCGTGCGATGTTAGTGGACGTGTGGCTGGCCCTTGAGGTGGGAACATACTATGGTGACGGAGAAAGTGTCTGAGAGCTGGGACATCCGACGTTCCGTGTGCTAGACACTGCAGCAGGAATGGCTGTTGACTGGAAGGCCTCTTGTTATAGGCCGCTGCAACGACCACCTTTTGCAAGAGTCAATGTCCTTGGTGGGTGGGGGAAGATGCTTGAGTACTGACCAAACAAGGGCATAATTCTCGCCAATAACCCTATTTGAGGCCACTGACAGACTGCCTTTTGCTGGAGAGAATGCCCGTTTGGATACTGACCAACTAGGGATTAACTTTTGCCATCAAGAGCGTTAACAACCCCTACAGTTGCAATGGCCAATAAGATAGATAGACGTTAAATTTAAAAAAGCATACACGCACGCACACGCACGCACGCACACACACACACACACACACACACACACACACACACGCGCGCGCGCGCGCGCGCGCGCACGCGCACACGCACACGCACATACCCACACATACACACACACCATTCCTCCTTGACCTCTTCTATTTTTTTCATATGGTATTTTGGTTGTTTAGGCTGCAACATGATCCTTAGGAAATGTAAAGTAAGAAACGCAAACACGAAATGAAAACTTGGCAACACGTCAGAAATGTTGTTGTATTTTTCTAAATTAAATTATATTCAGGACATTTGCTTAATTGCTGCACTAGGGGTTTGTTTTATTTGTTGCACTCAAACATTCCCCCCAAATCTAAGTAAATGGCAGGTGGCGAAATGGTGTGTGTGCGCGCGCACGCGCGTGTGTGTGTATGTGTGTGAATGTATGTGAGTGTGTGTGTGTGTGTGTGTGTGTTTTCCAATCTCTCTCTCTCTCTCTCTCTCTCTCTCTCTCTCTCTCTCTCTCTCTCTCTCTCTCTCTCTCTCTCTCTCTCTCTCTCTCTCTCTCTCTCTCTCTCTCTCCGTCTCTCTCTCTCGCTCGCTCTCTCTCTCTCTCTCTCTCTCTCCGTCTCTCGTCTCTCTCTCTCTCTCTCTCTCTCTCTCTCTCTCTCTCTCTCTCTCTCTCTCTCTCTCTCTCTCTCTCTCTCTCTCTCTCTCTCTCTCCAGTCTTACTTTCACTGAATCAAGCTTATTCAACGCACTCAAAATAACTGTCTGAAGTAAACATAAGTCAGAAGTTGCTTTAAAAAGCGACAGCACGCATTTTCTGACTTCAAATGGACTAGTAAACTTAACATTTAGGAGTAATATTTAGTAACGATAAATGTGCGTCTCGTATAGAAGACAACTGGCTAGGTAGGATAGAGCAATGTAAAAGGGTAATTTCAACATGGGAAAAGAGAAATCTTAGTATAATGGGGAAGGTTTGTATCGTGAAAACGTTTTTGATATCGCAGTGGATATATATTATGAAAGCAATACATGTGCCCGAACATGTTCTCACTGAGGTAAATAGGCTTTTTTATAGGTTCATCTGGAGGAAACAGGGCAGCAATCCTAAAGCCTTTGAAAAAATCAAAAGAGTAGTGCTATGTAATGAAACTGAAAAGGGGGGGCTAAAAATGATAGACCTTACAAATCTGCAAACTGCCTGCCTACATCAATGGGCGGTTGAATTACGAAGAAATAATGATAAACAAAGGCGTCGCCGAGCGGCAGACATGTCCGTCACCAGCAATGCCACGCACTTGCGACACCCCATAGCATAATTTTTGTATGTAGGCCAACGCAACTCTCTCTCTCTCTCTCTCTCTCTCTCTCTCTCTCTCTCTCTCTCTCTCTCTCTCTCTCTCTCTCTCTCTCTCTCTCTCTCTCTCTCTCTCTCTCTCTCTATCTCTCTCTTCATAGTTTACGACATGATTCAAAAGTAGTATGCCTTTCCAAGACTAAAACTCCCAAGTGGCATAATTTGTACTGCAATGTCTTCTACTCCACCCTTTTCACACCCACACAAAATTTGGAGTGATTCTATACAGTATTTCATGAGATATAGGAGGGTGGAGAAAAACGGAAACATGTCTGCCGCTCAGCGACATAATAGTTCCGGGGGATAATTTATATACGAATGTTTTATACTGTTAGTGTCACATCCTAACACAACATTTGAAGAGCTTGTGTCTTCTAGTTCACGAGATACAGCTTGGACAATAAATATATAGCGCAAAGAAGGAAATTTCGGTTTTCAAGGTCACATTTCAAGGTCAAGGTCAGCATGGCGATAATGTATGCTCGGATGTTTTCTACTCTAGGGTATGCAGTACCACACACAATATGAAGCGCTTCTGTCAAGTACAAATGTAGAAAATATGGCTTAAAACCCAATTTGTAGACCCCTACCACTTTCAAGGCCTACCGATCTCCCGGACCGTGACATTGACCTTGATCGGTATGCCACCATCAGAACGGGCATAAGCCAAAGTACCTACATGCCACATTTGAAGACTCTAACACCAACGGTGTGGGAGTTATGGCCCCATAAAGATTTTCGGTTTTCAAGGTCGTACGCCAAGGTCAAGGTCACGACGGCAAAAACTTTTGCGCGGATGCCTTCCTCTCATGGTGACACACCAGCACACAAAATTTGACGTGAAACCTACCACTTAAAGACATATTCGAAAATAATATGAGAATAAGATTCAAATATTTATTGATAGAGGCTGAATTGGAAGCATGTACATAGACACACATGCACATTCATACATACAATACAGATCCATTCATATACACACACGCACACGCACACGCACGCACACGCACGCACACACACAAACAAACAAACACACACACACACACACACACACACACACACACACACACACACACACACACACACACACACACACACACACACACACACACACACACACACACACACACACACACACACACACACACACACACACACACACACACAAAGACACACACACACAAAACACACACACACACACACACACACACACACACACACACACACACACACACACACACACACACACACACACACACACACACACACACACACACACACACACACACACACGTACACGCGAGTCCAGTTGTCTCTTCCGGCAGGAAGGAACACCCTGGTACTCGACTCACTCCCATCTATCTTCCCCTCTGCCATGCCCTCTGCCTTCCTTGTCCCTTTCGAGTCCCCTTTCGTCACCGGGACGAGGGACAGCGGTGGGGATGATGGCAATCGGGAAGAACGTCTACTTCCTTCACCCCCCCCCCTCCCCTCTCTTCTTGTAGGCCCTACTATTCTGTTAATTGTTGATGATAATGGTGTTGTTAACTTATTTCATGTTGTAATAGTTGTAATAGTGTTTTTCATTGCCTTTCTTTCCATTTCGCCGCAAGGATGGGCCTATTGGCATTTATGTTCTTATTTGAGTCATGTCATTTGTTTTCTCTTCATATATGTTTTCATTCGCAAAGTTCTGCACACGCTAACACACGCACTCACCGGCATAATAAACACACCAACAGAATGAATACGTCAACACACCACACACTAGGTCAGACAGAAACCCAGACATCTGTTTGTATCAGAAGACAACACTAAAGTTACATCGCAAACGTCCATCGTAGTATTTCACAAAAACAAAAATGTGAGAGAGAGAGAGAGAGAGAGAGAGAGAGAGAGAGAGAGAGAGAGAGAGAGAGAGAGAGAGAGAGAGAGAGAGAGAGAGAGACGAGAGAGAGAGAGAGAGAGAGAGAGAGACAGAGAGAGAGAGAGAGAGAGAGAGAGAGAGAGAGAGAGAGAGAGAGAGAGAGAGAGAGAGAGAGAGAGAGAGAGAGAGAGAGAGAGAGAGAGAAAGTAATCTGTGTTATTAGCATAAAAACAAAACAAAACAAAACACAACATAAACAACACAAACAACAAGAAGTAAATAGATAGAAAAAAATGTAAGAAGAGTAAAGTGAGAGGCTGGAAAAAACCCAACCAAGAACAGGGGAGAGGGGGGGGGGGGTAGAAGAGAGAAAGAAGGAACAAAATGCTTTGGGGGGAAAAGTCCACACAAAAAGAAACAAAAAGAAGAAAATACTTTTATTTTAAAGAGAAATTTAAAAGTAAAGAAAAAGGAGGACAAAAGGAAGAAGAAAAAAAGGATGAGACTGGTGGAACCTATGGTGTCAGTAAAACAGTAGTCATTGATCAGACCGTTGTTCTGTTGTGATGATGTTGGCAGTAAAACAGTAGTCATAGATCAGACAGTTGTTCTGTTGTGATGATGTTGTCAGTAAAACAGTAGTCATTGATCAGACAGTTGTTCTGTTGTGATGATGTTGGCAGTAAAACAGTAGTCATAGATCAGACAGTTGTTCTGTTGTGATGATGTTGTCAGTAAAACAGTAGTCATATGATCAGACAGTTGTTCTGTTGTGATGATGTTGTCAGTAAAACAGTAGTCATTGATCAGACAGTTGTTCTGTTGTGATGATGATGTCAGTAAAACAGTAGTCATTGATCAGACAGTTGTTCTGTTGTGATGATGTTGTCAGTAAAACAGTAGTCATTGATCAGACAGTTGTTCTGTTGTGATGATGTTGTCAGTAAAACAGTAGTCATTGATCAGACAGTTGTTCTGTTGTGATGATGTTGTCAGTAAAACAGTAGTCATTGATCAGACAGTTGTTCTGTTGTGATGATGTTGTCAGTAAAACAGTAGTCATTGATCAGACATGTTGTTCTGTTGTGATGATGTAGTGTCAGTAAAACAGTAGTCATTGATCAGGCAGTTGTTCTGTTGTCATGATGTTGTCAGTAAAACAGTAGTCATTGATCAGACCGTTGTTCTGTTGTGATGATGTTGTCAGTAAAACAGTAGTCATTGATCAGACAGTTGTTCTGTTGTGATGATGTTGTCAGTAAAACAGTAGTCATTGATCAGACGGTTGTTCTGTTGTGATGATGTTGTCAGTAAAACAGTAGTCATTGATCAGACAGTTGTTCTGTTGTGATGATGTTGTCAGTAAAACAGTAGTCATTGATCAGACAGTTGTTCTGTTGTGATGATGTTGTCAGTAAAACAGTAGTCATTGATCAGACGGTTGTTCTGTTGTGATGATGTTGTCAGTAAAAATACAGTATAGTCATTGGGGAAAAAAATAAAAAAATTAAAAAAATAATAATATTATCAGACAGTTGTTCTGTTGTGATGATGTTGTCAGCACATTATCATTATTATTATTCTGTTGTGATTATTATTATTATTATTATTAATTATTATTATTATTATTATTATTATTATTATTATTATTATTATTATTATTATTATTTATTATTATTATTATTATTATTTTATATTATTATTATTATTATTATTATTATTATTATTATCATCGTCATCACCATTATTATTATTATTGGTTTTTTTTGGGTTTTTGGTTTGTGTGTGTGTGTGTGTGTTGTTGTTATTGTGATTTTCTTTCATCGGAACATTGAGGGAGGTTGTCCAGCAGCTCCTCCAGCCGGTCCTTGACTTAAACTGTGTTGTTAGTGTTCATCGAGTGATGTGTTAATAGTGAAAGAGTAAACTGTGTTGTTAGTGTTCAATCGAGTGATGTGTTTTCATAGTGATTTGAAAGAGAGTAAACTGTGTTGTTAGTTTTCAATGATGTGAATAGTGAAAGAGTAAACTGTGTTAGTATTGAGTGAAAGAGTAAACTGTGTTGTTAGTGTTCATTGAGTGATGTGTTAATAGTGAAAGAGTAAACTGTGTTGTTAGTGTTCATTGAGTGATTGTGTGTTAATAGTGAAAGAGTAAACTGTGTTGTTAGTGTTCATTGAGTGATGTGTGTTGTTAATAGTGAAATAGTAAACTGTGTTGTTAGTGTTCATTGAGTGATGTGTTAATAGTGAAAGAGTAAACTGTGTTGTTAGTGTTCATTGAGTGATGTGTTAATAGTGAAAGAGTAAACTGTGTTGTTAGTGTTCATTGAGTGATGTGTTAATAGTGAAAGAGTAAACTGTGTTGTTAGTGTTCATTGAGTGATGTGTTAATAGTGAAAGAGTAAACTGTGTTGTTAGTGTTCATTGAGTGATGTGTTAATAGTGAAAGAGTAAACTGTGTTGTTAGTGTTCATTGAGTGATGTGTTAATAGTGAAAGAGTAAACTGTGTTGTTAGTGTTCATTGAGTGATGTGTTAATAGTGAAAGAGTAAACTGTGTTGTTAGTGTTCATTGAGTGATGTGTTAATAGTGAAAGAGTAAACTGTGTTGTTAGTGTTCATTGAGTGATGTGTTAATAGTGAAAGAGTAAACTGTGTTGTTAGTGTTCATTGAGTGATGTGTTAATAGTGAAAGAGTAAACTGTGTTGTTAGTGTTCATTGAGTGATGTGTTAATAGTGAAAGAGTAAACTGTGTTGTTAGTGTTCATTGAGTGATAGTGTTCAATGAGTAATAGTGAAAGAGTAAACTGTGTTGTTAGTGTTCATTGAGTGATGTGTTAATAGTGAAAGAGTAAACTGTGTTGTTAGTGTTCATTGAGTGATGTGTTAATAGTGAAAGAGTAAACTGTGTTGTTAGTGTTCATTGAGTGATGTGTTAATAGTGACAGAGTAAACTGTGTTGTTAGTGTTCATTGAGTGATGTGTTAATAGTGAAATAGTAAACTGTGTTGTTAGTGTTCATTGAGTGATGTGTTAATAGTGACAGAGTAAACTGTGTTGTTAGTGTTCATTGAGTGATGTGTTAATAGTGAAAGAGTAAACTGTGTTGTTAGTGTTCATTGAGTGATGTGTGATAATAGTGAAAGAGTAAACTGTGTTGTTAGTGTTCATTGAGTGATGTGTTAATAGTGAAATAGTAAACTGTGTTGTTAGTGTTCATTGAGTGATGTGTTAATAGTGAAAGAGTAAACTGTGTTGTTAGTGTTCATTGAGTGATGTGTTAATAGTGATGTGTTAATAGTGAAAGAGTGAAAGAGAGTAAACTGTGTTGTTAGTGTTCATTGAGTGATGTGTTAATAGTGACAGAGTAAACTGTGTTGTTAGTGTTCATTGAGTGATGTGTTAATAGTGACAGAGTAAACTGTGTTGTTAGTGTTCATTGAGTGATGTGTTAATAGTGAAAGAGTAAACTGTGTTGTTAGTGTTCAATGAATAGTGATGTGTTAATAGTGAAAGAGAGTAAACTGTGTTGTTAGTGTTCATTGAGTGATTTGTGTTAATAGTGACAGAGTAAACTGTGTTGGTAGTGTTAAAAACAAAGTGTCTGAAGTATTCTGCCCTCACGTGTCACTGACCCTCAATGAAGTCATTGGACCTAGCACATTAATTAAACAGTTAGTAAATGGGAGGAGAGGGCCATTGCTAGGACAAAAACCAACAAGAAATATAAAGGGAATGGAAGGACTGACTATGGATAACCGAAAGTTATTCTGAAAGAGAGATGGTTGAGATCATTGGTAGCAAGATGATTGTTTGGATATCTAAAACAAATGACGATAGAGGCTGGGGAAAGAGAAAGAGGGGGGAAAACGTGGGTGTTAACGGGGAGAGGTGTGTGTGTGTGTGTGTAGGACAAAAACCAACAAGAAATGTGTGTGTGTGTGTGTGTGGTAGCGTGTGCGACGATAGTGGGGAAAGAGAAAGAGGGGGGAAAACGTGGGTGTGTTAACGTGCGTGTGTGTGTGTGCGTGTGTGCGTGCGTGCGTGCGTGCGTGCGTGCGTGCGTGCGTGCGTGTGTGCGTGCGTGCGTACATGTGTGTTTGTGCATGTGTTTGGTGTGTGTGTCTCTCTGTGCGTGCGTGCGCGCATGTGCGTGTGAGTGTAAAGAGGGGTGTGTAATGAAAGGATGATTCAGAGAAGACCGAAAGGCAGAATGAATGTGAGAAAGAAAGGGAAAGGAGAGATAGGGAGGGGGAAGAGAAGCCGGTAAAGTGACGAAAACAAGCGGTGTCACTGTGACCCAGTTAGTTCAGTGGGTTAAATAGCTATGTGTCCCCGTCTCCATGTGTCCCCGTGTCTATGTGTCCCCGTCTCCATGTGTCCCCGTCTCCATGTGTCCCCGTCTCCATGTGTCCCCTTTCTCCATGTGTCACCGTCTCTCTATGTCCCCGTGTCTATATGCCCCCGTGTCTGTGTGCCCCCGTGTCTATGTGTCCCCGTCTCCATGTGTCCCCGTCTTCATGTGTCCCCGTCTCCATGTGTCCCCTTTCTCCATGTGTCACCGTCTCTCTATGTCCCCGTGTCTATATGCCCCCGTGTCTGTGTGCCCCCGTGTCTATGTGACCCCATCTCCATGTGTCCCCATCTCCATGTGTCCCTGTCTCCATGTGTCCCCGTCTCTCTATATGTCCCCGTCTCTCTATATGCCCCCGTGTCTGTGTGCCCCCGTGTCTATATGACCCCATCTCCATGTGACCCCATCTCCATGTGACCCCATCTCCATGTGTCCCCGTCTCTCTATATGTCCCCGTCTCTCTATATGTCCCCGTGTCTATATATATGCCCCCGTGTCCATGTCTCCAACTTATACAATCTTCCTGTCTCTCCGTGTCAGCACTCCCCAACCCTAACCCTAACCTTATTCATGATCTGAAACTCTATCCCTAGCCCTAGCCCTAACTCGAGGGCACACACAGAGATGGGGACACAGAGAAACGAGGTCATATGGGGAAGGGACACATAGATACGGGGATGTAAAGAGACAGGGACACACTGAGGGTGACACATAGACAGGGGGCACATAGACACGGGGACACATAGACACGGGGACACATAGACACGGGGACACATAGAGACGGGTGTATAAAGAGACAGGGACACACTGAGGGTGACACATAGACACGGGGACACATAGACACGGGGACACATAGAGACGGGTGTATAAAGAGACAGGGACACACTGAGGGTGACACATAGACAGGGGGCACATAGACGCGGGGACACATAGAGACGGGTGTATAAAGAGACATGGGCACCATGAGGGGCATACCTAGACAGGGGGACACACAGAGACGGGGGCACATCGTTGAGCGGTTCGCACGAGCATCCAGCTAGTCACCTCTGTGTCTGTCGTGTCGCACGTGCTACAGTGTGTCTGACCCTTTCACCTCTCACCTTCTGTGGCACGCGAGGTCATGACCTAATGATTGCGTGAAGTGTGGACAGGGAAGAAGGGAATGTGGTTGGGGTGGGGGGTGGGGGGGGATAGAAAAGATGAAATGTTTCGTTTGGTTTCTTTCATTTCTTCTTTTGTTTCTTCCTTCTTTCGTTCCTTCTTTCTTTCTGTCCTCCTTTATTTCTCCTTGATATTTATCTTCTCTCTTTTTTTCTCTTTCTTTTCCCGTTATTATTTTTCTTCTTTCACTATTTCTATCATTGCTTTCTCTCATTTCATTCTTCCAATGTTTCTTTCTTTCCTTCTTCACTCTTTATCTTTCCTTTCTTTCTGTCTTTCTTTCTATCTTCCTTCTTTACCTCACCCCTTCCTTTCTTTCTTTCCCTGTTTCAATTTATATTTTTATCTTTCTGTTTGTATCTTTATCTTTCTTTCTTTCTTTCTTCCTTTCTTCCAGTCTTTCTTTTATTCTCTATTCTTTCCTTCCTTCCTTCTAAGATAAAAAAACACACCATACAAACCCAAAGCCAACTGACCTGTGTGCGGATTTACAGACAGGTCATTCCAAAACCACGGCCAGTTCATCCCTGCGTCCCCTTGCTTGACTCCTCTCAGTCACGGCCTTCCAGCATGTGTTGCATTCTTCATACCGTGTGTTCTGCACGCCTTTGGTTTATAGTTCCAACGTGGCAATGTTCCGACATTTCAACACGTGGCAATAGTCCGACATTTCAACACGTGGCGACAGTCCAACATTTCAACACGTGGCGACAGTCCGACGTGGCAATGTTCCGACATTTCAACACGTGGCAATGTTCCGACATTTCAACACGTGGCAATAGTCCGACGTGGCAATGTTCCGACATTTCAACACGTGGCAATGTTCCGACATTTCAACACGTGGCAATAGTCCGACGTGGCAATGTTCCGACATTTCAACACGTGGCAATAGTCCGACGTGGCAATGTTCCGACATTTCAACACGTGGCGACAGTCCAACGTGGCAATGTTCCGACATTTCAACACGTGGCGACAGTCCGACGTGGCAATGTTCCGACATTTCAACACGTGGCAATAGTCCAACGTGGCAATGTTCCGACATTTCAACACGTGGCAATAGTCCGACGTGGCAATAGTCCTACATTTCAACACGTGGCAATAGTCCGACGTGGCAATGTTCCGACATTTCAACACGTGGCGACAGTCCGACGTGGCAATGTTCCGACATTTCAACACGTGGCAATAGTCCGACGTGGCAATGTTCCGACATTTCAACACGTGGCAATAGTCCGACGTGGCAATGTTCCGACATTTCAACACGTGGCAATAGTCCAACGTGGCAATGTTCCGACATTTCAACACGTGGCAATAGTCCAACGTGGCAATGTTCCGACATTTCAACACGTGGCAATAGTCCAACGTGGCAATGTTCCGACATTTCAACACGTGGCAATAGTCTGACGTGGCAATGTTCCGACATTTCAACACGTGGCAATAGTCCGACGTGGCAATAGTCCTACATTTCAACACGTGGCAATAGTCCGACGTGGCAATGTTCCGACATTTCAACACGTGGCAATAGTCCGACGTGGCAATGTTCCGACATTTCAATACGTGGCAATAGTCCGACGTGACAATAGTCCGACATTTCAACACGTGGCAATAAATGCTCAATTTTCATCAAAGTTTTAACGAATATTTTGGTGTGCTGCTCCGCTTTTTCAATGCAAAATGGAACAAAATCCATAAAACAAAGAACATTTAAATTGCATATGAAATCATAATCATTTTAGTACGGAAAATTCAATACAACTTTTTTTAAAAAGCCAAGTGATTTTTCCTCTTTTATGGTAGGTCTACCCCCTTCCACTGGCTGGAGCAACTAAATGTTCACACTGTATCTTTCCCTACAAAAGGCGGTCATGATATTTTGATTTAAAGAAACAAATAATGGCACCAAACCGAAAAATAAATAAATCAGCTAGAAATAAACTACACAAAAACTGTGGAGGACGGTCAAAAGTTGCAAAAAAACCAAGTGCAACGCTGAGCGGATGCAAAGTCCCCTCGCAGCATCGCCGAGCTACTCCGAAATCGGAATGTGTCGGCTGTGCACACAGCGGGGAGATCATTGAGAACTGAAAACAGGACGCACGCACGGACGGATGGACGGCCGGAAAGAAGTGGGACATATCGGGCCTGTGACACAAAGGGCCTAGGCACGGCCGTTCAATTGGGATAATTTAGTTTCCACCTATGCACTATCGTGAAACCCACTCACCTCCTCCCCTAATGCATCTCCTTCCCCCATCCAGCCAGTCACTGAGGCAAGCAAGACTCGGCGATGCCAGCAAGCTAGCACACCCACGCAGGAACTCAGTAGTAAGTGTGAGCCACAGTGCTACAGCCAACTGTTTGCTACCCCCCTCTCTCTCTCTCTCTCTCTCTCTCTCTCTCTCTCTCTCTCTCTCTCTCTCTCTCTCTCATCGCTCTCTCTCTCTCTGTCTCTGTCTCTCCCCCTCACTGCTCTCTTTCTCTTTCTCTGTCTCTGTCTCTGGGTGTTTCCAGCCGTGTTGGTGGAGTCTAGGCTTACGGGTTCACTTGTAATATTTACATCAAATCATCAGTCAACAGATAGAGTTTCAAACCATGAAGTTTCCAACAATGCTTTGTGAAATTTTCAAGTCATAGCCTTGGGGTTCAGACCCGTGATTTGAGCGCGCGCGATCATGCGCACACGAGTGCACAGAAAAATTCATGACAACTGTGTTATAGACCATTCATCAAGAAATGTTGTGAAAAAAACTGCTTTGAAATACATGCAAAATTTCGCGAGATATTAGCGATTATGTGTTTTGGGTTTTGAATCCCGTAACTGGCGCGACCTTGACCTTAATGTAAAACTAAATACATCAGTGGATAGCTTGCATCTTGGCAAACTAGTATGCCAAATCTGATGATGATAGACTGAATAGGTTTTGAGAAAAACGGACGAATAGCCGGCCGGACGGACGGACGCCGGACGGACGGACGGACGCCGGACGGACGGACCAGACAGAAACAATAGTTACCGAACCTTCGGCTCGGGGACTAATAATGGAATCTTCTTGGGAATAATTTATATTCTACCCCTCGATCCAAAATGAATGTCGAGAGCTGTACATTGCATGTGGTGTGGTTTGGGTTGGTTGGTTTGTTCTACGTTTTGTATTTGGTTTAGAGTTGCCTGCACTCACATTTGTGCACACACAGTCTGTCACACACACACACACACACACACACACACACACACACACACACACACACACACACACACACACACACACACACACACACACACACACACACGCGCGCGCGTTGTTTTGTTCTAACGATGTAGGTTGCCTTTCAGTGGACTGTCTGCACAGAGTGATCAGGGAGCAAAGCGAAGGACAGACTATAGGGGCAGATCCACACGTCCAGTTTCTGTCGTACGGCTATCCACCTGTGACGACGTCTGTGAGGCATGATTCTGATGAAGTACCACTGTCTAAAGGAATATGACGGATTCCTACTATGTGTGTTCACTATTTTCATGCAGACCCCAATACACGAATCTGATCAAATGTCTGATACAGAAACACAGACAGTTCATCATTCGTGTATGTGGGACCCACAAATACAGTATGGTGAACGAAACATAGACGTACGATTGCAGCTGGACGTGTGGATCTGTCTCCCCCCCCCCCCCCCCTTTAACCCAATCATTGAAATGTAAACAAGGGCATCGCTGAGCGGCAGCAACGCATTGTGATAATGCAAACCCGGCCAGAGTTATGTCCTCTCCCCCCCACCCCCACCCCCCAATGAACACACCACTTTCCACCCTTGCAGAACGCATAAAATACACAGCCCAAAATTTGAAGCGATTCTGTTCAGTAGTTCACAAGATACAGCTGAACTTTTATACAAACTTCCTTGCACCGAGTTATGTCCTCCCCCCCCCCCCCCCCCCAATAAACACACCACTTTCCACCCTTACAGAACGCATAAAATACATAGCCCAAAATTTGAAGCGATTCTGTTCAGTAGTTCACGAGATACAGCTGAACTTTTATGCAAACTTTCTTGCACCATGGTACACCACCACACAAACTTTGAAGCGATTCTGTTCACTAGTTCACGAAATAAAGCTGGGGGGAAATTACATAGCCCAAAGAAGGAAATTTCGGTTTTCAAGGTCAAATTTCAAGGTCAAGGTCAGCACGGTATTGATTAACGAAAGGAAGCTTCCTTTTCAAGCTGTCTATCCCTCTGCCAATTTTAATCAAAGTCCAAACAGTAGTTTTTAAGATAATCGACACACAAACCAATCGCAAAACCCCGGCCTCTGGCTCGGTAATAATCAACAGTCATCAGAAAGCAAACGGTGTAGACTGATGGCGATACGATTGAGAGCCAGATGGCGACCATACAGTGTTGGGGGTGGAGGGTGGATGGGGATTGGGGGTAGGAGTGGAGGAGAGAAAGTGGGGGTGGGTGATGGGTGGGGGGAGTAGGTGGGATGGAGGGAGAGGAGGACACCGGGTTTTACAGATCAAAGAAAGTCAATCGCAAAGCGTATTTTTTACTCACGTTACGCATTCATAGCCACGTGTATGTGTGTGTGTGTGTGTGTGTGTGTGTGTGTGTGTGTGTGTGTGTGTGCGTGTGCGTGCGTGCGTGTG
>CM065704.1:21357824-21360324 GCA_017654935.2 Phymorhynchus buccinoides
ATAAATAAAAAGGCCTGTATTGCAAAAAATCCGCGTGCAAACAATTTGGTTGCCATTACAAAAGAGACGGCACACGACTTCTCTTTCAGTGAAAGAATTTGACTTCCAGCACCTCCGCCAAGGATGAATCGCAGATTTGACAGTTTTATTTCTAGGAAACCAGAGCAAAGTGAGTGTTGCGATCTCTGTAAATGGTGTTTTCATGGTGATTTCGATGTGTTTCTTGCACCATATCATCCGTCAGGGTGCCCCTTTAAGAAAAGTATCGCTGTTGATTCTAACTACTGCATCTGAAGGTACTGTTATCCACACCCACACATTTTGTACCCCGTATTATGGGGTACTGTTTGTTCATATTCAAAGAAAGGGAAAAAACTCATGTATTCAGGAATCGTGTTAATACTCTTTCTGTGATGTCAGCGTTGTTATAAATATAACTAAGACAAACAAGTTGCTGTTGTCATTAAAAAAGCAAACCTGAAGGACATATACATTAATGTAACAAAAAGAAAGAAACTAAATAAAATACTAAAAGTTATGTGATGTGAGTAACAAAGAAATCTATAGTGCACATTTTACGTTGAACCTGAAGACCAGCAAATTTGAAGCTCAAACAGATACGTAAATATTTTAACCAAATACAGATACTGAAGTCTGTGGCAGGGGTATACAAGAAAGGTCAGAAATCTACGGAGTACAAAAACAAAATCGGGACTTTACTGGTTTAGCACTGCCTCCGGGAATTGCCTCCAGTATTGTTCCCACCATCTTTGTATTTACAAATGCCCCACATGGCCGAAAGGCCGAAGAGGGCGTCAAACCCTATTGTCGTACGTAGTACAAGCGCGTTATGCTACAGTGGCGGTGCCATAGCCGATGAGCTTAAACCGAGGCGTGGTTACTGCTACAACTATCTGTATTGTTAAAAATTCGGGACTTTACTGGTGTTGCACTGCCTCCGGGCATTGCCTCCAGTATCGTTCCCACCATCTTTGTATTTACAAATATCCCATATGTGTCTGTTCCAGACCGAGAGGACGTAAAACACCATGTTTCGTTCGTCGTACGTAGTACAAGCAATATATTTGGAAAAGAGCAATATTGTAGGACACACACACACATAAATAAATGCAACATATTGAAGAAGAAACTAGAACACGCATCGACTGCCTGTGTAAGGGGTAACAAAGAAATCTGTAGAGCACGTATGCAATAAACCAACTTGTTTGTGTTTCTTTAATCAGAGCGATCGTGACAGGTATGTCGAGAGGCAGAGCAATTTCGATTTTAAAAAAGAATATTAATTTTGGGTTACGAATGAAGGTTAAGTGTTACGTCCACTCAGCTGCACAACCGCACATATGGGACAAACCATCAACCAACCATCATTCAATGCTCTGAGCAGATCCTGGAGGTACTGCAATACCAGGTCTGATGACTTGGGTTATTTCATCCCCGCCCCATTTTATATTCCAGTCACACGTCGCCTCTTATCTTTTTGCACACACGCACGTACACCACACATACACACGCGTGCGCGCGCACACACACATCTTACACACACACATACACACTCATCACACATGTCACACACAGACACACACAGACACATACGCACACACATACGCACACACATGCACGAACACACACACACACACACACATCACATATGTCACACACAGACACACATGCGCGCGTACACATACACATCACACACTTATGTTAGACACACACACATCAGAGAGAGAGAGAGAGAGAGAGAGAGAGAGAGAGAGAGAGAGAGAGAGAGAGAGAGAGAGAGAGAGAGAGAGAGAGAGAGAGAGAGAGAGAGAGAGAGAGTTCTGTCGCATAATAATAAAAAACATCACCGTGAGACATAACGAAATCAATGTTTACCTGGTATTTCGCAACAACAGGCTACCCACCCACGACAACACTGCACCCCGTGTCATCATAATCAGTTATTAATAACTGCCCCAGAAACAATAAGGTGAAGGTTTATAGACTGACTAGCTTGGTAATAGCTCTATTTACAGTCTACGAAGCAACATAGCAGAGCAGAACAACAAAGCAACACGTAAATGAACACCTTCTATGTCCTTTGTGATCTTAGGCACTTTAAGCAATGTTCAACGACTTGTATGACTTGATCTCTTCTGTGGACCACGAAGAGCTGCGTTCTGTATGCACGGTACCATTAATCACCCGCGTGTCCAAATAGGATACCATGCTAAATGCAACATCAGATACGTGTGCACATAAACAAACGTATTCAAATTAATGGGAATTATGTTTGCGTAATTGTATATACATTCGACATACTAGGTTTTATTTTTGGTTGGTTGGTTGTGTGGTTTTCTGTTTTCTTGGTTATTGTTTTTTTCATCCGTTTTCTTTTCTCTTTGTCCTCTTTTGTTGTAGATTCATAGTCAAGCAGATAAAGGGTATAATGGCATGAATTGCAGTGCATAGGGGTGAACCAGCCTGATTTAGAGACTCC
>CM065704.1:21370324-21372824 GCA_017654935.2 Phymorhynchus buccinoides
CTGTAAAGAAGACGACACATACATAAAGACGGTGACATATAGGGACGATGACACATAGAGACGGGGACACATACAGACAAAATTGGGGACACATAGATTCGGGGACACATCGCTGCTAACCGTTGCTCTGTTGTGTTCTCTCTATGTACCAAAGCGCTGCGTTCAGTGTCACTTAGTATATCGATGACGGAGACTTATCTTCCAACTAGACCGTTAATAAAATGTCAACAGTCAGCTGACTTACAACAGTGCAGAGAGAGAGAGAGAGAGAGAGAGAGAGAGAGAGAGAGAGAGAGAGAGAGAGAGAGAGAGAGAGAGAGTGAGAGAGGAGAGAGAGAGGGAGAGGAGAGAGAGAGAGAGAGAGAGAGAGAGAGAGAGAGAGAGAGAGAGAGAGAGAGAGAGAGAGAGAGAGAGAGAGAGAGAGAGAGAGAGAGAGAGAGAGAGAGAGAGAGAGAGAATGAGATTGAATTGAATTGAATTGAATTGAATTGAATGAATTTTTATTTATAGAGGGTAATAGAATAAGCAATAACATGCTTTTTTTACATCCAGCCCTCTGAAAAAAAAAACTAAAACCACCCAAAAAAAAAAGTTGAAATGGAGAGAGAGAGAGAGAGAGAGAGAGAGAGAGAGAGAAGAGAGAGAGAGAGAGGAGAGAGAGAGAGAGAGAGAGAGAGAGAGAGAGAGAGAGAGAGAGAGACAGAGACAGAGAGAGACAGAGACAGAGACAGAGAGACAGAGAGAGAGAGAGAGAGAGAGAGATCACCCTTTTGCCCATCCCCATGTTTAAGCTGAACGCATTGACCAGTCGCCATGTTTGTCTTTCGTCTTGGTTTGTCTGCCTTTCTTTAGACTTTACTGTATCCCTGTTTGTTGGTCTCTACATTGGTCTTGGTCTGCCTTCCTTACTAATTCCGTCTGCGTCTCTCTCTCTCTCTCTCTCATCCTCTCTCTCTCTCTCTCTCTCTCTCCTCTCTCTCTCTCTCTCTCTCTCTCTCTCTCTCTCTCTCTCTCTCTCTCTCTCTCTCTCTCTCTCTCTCTCTCTCAGACGAACCTAACGAACCCAGAAAAATTGGAATGAGGTCAGGCTCGAGTATCGTTAAAGAAAAGGTCATCAGGCTTGGGGAGTGACGGATAGATACAAAACAACACGGCACCAGTCAATAGACCTGAAGACAATGCTGTTTCCTTCACATACAGACTGACAGAGTGACGGAGAGAGAGAGAGAGAGAGAGAGAGCGAGAGAGAGAGAGAGAGAGAGAGAGAGAGAGAGAGAGAGAGAGAGAGAGAGAGAGAGAGAGAGAGAGAGAGAGAGAGAGAGAGAGAGAGAGAGAGAGACAGAGAAAAGTTGCCAGAGACAGAGAGAAGTTGCCAAAGCACAATTGTAAAGACAGCAAACGGTTCAACGAGAAATGATAGAATGGAGGGTGTTGGGGGCTGCAATTTTCAAGATCGCATTAACTGGCTACGCTAAAAACATTTAGCTGATATCGATTTTATTTTAAAAGACAAAATATCAAGAGGTTTAATCATAAGAAGCTTGAATGTAGTAAACAAGCGCGCGATGGTGTGCATTTGTGTGTGAGTGTCTGCATATTTTCCATGTGCATGTGCTCGTGTGTCCGTCCGTGTGCGTAGTTTTATGCGTATGTGAGTAATTGTGTACGAGTGCATATACGGGCGTCTGACCAAGCTTTCAATTGAATGTGCTTATTTATAACAACAACAAGTTTGTTTTCTTTAATGTTTTGTTTGTTTGTACAAACCTGTCTCCCCCCCCCCCCCCCCCCCACCCCCCCCCTCTCTCCCCCCCCCTGCCCCCCCCCTCTCTCTCTCCCTCTCCCCCCCCCTTCCCCCCCCCCCCCCTCTCCCTCCCCTCTCCCAATCTCTGCTGTCTCCCTCTCTTTCTCCCCCTCCCTCGCTCTCTCTCCATCTCTCTCCCCACTCTCTCCTCTCTCTCCTCTCTCTCTCCCTCTCTCTCCTCTCTCTCTCTCCCTCCTCTCTGCCTCCCCCTCTCCACTCTCTCTGTCCCTCTCTCCTCCTCTCCCCCCCCCCCCCTCTCCCCTCCCCCTTCCCCCCCCCCCCCCCTCAGTGTCACAGCAGTGCATTCCAATGAGCAGATCACCGACAGCAGAGCGGAAAGAGGCCTGTCACCCAGCAACAGACTCAGACTGGCCCGTCAACTCAGGGGGAAAGGCTTGTAACGAAAGAGAAAAGAGACCGGAAGAATAAGGAAGGCTTTTAACTCCCACTCTGTGCTTTCCTTCCGAAATGCTGCCTGGCTCCGTCTGTCTCTATGGACGAACCCTGCTCTATGTCCAGAAAGTTCATGTTCCTATAGTGCTTTGGTCCTTAAGCCTTTCTTAGGTTAATCAAAAACAAAAAGAACAAAACTATATGATCGTGTACTATTTTGCCGCCAAAATTATTCTTTGTTTACCCTCTGTTTTTACGATAGTTCTTTTGGTACCCAAATTATATTCCTTCAGTGTTTTTGGC
>CM065704.1:21377824-21380324 GCA_017654935.2 Phymorhynchus buccinoides
GTGTGTGTGTGTGTGTGTGTGTGTGTGTGTGTGTGTGTGTGTGTGTGTGTGTCTGTCTGTCTGTCTGTCTGTCTGTCTGTCTGTCTGTCTGTCTGTCTGTCTGTGTGGTTCCCTCCTTGTTCGTTCATTCATTCATTCATTCATTCCACCACCCAGTCATCTTGTCCTGTTCTTTTAGCAGCCCATTCGATTATGTTTCCATTCTGGAATCTGCGTGTCAGTTGTATCTAGCAGTGTCCTCATTTTTTCACTGAGGTCGTTAAGTACCCTAGGAACAAAAACATAAGGATCTCGTTGTGTTTTTAGATGTACATTTTGTCAATGCGTGCATACACACGAGCGCGCGCGCGCAAGCAAGTAAGCACGTGACAAAATAGACGTACAACTTAAACATATTTGTTCCCCGTCTAATAGCACGAGAAGTGCATATAGGTTAACTGAAAGACACACACACGTAGGGGAAGACGGGGTAAAAAGCGCATGTGCGGGTAAGAAGCCCCACCCCAATTATCTCATGAAATGAAGCAAATTTCAGTCTCATTTTGCCCATGAGACGAGCGTTAATGTCTAGCATTCGTCTCATGGGCAAATTTGACTGAAATTTTCTTTATTTCATGAGATAATTGGGGTGGGCTTCTTACCCGCCCATGCGCTTTTTACCCCGTCTTCCCCTACAACTTAAAACAGCAACAACAACAACAACAACAACAAAAATAACAACAACGTTATCACGAATGTCTTGTCAAAGACAAATAAGAACACATTAACAATCGTAATTACAAAAATTCAATTTCTACTAAGCTATTGAAAATGTTCCTTTCCTATGCACTGGTCCAAATTTACTAAGGAGATACTTTTATAACCTTGATTGTTAAAAGGGGGTATAATTGAAAGCAATAAAAATCATCCGTGAATACAAGCTCTCTCAAACTTGTTTTATTCAACTTCTTGTTCACGTGTACCACGTGATTTTCGCATGCCACCCCCGAAAAGTGTCATTTCGCTTAAATGGAGTGAAAACACAAAACTGAGTCAAATTGTCAGAATCAACAACATTTCTTGCTCACATCGTAAACGTCGTACAAGAGACAAAGTTTCATGACCGAAGTGAGATAATGACGTCATTTGACACGCAAAGAGTTGTCTTTCTGTGTTGGCATGCAGGAGAACAGCTGTTCACAGACTCGTTCTGTGATTCATGTTTGGAATATCGCAATGCGACTTGTAATAAAATTGACGTTTTCTACTTTTTTTAGGCCTGCCAAAATGGTTTAACACACGCTCTCTGGCAGCATTTTGATTTGCTGAATGCCTCTGTGCAGAACATTTCCATCCCAATTGTGAGGAACGGACTCCATGATGCTGCCTTCACTCCCCCTGGGCATGTTTGGACATTCTGCTCATTCCAGCTCATGAGCAGTGCTGTCTTTTGAGAGCCCAGAACCACGTCATCTGGACATTATGAGACTGGACATGAATTCTCTTCACCAACGAGTTCAGGATCAGTCTTCATTTCATGCATGGTCTTGCTAGGGTGTGGAGGTTCTCAGGAGAGCATTACCAGGAAATGTGAGTCAGAGAGCATAACAAATCTCGAGGTGGGTCTTTGACGGTTTGGGCCGTTATCAGCATAGTCGGGAAAATAGTGTTACAAATTATTCAAAATGTATCCCTGATAGCTGTTCCATACAGAGATGAGGTCATCGATGTCCACGTCAAATGTTCTGATAGCATGATCCGAAATGACCTCATCTTTGTGAATGATAATGCGCCTTTTCATCGAGCATGGGTTGTTGACGCGCACATGCAGCAGGAGATCATCGTCCATATGAGGTAGGTTTTCCAACCCAGAGACCTCAGTCTGATAGAACAATGTTGAAACATGCTCCAGGCAGCCGTTAGAAGCCGTTCACAGCAGCCCAGAAGTCCAGGGGTGCATGTGAGTGTCTGAAGCCTGAATTCAGGTAATTGGATGCAGCTTCAGGCAGTCAAAAAAGAGTTCCATAAAACTATGCTTGTGGACATTGGGTGTGGGCAAGAAAGTTCAGGCACAAGTTGGGGTCACTGCATGCACGCATGGAAGTCTACATGACCCACAACAGTGCCTGTTATAGAAGTGGAACACCCTGGATCAGCAGGAGATTCAAAAGCTCCCCCAGAACACAAAATGGCAATTCCAAGCTGGAATTGCAGCACATGCTCAGTATCCATGATTTTTGTTGTCACAAAAAAATAATAATCTTGAAATGAAAACGTCGCTCCATTTGGTTGTTTTATGCATTTTGAAAGGGTATCACAAACGTTCCTTGAGGTAAGCCAATAAAATCATTCTCAGACCTTGTTTTCTATCAAAATGTAAAGATGAATTGAACTGAACAAGAAAAAAAATTATATTTGATAATTTTGTGTGCTAAAGATAATATCCGTAGCACATTTTGAGCAGTATATATTACACTATGCAACCCATCGATATTTTCTTCTTTTTCTTGTAGACTTCCCG
>CM065704.1:21385324-21392824 GCA_017654935.2 Phymorhynchus buccinoides
CATACCTACTGTAGTAAACATCTTCCAGACTGTTTATAGAGTCAGGAGACAGAGAATGGAGGGAATGATGGGAGGGGGGGTAGGTAATAGGTGGGGTGAGGGTGGATCAGAGCTTCAGTAGTAATTGGAAGCCCGAGTGACACTTCAGAGCCCTAAAGCGATTGGCGGTTGTGTTGTGACAGGCGATTGGTCCTTCACGTCCAATGAACGGTCTGGGAAGGTGGCACGAGAGCTTTCAGCTTCAATCTGATTGGTTGGTCCTCGTTGTTTAGTCGACAGTGGGGTTTATTTAGGAGCCATATTTGTTTGTCACATTTCCATGAAGAAGACAGCTTAAGAACTGTTTCTTCTATCCCATGGTATGAAAACATATCGATTTTAGTCAAATGTCCTTCTATGGTCTGTTTCTGTGTCTCTGGTTTCTTTTGTTTGTTTCTCTGTCTATGTGTGTGTCAGGAAGGTTGGACAGCTATTGGCATTAGAAACACACTGACCCAGCAAGATTAAGTCCCTTGGTGTTTCTCTGTCTATGTGTGTGTCAGGAAGGTTGGACAGCTATTGGCATTAGAAACACACTGACCCAGCAAGATTAAGTCCCTTGGTGTTTCTCTGTCTATGTGTGTGTCAGGAAGGTTGGACAGCTATTGACATTAGAAACACACTGACCCAGCAAGATTAAGTCCCTTGGTGTTTCTCTGTCTATGTGTGTGTCAGGAAGGTTGCACAGCTATTGGCATTAGAAACACACTGACCCAGCAAGATTAAGTCCCTTGGTGTTTCTCTGTCTATGTGTGTGTCAGGAAGGTTGGACAGCTATTGACATTAGAAACACACTGACCCAGCAAGATTAAGTCCCTTGGGTTTTTTCTGGGTAGGTGTGACCCACATACAAAAGCCTCCAAATTCAAATTGAGGCTGCTCTTCAAAGTCTCTAAAAAAAAAAGAAACAGACTACAACGTCACTGGAACATACAACAAACAAACAACTACACGACAAGTGTAAAGTGACGTTATTTTATTCACAAGAGACAAACAAAACTACTGGATATTTCGGCGAATGCGCCTTTATCAACATAGACAAACAAGAAAACAGCAAACAGCAAATATAGCAAAAGGAGCAAAAAGCAGGCAACAAAAGGAGCAAAAAATCAACAAGATCAAAAAACAATACTTCCCCTCTACAGTCCAATGCGTAAATAATTGTGACACTGACAGGTTTCCCCAATAAACAAAGTCTCTGTTTCGTTTTGAATTTGGGGGCATTTGCATGGGAATCACACCTGGTCAAAATAAGAGTTCTTACCAGCGAGAGAGGGAAACACGTGAAACCCGTGATTTTCACTCATCGATGTGGTGGGTCTTTAAAAATATTCTTATTGTCATCGTCTGTCTGTGTCTGTCTATGTCATTTCATCTGACATTCTCTAGCTGTCTGTCTGTCTGTCTGTCTGTCTGTCTGTCTGTCTCTCTCTCTCTCTCTCTCTCTCTCTCTCTCTCTCTCTCTCTCTCTCTCTCTCTCTCTAGCTCTCTCTCTCTCTCTCTCTCGCTCTCTCTCTCTCTCTCTCTCTCTCTCTCTCTCTCTCTCTCTCTCTCTCTCTCTCTCTCTCTCTCTCTCTCTAGCTCTCTCTCTCTCTCTCTCTCTCTCTCTCTCTCTCTCTCTCTCTCTCTCTCTCTCTCTCTCTCTCTCTCTCTCTCTCTCTCTCTCTCTCTCTCTCTCTCTCTCTCTCTCTCTCTCTCTCTCTCTCTCTCTCTCTCTCTCTCTCTCTCTCTCTCTCTCTCTCTCTCTCTCTCTCTCTCTCTCTCTCTCTCTCTCTCTCTCTCTCTCTCTCTCTCTCTCTCTCTCTCTCTCTCTCTCTCTCTCTCTCTCTCTCTCTCTCTCTCTCGCTCTCTCTCTCTCTCTCTCTCTCTCTCTCTCTCTCTCTCTCTCTCTCTCTCTCTCTCTCTCTCTCGCTCTCTCTCTCTCTCTCTCTCTCTCTCTCTCTCTCTCTCTCTCTCTCTCTCTCTCTCTCTCTCTCTCTCTCTCTCTCTCTCTCTCTCTCTCTCTCTCTCTCTCTCTCTCTCTGTGATTAGTTGGCCGTGGAGGAACCTCCGTCATTCCACCTGGTCCAACGTCTCCATGACACAGAGAGTTACAGCGACCCTAGCGAGGCATCTCCACAGTACACAATCCAGCCATCATTTCCAGAATAGCAATTGCATCTTTTGCTCTTAAGACCACTAAAATCGCACTTGGAGACCACGTGATCGAGTCGTATGGTACAGTCGTGCGATTTTAGTGGACGTGTGTCTGGCCCTTTCGAGACATAGAAATAGAGGGATGAAGAAATATGCAGAAACAAGAACAGTTAATGAGAGACACGGAGACAAAAAGCGCACACACACACACACACACACACACACACACACACACACACACACACACACACACACACACACACACACACACACACACACACACACACACACACACACACACACACACACACAGTGAGAGCTATAATCCCATTTGGGTGGCGAGGTGTGAAGCAGAGAATAGGATTCCTTGTTTTTCGTCTCTGTCCCTTGTCACATCTAAGGATGGACTCATCTGTCCGGAACCCACTTGTCTGTGTGTGGCACATTGTTTTCGTTTGAAAGCAATTTTGCTCTATTGTCTGGCTTTGGTGTGGAGGGGATGTGAGAGAGAAAGAGAGAGAGAGGGACAGACAGACAGAGACAAAGAGAGAGACAGGTATAGCTTTGTGATGATTCTGATTCAATGCAAGCTGACATTATGTTTTATATTGCCCCTACAATTCATGTAGTTTGGATTTACTTAATTTTGTTGTGTATTTTCTTTTTTTCTGTTCTTTTTGTTCCTTTTTGTATATAAGTGTTTACTACTGTTGTTGCTTTTATGTTATTATTTTTTTCAATGTTAGATTAGTTTTGCGTGTGCAGTCCTTACTGTGCAACTTAAATATTAGAGTACGCTTTATAAGCTCTTAGCTTGTTGTACTCGAAGTTCATAAATGTATTGCTGCTTTGTTATGATTTTCTATTCTTGAATAAATTCTTGTTTAAACCAAAAGAGAGACAGACAGAGACAAAGAGACAGAAACAGATAGACACAGACAAAGAGAGCGACCGACAAACAGATAGACAGAGACAGAGACGCAAAGGGAGAAAAAGCATACAGACAGAAACTGCGAGAGGCACACACGGGTGCACAGAATGATACACTGGGGCACAGAATGATACACTGGGGCACAGAATGATACACTGGGGCACAGAATGATACACTGGGGCACAGAATGATACACTGGGGCACAGAATGATACACTGGGGCACAGAATGATACACTGGGGCACAGAAACGCAATGGGCTAAGGAAGCAGAGAGAGAGAGACAGAGATTGGGGAGAGAGAGAGAGAAAGGGAGACAGACAGACAGATAGACAGATTAGGAGACAGAGACCGAATCAGACAGACAAACAAACGCGGAGATGGAGACGGACAGAGACATACACACACGCAGGCATACAAACAAGAGAAAAGAGTGGCAAAGTGAGGTAGCCAAGGGCGTCTGAAGAAGAGCAGATTAATTTAGGAAAGTTCATTCTTATCACCTTATGAGCATACTCAGAAGCTAGATTATCTGGTGACAAAACCAAACGACAGGAAACAATCGCACCTACCTCAGGTTTAATCCTTCAGAGCCTTCCTTTGGCTAGTCCACCACAGCTGAAATATTTAAGGGTGTCGATGGCAATACACAAATAATAATACACAAATCCTCTCTTCATGACACGTTACCATGGGCACCGCAGTAAGTAGCATCACCAGTGCAAGCGAATACCAGCGTTCACATGTTTGTCCCTACTCTCTCAGCACGAAGTTCTTTATGTAACCCAGCTAGTTACACTCCCTCACACGCACTCGTTATTATACATATATATGTTGTCCCAGTATTTAGATCGAAGCTCTTGTTTTATTAACCAGTTAAACACACACATACGCTCATTACACGCAGAGCGCCAAATCAACGAAAACTCTCCCGAACTAAACTCCAAATACCTAGGCAGCCCACCGGGCACAGATGTTCATTACATCCAAAGCGCCAATTTCACAAAACTCCTCCCCCACAAAACTATAAATCCTTAGGCAACCGATAAAGCACAGAATGTTCGTTACACTCAAAGCGCCAAGTTAGCAAAACGCCTCCGCTCACAAATCTCCCTAGGCAACCCTCGGAGCCAAGTCCTTCCCTGCAGGGTAGGAAGGAAGGACCTCCACACAACAGACAACCCCATCGGCTCCCGGCGACAGTTAACACAGAGTTGTCGTCGTGGGCTGAGGCTGGCTGGCGCTGGCTGGAGTGGAGTGTAAGGACGAAAGCACCCAACACGCCATCACCAGCCGGCGACTGTCGTCTCTCTCGCAAGCACGTGAAGCAAAGCAGAGGCTGCATTTCCCCCGCAATCGTTGTGTTCGTACAAAACGGTTGACTTTTAACGGTGCTGTGGGAAACGTTTGTTGTTGTTATAAAATTGTTGGGTGAAAATGGAAACAGCGAGGCTAGGAGAGAAGATCATGAAACTCTCTATTAAAGTATGTATGCCAGAATTGGTTTCTGCCGACATACCACGACTAGATAAAGGCACACAACTCCTCCACCAAAGCCACCTACAACACCACCGCCTAGCTCTGTGCAGATCATAAATAGGAACAAACCGGGAGTAAAAGAAGAAGAGGGTCGTTTCACTCCTAACTTCTAAAAATGGCGACCCCCGTGGACCTTGGAACACTTTACCTTCATCCACGTACATCAGTGAGCAGAACATTAGTTTCACACTATATTTATTCCATAGCATTAAGTTAAGTATTCCAGCTTATTCCATAACATAGAGAAATAACGTCATACAAATAGATAAGAAAAACATGACACAAACAAAATAATTCCATTAATTTGTTTGGTGAAAGCTACCAGAATAGCTTTCCGATACTTATAAGAAAGTATCCACTTCAAATTCAAAAACAGCGAATATTGTTACCATCTTGACAATTCCTGGGATATTTTTTATAATAAATATAAACTGTCAGGTATCTCTGCTTGCCTTGAACAAAGGGCTAAATCATATAGTAAAAAGGCAAAGTTGTGTGTGTGTGTGTGTGTGTGTGTGTGTGTGTGTGTGTGTGTGTGTGTGTGTGTGTGTGTGTGTGAAACACAAAACAGGCCTTATAACTCCGCCGTTTTTCGACCGAATCGCTTCAAATTTGCTGTGAGCGTCGCTGTTTCTCTCTCTCAAAGGAGGGGAGGAGGGGGGGGGCGAGAGTCGCTGTTTCTCTCTCTCTCTCTCTCTCTCTCTCTCTCTCTCTCTCTCTCTCTCTCTCTCTGTCTGTCTGTCTGTCTCGCTCTCTCTGCCTTTGTCTGTCTGTCTCTCTCTGTGTCTCATGTCTCTGTATGTCTATGTGTCTCTCTGTCTGTCTCTCTCTCTGCCTGTCTGTCTGTCTCTCTCTCTCTGCCTGTCTGTCTGTCTGTCTCTCTCTCTGTCTCTGTCTCTCTCTCTCTCTCTCTCTCTCTCTCTCTCTCTCTCTCTCTCTCTCTCTCTCTCTCTCTCTCTCTCTCTCTCTAATAACATAATATTTTGCGGACCCGGTGAAACCGCTACTCATCATTACCGGTTCTTGGCGGTACCGGTACTAGGCGTTACCGGTTCTGGGATTTGCCAGTACTAGGCGTTGCGCTAGTCTGATATTAATCGGTAGCTGCAAACTTTCACGGCAAATGTGAAGGTTTCATTGGGCAAAGTTGGTGTTTAGACAACTCCCATCATGTTTACCACTCGACACTCGATCTCAAAGTCCCGTTCTTTCAGTTTCATGGCAATAACCATATGATCCTAAATAACCATAAGCTGATCCTAACCCTATCTCTTTCCACAGAATGGCAGAAAGTTGATGCTCAGTGAAAAACATTGATGCGAAATGCTATGGGGGGGGGGGGGGGGGGGGGTCTATTATTTCTGCCGAAAGCTACCAAAAATTGTGTTCATGCGCCCTTTAGAACGAAGAAAGTGAGTTTAACGTCCTCCGACATGGAACAGGTACATATGGGACACTTACGTATATGCAGATAGTGGGTAGTGTAGTGTAGTGGGTAGCGTAGTGTGTGATATCTCTCTGTCTCTCTCTCTCTCTCTCTCTCTCTCTCTCTCTCTCTCTCTCTCTCTCTCTCTCTCTCTCTCTCTCTCTCTCTTCTCTCTCTCTCTCTCTCTCTCTTCTCTCTCTCCTCCTTCTCTCTTCTCTCTCTCTCTCTCTCTCTCTCTCTCTCTCTCTCTCTCTCTCTCTCTCTCTCTCTCTCTTCTCTCTCTCTCTCTCTCTCTCTCTCTCTCTCTCTCTCTCTCTCTCTCTCTCTCTCTCTCTCTCTCTCTCTCTCTCTCTCTCTCTCTCTCTCTCTCTCTCTCTCTCTCTCTCTCTCTCTCTCTCTCTCTCTCTCTCTCTCTCTCTCTCTCTCTCTCTCTCTCTCTCTCTCTCTCTCTCTCTCTCTCTCCCTCTCCAGCTGCCTGTTTTAGACATGACAAAGTCAGTAACTAATTGATGAAAGGTCGTGTGTGCATGATCAGTGCCCGTATTTTCTAGATTTTAATTTTATTGACTTGGTTGATGATTTTGAAAATAAACCTGTTCAGCCTCAACTGTTCTGTCTTCAAGTATAAATTTGGGTTATAGTTGTTGGATGCAAGTTGGTCGATGGGGCGAGTTGGTCATGGGGCGAGTTGGTCGATGGGGCGAGTTGGTCATGATGGGGGCGAGTTGGTCGATGGGGCGAGTTGGTCGATGGGGCGAGTTGGTCGATGGGGCGAGTTGTTGTCGATGGGGCGAGTTGGTCGATGGGGCGAGTTGGTCGATGGGGCGAGTTGGTCATGGGGCGAGTTGGTCGATGGGGCGAGTTGGTCGATGGGGCGAGTTGGTCGATGGGGCGAGTTGGTCGATGGGGCGAGTTGGTCGATGGGGCGAGTTGGTCATGGGGCGAGTTGGTCGATGGGGCGAGTTGGTCGATGGGGCGAGTTGGTCATGGGGCGAGTTGGTCGATGGGGCGAGTTGGTCGATGGGGCGAGTTGGTCGATGGGGCGAGTTGGTCATGGGGCGAGTTGGTCATGGGGCGAGTTGGTCGATGGGGCGAGTTGGTCGATGGGGCGAGTTGGTCGATGGGGCGAGTTGGTCATGGGGCGAGTTGGTTGCATGAGGTATTTACTGGGGCGAGTTGGTCACGGGGCGAGTTTGTTGGGGCGAGTTGGCAATAGACGATTTGGGGAGGGAAAAAAACTAGGGGAGCACTTCGTGCAAATTAGAGTTGATTACTTCGACTAAGTTACTCGGTCAAAACCATAGCAACAATGGCGGCATGGCGTCGAAGCTTGAAACCGCGGGATGCGAGTCAGCGACTTGCAAACATTTAGTTTTAGAAAAATGAGGGGCCGCCAGTATCCGCAAACCGATAGAATTTGCAAAAGGTGACA
>CM065704.1:21397824-21400324 GCA_017654935.2 Phymorhynchus buccinoides
ATAAAGGGGCCTATGTGTGGTGGAGGGGGTAACTAGTTGTGTAAGCACAGTGACTACGATCAGCCACGTTCTGACTGTGGGGGGTGTGGGGATAAAGGGGCCTATGTGTGGTGGAGGAGGTAACTAGTTGTGTAAGCACAGTGACTACGATCAGCCACGTTCTGACTTATAGTGGGGAGTGTGGGGATAAAGGGGCCTATGTGTGGTGGAGGAGGTAACTAGTTGTGTAAGCACAGTGACTACGATCAGCCACGTTCTGACTTATAGTGGGGGGTGTGGGGATAAAGGGGCCTATGTGTGGTGGAGGAGGTAACTAGTTGTGTAAGCACAGTGACTACGATCAGCCACGTTCTGACTGTGGGGGGTGTGGGGATAAAGGGGCCTATGTGTGGTGGAGGGGGTAACTAGTTGTGTAAGCACAGTGACTACGATCAGCCACGTTCTGACTTATAGTGGGGGGTGTGGGGATAAAGGGGCCTATGTGTGGTGGAGGAGGTAACTAGTTGTGTAAGCACAGTGACTACGATCAGCCACGTTCTGACTTATAGTGGGGGGTGTGGGGATAAAGGGGCCTATGTGTGGTGGAGGAGGTAACTAGTTGTGTAAGCACAGTGACTACGATCAGCCACGTTCTGACTTATAGTGGGGAGTGTGGGGATAAAGGGGCCTATGTGTGGTGGAGGGGGTAACTAGTTGTGTAAGCACAGTGACTACGATCAGCCACGTTCTGACTTATAGTGGGGGGTGTGGGGATAAAGGGGCCTATGTGTGGTGGAGGGGGTAACTAGTTGTGTAAGCACAGTGACTACGATCAGCCACGTTCTGACTTATAGTGGGGGGTGTGGGGATAAAGGGGCCTATGTGTGGTGGAGGGGGTAACTAGTTGTGTAAGCACAGTGACTACGATCAGCCACGTTCTGACTTATAGTGGGGGGTGTGGGGATAAAGGGGCCTATGTGTGGAGGTACTACGATCAGTGACTAATAGTTCTGACTAATAGTGGGGGTGGGTGGGGATAAAGGGGCCTATGTGTGGTGGAGGGGGTAACTAGTTGTGTAAGCACAGTGACTACGATCAGCCACGTTCTGACTTATAGTGGGGGGTGTGGGGATAAAGGGGCCTATGTGTGGTGGAGGGGGTAACTAGTTGTGTAAGCACAGTGACTACGATCAGCCACGTTCTGACTTATAGTGGGGGGGGGGGGGATAAAGGGGCCTATGTGTGGTGGAGGAGGTAACTAGTTGTGTAAGCACAGTGACTACGATCAGCCACGTTCTGACTTATAGTGGGGGGTGTGGGGATAAAGGGGCCTATGTGTGGTGGAGGAGGTAACTAGTTGTGTAAGCACAGTGACTACGATCAGCCACGTTCTGACTTATAGTGGGGGGGGGGGGGATAAAGGGGCCTATGTGTGGTGGAGGGGGTAACTAGTTGTGTAAGCACAGTGACTACGATCAGCCACGTTCTGACTTATAGTGGGGGGTGTGGGGATAAAGGGGCCTATGTGTGGTGGAGGGGGTAACTAGTTGTGTAAGCACAGTGACTACAATCAGCCACGTTCTGACTGTGGGGTGTGTGGGGATAAAGGGGCCTATGTGTGGTGGAGGAGGTAACTAGTTGTGTAAGCACAGTGACTACGATCAGCCACGTTCTGACTTATAGTGGGGGGTGTGGGGATAAAGGGGCCTATGTGTGGTGGAGGGGGTAACTAGTTGTGTAAGCACAGTGACTACGATCAGCCACGTTCTGACTTATAGTGGGGGGTGTGGGGATAAAGGGGCCTATGTGTGGTGGAGGAGGTAACTAGTTGTGTAAGCACAGTGACTACGATCAGCCACGTTCTGACTTATAGTGGGGAGTGTGGGGATAAAGGGGCCTATGTGTGGTGGAGGAGGTAACTAGTTGTGTAAGCACAGTGACTACGATCAGCCACGTTCTGACTTATAGTGGGGGGTGTGGGGATAAAGGGGCCTATGTGTGGTGGAGGAGGTAACTAGTTGTGTAAGCACAGTGACTACGATCAGCCACGTTCTGACTTATAGTGGGGGGTGTGGGGATAAAGGGGCCTATGTGTGGTGGAGGAGGTAACTAGTTGTGTAAGCACAGTGACTACGATCAGCCACGTTCTGACTTATAGTGGGGGGGGGGGGGATAAAGGGGCCTATGTGTGGTGGAGGAGGTAACTAGTTGTGTAAGCACAGTGACTACGATCAGCCACGTTCTGACTTATAGTGGGGGGTGTGGGGATAAAGGGGCCTATGTGTGGTGGAGGAGGTAACTAGTTGTGTAAGCACAGTGACTACGATCAGCCACGTTCTGACTTATAGTGGGGAGTGTGGGGATAAAGGGGCCTATGTGTGGTGGAGGGGGTAACTAGTTGTGTAAGCACAGTGACTATGATCAGCCACGTTCTGACTGTGGGGGGTGTGGGGATAAAGGGGCCTATGTGTGGTGGAGGAGGTAACTAGTTGTGTAAGCACAGTGACTACGATCAGCCACG
>CM065704.1:21407824-21417824 GCA_017654935.2 Phymorhynchus buccinoides
CATTTTTTTAAAAATTAAAATGACAATATTTTAATGAGAAGAAAATTGATATAAGACAGGCAAAAAAAAATCAAGACATAAAGATAACAAAGAAGCGAAAGAAAGTGCATGATGTGACAGGTCGAAGTGACAACATTTTGAAACAAAGAGAGAGAGAGAGAGAGAGAGAGAGAGAGAGAGAGAGAGAGAGAGAGAGAGAGAGAGAGAGAGAGAGAGAGAGAGAGAGAGAGAGAGAGAGAGAGAGAGAGAGAGAGTGTGTGTGTGTGTGTGTGTGTGTGTGTGTGTGTGTGTGCACCAATACAGGTAATAGTTTTAAGTGAAAATCACCCACACACACCCACACACACCCACCCACACACACACACACACACACACACACACACACACACACACACACACACACACACACACACACACACACACACACACACACACACACACACACACACACACACACACACACACACACACACACACACACACACACACACACACACACACACACACACACACACACACACGCACAGCATATCATTTATCAAATAGATAAATAGAACGCTACCTTGGGGGACACCACTTGTAATGGGAGTTTCATCCGATTTTATGTTTTTCATATTAGCAAACTGTGTTCTATCTTTTAAGAAATACTTAATCCACCCCAGTAGGTTATCTTGAATACCACAGTGCATTTATACAACGCTTGTGTTTTAAGAATAGGGCTAAAGACATGGTGTTGTTAGCATAGCATAGTTTGACACTTCAAGAGTAGGGCTAAAGACAAGGTGTTGTTAGCATAGCATAGTTTGACTCTTTAAGAGTAGGGCTAAAGACAAGGTGTTGTTAGCATAGCATAGTTTGACTCTTTAAGAGTAGGGCTAAAGACAAGGTGTTGTTAGCATAGCATAGTTTGACACTGTAAGAGTAGGGCTAAAGACAAGGTGTTGTTAGCATAGCATAGTTTGACACTTTAAGCTTCACAGCCTTCTGCCTGCTATGTAGTTTCTCTGGTTTGGTCTTAGTTGTTTTTTTGCATTGAGAGTGCATCATTTGATGATACGGCAACCCTCCTACTTGATATTTAAATGTGTTTGGAAGCAATTGTCTTCCCAGTACTTATCTAAATTATTTTTAAAGCTGTTGAGTGTCCCTGGGGTTACTTTGGTGCTGAGTGATGAGTTCCAAGTAAGCTTATCCTGTTGGCAAAAGGTTTGGTAAAGATTAGATTCAACAAATGGTTTATTGCGTTTCAGAGGATGACCTTTAGTGGTAGAAATGTTCAGTGAGAAAAGATTGTTAGTGGTTTTATTCTTCAGTGTTAACTAAGCCAATTATCTGTTTAGAAAATCGTTTTTGCGCGTTTTCTACAAGGGTTATATATATATATTTTAGCTTGGAAGGCCAGACAACATTTCCATATTCTAATATAGGTCTTACGAGAGATTTGAAAAGTAGCCCCATTATGTCTTTAATTTTATGTTGAATAAAATAATATATCAATCCCGATATTTTATTTGCATATTTAACAGATGAGGTAATAAGATTTTCAAAACTAAGGTTATTGTCAACCGTGACTCCTAAATCGTTTTCCACTCACAATCATCAATAGTATAAGTATAATTAGGATTATGTTTGCCAATGCGAATTACTTTACACTTACCACTATTAAACTTAATTTGCCAAATAGGATAAGTCCTAGCACGCTACCCTGCTGAACACCACTTGTAACAGGAGTTTCATCCGATTTTAAGTTTTTAATATTAACAAACTGTTTTCTGTCTTTTACGAAATTCCTAATCCACTCCAGTAGGTCATCTTGAATACCATGTTCTTTTAGTCTGTGTAATAATAATAATCTTACACGTGGGACCTTACCGAAGGCTTTTTGTAAATCTAAATCAATTGCATCAATGATAATCAATAACCAGTCATTTATTGTAGGTAGATAAGACTTCAATAGATACTAAGACGTTCATTTCAAGCATCACGAACTCAACTCCCACACATCTTACTAATGTAAGGCTGACATGCCGATAGTTCCCAGGATCACACTTATCCACCTTTTTTTGTAAAATTGGTTTTATTTCGGCAAGTTTCCAACTGTTAGGACTCTTTCACTCACTAAGGGATTTGCTAAATTATGCTCATGAATATAATGTTTGATAGTTTACAGAAAATCTGTTGGTTTTCTTGTTGTTGTTGGGTTTTTTATATCTTAATTTCAACTCAGTCTTCTCTTTCTATTTTGAACTCTTATTATTTGCTTGCTGTCTGTCAGTCTTTCATTTTACATTGATAACGTATGTATTACACGAAACGTCTGTATGTTGAGCCTCAATAAAAGGACCAAATACTACCTGAATGTCTGGTGTTTCATGTGTCTACGATTGGTCCTAATTATTTTCAAGTGTTGGTTTTCTCTTGTTGACGATCTTTCAGTTTTTGCATACGTTTTGTAATACCTTTATAGAGAAATAATATTCTGAAAATGATCTACCAATAATCTGATTAATTATCTGATATGAATAATTATCACTCACAGTTGTGGAAGACCTGGAAATGAACACCGATTGGCCATCACCATGGAAACAAGAACCATAACTGGTCTGCTTTGTCTTCTCCTCCTTCCTGCCTGCTATTCTGGGGGTAAGGCGCGGATGGAAAGTTGGACGTTAAACTCACCATCACCGGGTGGAAAGGATTTTTTTCCATTTATTTATATTTAATAAATGGCAACAAAAACAAAAACAAAACACACGCGCACGTGAAACAGGTAGGCTACATGTAGGGCCTATATGCATACAATAAATAAATAAATGAATTAATTAACAAATAAATCATTGGTAGCATGCTCGTTGTTTTCACTCTTCTTCTTTTCATTCAAAATATAGTCAAGGCAGCGTAAAGGCAGCGTCAAGGCAGCGTAACTATATAAAGAAAAAATAATGAATTAATGACAATTAACAGTTAACGCATAACTAATTGGATTCTTGTTGTTGTCGTCGTCGTCCTCCTCCTCCTCCTCCTCCTCCTCCTCCTCCTCCTCCTCCTCCTCCTCCTCCTCCTCCTCCTCCTCCTCCTCCTCCTCCTCCTCCTCCTCTTTTTCTTGCTCATCATCATATTTCCTTTTAATCTATCTCTTGCTCTATTTTCTTCTTCTGTGATACGTACAGGTCGGGATAATCAGGGCACGGAGTTTATCCTGACCTTCATGGATAACCAGATAATCAACGCGGTGACGGACTTGGAGCTCTTCATCACAACCATGTCCAACAACGACGCCAATGTCAACGTTACTCTACCGCTGTACAATTCCTCCTTCCTAGAAACTGTCGTGGTTCAACGGACCCTTATCACCAAGGTAAGGATGCGTACCGTTATTAACATGGTAAGGCTCATTATCCAATCATCTTCTTCATCATCATCATCATCATCATCATCTTCTTCATCATCATCATCATCAGAGTGACACCAATGTGAACGCTAATATACCACTTATATAACTGTAGGCTTATAATTTCTTGTTACTGAAAAGTGTCGTGGGGCAACGTACCATTATACCAAGTTATGGCTCATTGTCATTATACAATCATCATCATCATCAGCAGCAGCAGCAGCAGCAGCAGCAGCAGCAGCAGCAGCTTCATCATCAGAATAACGCCACTGTGAACATTTCTTTACCGCTGTGTAATTCCTCGTTCCTAGAAAGTGCCGATGTTCAACGGACCGTTGTTACCAAGATAAGGACACGTGCGTCTACCATTAGTACTTAGTATGCATAGGCCTGCACACACATACACACTTACTACCCAGCATCACCCAGTTCATGACTCGAGGCTACCCCTCTGCCCCAGCCCCCACCCTCCCCCCTGGTATGCATAGGTCTGCACACACATACACACTTACTATCAGTATCACCCAGGTCATGACTCGAGGCTACCCCTCTGCCCCAGCCCCCACCCTCCCCCCTGGTATGCATAGGTCTGCACACACATACACACTTACTATCAGTATCACCCAGGTCATGACTCGAGGCTACCCCTCTGCCCCAGCCCCCACCCTCCCCCCTGGTATGCATAGGTCTGCACACACATACACACTTACTATCAGTATCACCCAGGTCATGACTCGAGGCTACCCCTCTGCCCCAGCCCCCACCCTCCCCCCTGGTATGCATAGGTCTGCACACACATACACACTTACTATCAGTATCACCCAGGTCATGACTCGAGGTTACCCCATACACACTTACTATCAGTATCACCCATGTCATGACTCGAGGCTACCCCATACACACTTACTATCAGTATCACCCAGGTCATGACTCGAGGCTACCCCATACACACTTACTATCAGTATCACCCAGGTCATGACTCGAGGCTACCCCATACACACTTACTATCAGCATCACCCAGGTCATGACTCGAGGCTACCCCATACACACTTACTGTCAGCAGCACCCAGGTCATGACTCGAGGCTACCCCATACACACTTACTGTCAGCATCACCCAGGTCATGACTCGAGGCTACCCCATACACACTTACTATCAGTATCACCCAGGTCATGACTCGAGGCTACCCCATACACACTTACTGTCAGCAGCACCCAGGTCATGACTCGAGGCTACCCCATACACACTTACTGTCAGCAGCACCCAGGTCATGACTCGAGGCTACCCCATACACACTTACTATCAGTATCACCCAGGTCATGACTCGAGGTTACCCCATACACACTTACTATCAGTATCACCCAGGTCATGACTCGAGGCTACCCCATACACACTTACTATCAGTATCACCCAGGTCATGACTCGAGGCTACCCCATACACACTTACTATCAGTATCACCCAGGTCATGACTCGAGGTTACCCCATACACACTTACTATCAGCAGCACCCAGGTCATGACTCGAGGCTACCCCTCTGCCCCAGCCCCCACCCTCCCCCCTGGTATGCATAGGTCTGCACACACATACACACTTACTATCAGTATCACCCAGGTCATGACTCGAGGCTACCCCATACACACTTACTAGCAGTATCAGCCAGGTCATGACTCGAGGCTACCCCATACACACTTACTAGCAGTATCAGCCAGGTCATGACTCGAGGCTACCCCATACACACTTACTGTCAGCATCACCCAGGTCATGACTCGAGGCTACCCCATTCACACTTACTGTCAGCAGCACCCAGGTCATGACTCGAGGCTACCCCTCTGCCCCAGCCCCCCCCCCCCCCCCCCCCCCCCCCCCCCCCCCAGTATGCATAGGCCTGCACACACACATACACACTTACTGTCAGCATCACCCATTGGGTTCTGCAGGTGATCCTTCCCTACGGTGTTCGGGGCTCGGGGACCCAGGTGGAAAACAAAGGGGTGTGGATCCAGAGCGATGAGGAAATCGTGGTGTTCGGAGTCAACAAGGAGACCAAGAGCACTGATGCCTACCAAGCCCTGCCTGTATGGCTGGCTGTCTGTCTACTTGTCTGTCTGTCTGTCTGTCTCTCTATCTGTGTGTCTGTCGCTCTATCTGTCTGTTTGTGTTGTTGTTTGGTGTGACTAAAGAAACCTATAGTGATGTTCCTTAAAACCCTTGTCTGTCTGTCTGTTTGTCTGTCTTTCTTTCTGTATGTCTGTCGCTCTATCTGTCTGTTTGTGCTGTTGCTTGGTATGAATAAAGAAACCTATGGTGCAGTTCCTCGAAGCCCTTGGCAGTCTGTCTGTCTGTATCTCTTTCTGCCTATCTGTAATGTTTGGAGCAAACAAAGAAAACTACAGTATCAATGCTTCCCAAGCCCTGAGTGTAAGTTAGTGTGTGTGTGTGTGTGTGTGTGTGTGTGTGTGTGTGTGTGTGTGTGTGTGTGTGTGTGTGTGTGTGTGTGTGTGTGTGTGTGTGTGTGTGTGTGTGTGTGTGTGTGTGTGTCTGTCTGTCTGTCTGTCTGTCTGTCTGTCTGGTTGTTTTGTGTCATCTTAGAGTAACAAAGCGATCCACACCATCGATTTCTGTCTTACTGTCTTGTCATGCTTAAAGTGAACAGAGTCATGTCTGTTGTTGTTATTGTTATTGTAGTTGTCGTTGATGATGATGATGATGATGATGATATTGTATTGTATTGTTGTTGTTATTGCTGTTGCTGTTGTTGTTTTGTTTTCTTCTTCTTCTTCTTCTTCTTCTTCTTCTTCTTCTTCTTCTTCTTCTTCTTCTTCTTCTTCTTCTTCTTCTTCTTCTTCTTCTTCTTCTTCTTCTTCTTCTTCTTCTTCTTCTTCTTCTTCTTCTTCTTCTTCTTCTTCTTCTTCTTCTTCTTCTTCTTCTTCTTCTCCACCTCCTCTTCCTCCTCCTCCTCCTTCTTCTCTTCCTTTTCCTTCTCCTACTCCTCCTGTTTAGCATCATCAATATTACAACAGCAAAAGACTAGAGCGTGAAAATGCCAGATCACCAGCCGCGCGTCCGCATTTTTGGCTCCAGTGACCTTGACCTTAGACCAATGACCTTCATTTTCGAACATGGCCTAGATATCCTAATTACCTATCCGCATGCATCGTTTGAGGGTCCTTGGTCTCTCGTCCAAACGCTACCGTGGTGACATACATAGTCAGCCAACCAGGATCAGACAGCCGTGGAAACAGTCACCGGATTTTGCTTCACAGGTCAGGTCAGGTCAGGTAGTTAGGACATTAGGCCTCGCGGCCTCTTCACTGTCCTGTCATTTTTGCTTGAACCTTTGCACAGCTGAGAGGTTTTTATATTTTGTTTTTGGCAAGTCTGCCTTCTAGTCATGCTCATATTGTAGTTTTGATATGTTGGTGTATTTATCAAGGAGGTTTTTGTATTGTGTTAGATTCTGTGCTCGTTTGATATGTGCAGGAAGAGTATTCCAAAGCTTTGTTACTCTGTTAGAAAAGAATTGTTTTCCTAATATTAGTTCGGCTATATTGGGGTAGTATTTTTTAATCACTGTTACGGGTTCTTGAGTCAGATTAATCACGGCTAGTTGGTTTTTTTGTAAGGCAAAAAGGTGCCGAAAATTTTAAAGACACGAGGTGAGATCGTTCGTTTTTATGAAAATAGCCCCCCTCTGGGGGAAGATGTGTTGAAGTAAAACCAACCCGCTGTGGTGGCCAGGTGGACGTGCTGTCCACGGACTATTACGCCATGACTGCCATCAGCGAGGCCCAGCTGGCCGTGGTGGCCACACAGGACTCCACCACCGTGGACATCCTGCTGCCCAACAACGGGCACGGGGCTCTGGCTCTGTCCTACGGAGGACTGACATACACCAATGGGGACACCATGTCCATCACCTTGAACAGGTGTGTGTGTGTGTGTGTGTGTGTGTGTGTGTGTGTGTGTGTGTGTGTGTGTGTGTGTGTGTGTGTGTGTGTGTGTGTGTGTGTGTGTGTGTGTGTATGTGTGTGTGTGTGTGTGTATGTGTGTGTGTGTGTGTGTGTGTGTGTGTGTGTGTGTGTGTGTGTGTGTGTGTGTGTGTGTGTGTGTGTGTGTGTGTGTGTGTGTGTGTGTGTGTGTGTGTGTGTGTGTGTGTGTGTGTGTGTGTGTGTGTGTGTGTGTGTGTGTGTGTGTGTGTGTGTGTGTGTGTGTGTGCGCGTGCGCGCGCGTGCGTGCGTGCGTGCTCGCGCGCGCGCGTGTATGTGTACATTGGTGGGTGGGTGTTCTTAGAAACTACTGTCGTATATTATCAATATTAAAAATCAAATAATAGCTAAAATAATACTTGAACAAGCCCACTCTTGCACAGCATACTACGTTTCCCCAACGCGCACTTTTAAGACAGTGGGAGTTTATCTCTGTTACTGTTTTCATTTTGTGTTAATGAACTTAAAAGTGAATGATCGAAAGTCACGAATGACGGGTCTATCCTCTTTTTCTAGCCACTAAGACAATAGATATCATCATCATCATCACCATCATCATCATCATCATCATCATCATCATCATCATCATCATCATCATCATCATCATCATCATCATCATCATCATCATCATCATCATAATTCCAGGTTCGAAACGTTTCACATGGAAGACAGATCGAACACGGCCGACTTCACCGGGGCCAAGGTCACGGCCAGTGCCCCAGTGGGGGTGCTCAGCGGGAACCTCAAGATAGCCGTGCCGGCCCTGTCCGGCACCCAGGACCATCTGACGGAGCAGGTGCCCCCCGTCAACACCCTGGGCAAGGTGTTCTACACCTTCAGGTCAGTCATAGCGATGATGTCCGGCACCCAGGACCATCTGACGGAGCAGGTGCCGCCCGTCAACACCCTGGGCAAGGTGTTCTACACCTTCAGGTCAGTCATAGCGATGATGTCCGGCACCCAGGACCATCTGACGGAGCAGGTGCCCCCCGTCAACACCCTGGGCAAGGTGTTCTACACCTTCAGGTCAGTCAGAGCGATGTGTGCTCAAATGGCTTTGGCTTTTACCATTGGTTGACATGAACCTCGACTGTGGAGCAATAGAAAGGTGAAACTGAGAGCTGCATGATAAATGATTTTCTACAGTGATGGAGAATCGTTGCACAGCTTAGTCTTCTCGGGCTGAAGAAATCTTATGTGATCCAAGAAATTCAGAGTCATCATCTGTGCTTTCCAAGAAAGTGTAAACAAGCTTTAGAGGGAAATTCGATTCTTTCACTTAATCTTCCTCTTATTTAGCTTTTCATGACTTTTTCTCTTTCCAAAGTACCACCATTGTGTGTGTTATATTAACCTCTATTAATTGTTCTGGATTAAAAATAATTAAAAAAATTGTTCTGGATATTTAAACATTTTCCCAGCACTCCGGATCGGTTGGTGGGTGACTACGTACGCATCATGGCGGTGGAGGATGTGACGTCAGTGACCCTCAGTAACGGAACCAGCTACACGCTGGACGAAGCGGAGTACATGGAACTGGACATCGACACTGGAACCTACTACAAGATTGAGGCCGACAAGGTGACCACAATACAGTACAACGTAATGCAATACACTACGATACAATATAATACAATGTAATACAATACAATGCAATGCAATTCAATGCGAAACGATGGGACACAGTGCAAATACAATTAAAATACAGTAAAATACATTTTAGTACGCCTACACTGTTCACATATGAACAAAAATATGAGAGAGGGAAAAAAAGGAAGAGGGGGGGAACAAAGATGTGGGGCGGGGAAGAAAAAAATAGGACCACCTATAAATTTAAAAAAAACAATAAAAAAGAAAGAAAAGAAAAGGAAATCAAGGGAAACAATGAAGGCCGGGGTGGTGCAGGGCTTTACAAAAGTCACTCCTTATCCTCTTGAATAATCAACTAATGATTTTTACTTCTTAAACAATGAACTGATAGAATCGTCTTTTCAGGGCGTGCTGGTGGGCCTTTTCGCCAAGACTTACGAAGGCAGTTCGGTGGACGGCCCTAACGGGGGTGACCCCGCCATGACCTTCCTCCTGCCTCGTCCCCAGTGGGCCGCTGACTACACCTATAGCACAGTGAGGACCCCCACCGACACCGTGTTCACCAACTACATCGTGATCCACATCCACCCCAATGAGGTGGATGGACTGAGGCTGGACCAGGTGAGAACAGACAGGTACACCGTGTTCACCAACTACATCGTGATCCACATCCACCCCACTGAGGTGGATGGACTGAGGCTGGACCAGGTGAGAACAGACACCGTGTTCACCACTACATCGTGATCCACATCCACCCCACTGAGGTGGATGGACTGAGGCTGGACCAGGTGAGAACAGACAGGTACACCGTGTTCACCAACTACATCGTGATCCACATCCACCCCACTGAGGTGGATGGACTGAGGCTGGACCAGGTGAGAACCACCCCACTGAGGTGGATGGACTGAGGCGACACCGTGTTCACCAACTACATCGTGATCCACATCCACCCCACTGAGGTGGATGGACTGAGGCTGGACCAGGTGAGAACAGACAGGTACACCGTGTTCACCAACTACATCGTGATCCACATC
>CM065704.1:21423324-21435824 GCA_017654935.2 Phymorhynchus buccinoides
TATGGCCTTGTTTGGTCAGTGCTCAACCATCTTCCCCCACCCACCAAGGGCATTCACTCTTGCAAAAGGTGTTCTTTGCAGTAGCCAATAATATCAAGCACTTCTGCCAAAATTGATGGCAGATTAAAACGAGATGGCAGGCGTGGCAATTTTCAGAGAATTCTCTGAATTCAGAGAAAAGTGAATGCAGAAAATCAACTGTCAGAATGGGTTGAGGGGATGCTGTTTTCCCCAAGTTTGAACAGTTTTATGAATTCGTCTTCAAGAGCAATTGTCCTCTGATTACTAAACTATTCTCAAAGAAAAATGATGCTAGACATGCAATTCTAACACCCCCACCCCCACCCCCACCCATCATATATACACAAACACACACACACTGGAAATTATTTCAAGTTGAATATGGTCGCCTCTTCAGGAATAATGGAAAGATTCAGAGAACATTGAAACGTGTCATCGTTTCAGGGTTGAGAGAATGTTTGATACCTTTCACCCATGCAGATGTTTAGACTGGTTTACATAGGTGCTACAGCTTAGTCTTTCGTGGAAGACTTTGACTCTCGAACGAGGGGGCCCTTGCACCGGCTCTGGTGCTGCAACCAAAAGGATTGGTTGGCCTTTGGGGACCTTCCCCAACGCCAACTCTCGTCCTCAAGTCCTTTTGGCCGAGAGAGTGGGGATGTGCCCTGCGCAAGACATCTCCACTATAAACTAATTCTCGCCCAGCCTGCCAGAATAGTATCTGCCCCCTCTGCTATCTGGCAGTCATTGTCGGAAACGACAAACAGGCAACAACACATAGGTACAAAACAACAAAATTAATTTCCAGATTACACTTGCTGACTAAACTTAACAATGAAACCCCCCTATAGTTGTCTGGTCACCTTGAAAAAAAATTGGAACAATAACGGCCTTTGTCCATTCTTCGGGATGCAAAAACCCAGAGAGAGAGACTGGACACTGGACTAGTTTAATGTCGCTAACATCAGGTCCTAATGACACGGAGGGTAATACCAGGGTTATTTTCTGCATGAAAAGCAACAATAAAGCAAAAAAAGAATAAGTAAAATAATTATTATAAAATCAACGACTAACTATATATTATAAGTAAATAAATAGAAGAGAAGATCATAACCACAAATGTTCTCTTACTACTCAGTCTCTCCTCATTTCTCTCTTTTTTTGGCCACAACTCCTTGGAAAATCACACACACGGGGCGCGCGCGCGTACACACCACATACAGATACTCGCGAGCACACCTGAGCTGCGTATGCGCGTACTACACGCGCACTACAATTTGGCTATCCACAATATATAAAAAATAATTATTAAAAAAATAACAATTACAAAAGACAGAGAGAGAGCGAGCATTGTTTGAATCGAGGCAACCATGTTAAATTTAAAGCCATGTTGTTGGCCAGAATTGTGTAGCCCCTACAGGTCTCTGTACAGATGAACATTTCCCCCTCTTTCCCCATGTTAGCCATAGTGATGTGCAAATGATCTTATGAGTGTGTTGCCACGGGGAAAGAGTGAAAAATGTTAACGAGTATTGAGACCTTAAAGGTGGACTCGAACGGATGAGTTTTTGCAAGTAACACGTCAAGATCACCAGAAAGACAGCCTTTTCAAGGATCGGAACACTCACTTTGCTCTGGTTTCCTAGAAATGAAACCGTCAAAACGGCAATTCTTCCTTGGCGGAGATGCCGGAGAGAGTAGCCATTTTGGATAGGGTGGGTGGAGGTCACTCATTGTGGTTGAAGAGTTTTCTTTTTTTGTAGTGCAGTAAAAAAAAAAAGGAGCTAGTATTTCCTTTGTTGTGAGCGAAACTCCTTTAGATAAACTGCATACAATTAAAAAATAAAATTAAAAAAAGGCTTGTATTGCGAAAAGTTCGTGCAAACGATTTGGTCTAAACACAGGCGGCCATTCAAAAGGAGACGGCAAACGCCTTCTCTTTGGGTGAAAGAATTTGACTTCCAGCACCTCTGCCAAGGAGGAATCGCCTTTTTGACGGCTTAATTTCTGGGAAACCAGAGCAAAGTGCGATCTCTGTAAAGGGTGTTTTCCTGCTGATCTGGACGTGTTTCTTGCAAAAACTCATCCGTCAGGGTGCCCTTTTAAAGATCCACCAGATCACGTGTCAAAATCACGGGTTTCACGTGTTTTTCTTCTTATAGCTGGAAAGAAATATTGTTTTGACCAGGTCTCACTCCCATACAAATGCCCCCAAATTCAAACATAAACATCTTTTAAAGAGCAGCCTCAATTTGAAGTTGGGGACATGCGTACGTGTGTCAAGCTACTATCTGCTGAAAACCTTACTAATACTACTAACCCATGAAAACACTACTATTTTTTTCAGCAGTTAGTCGTATTACTACTAACTGCTGAAAAAAATAGTAGTATTTTCATGGGTTAGTAGTAATACTAAGGTTTTCAGCAGATAGTAGCTTGGCTTTACGACTATCTAGTGAACTGATTCCTGTGGGAAATTATGTCCCCCCCCCCCTCCCTCCCTCTCTCTCTCTCTCTCTCTCTCTCTCTCTCTCTCTCTCTCTCTCTCTCTCTCTCTCCTCTCTCTCTCTCTCTCTCTCTCTCTCTCTCTCTCTCTCTCTCTCTCTCTCTCTCTCTCTCTCTCTCTCTCTCTCTCTCTCTCTCTCTCTCTCATTGTTCTTCCTCTCTATAAAAAAGGTAATGTAAATGATCCAAATAATTATAGGTGAATTTCGTTATGTAGTGTAAGCAGTAAATTATATAGTACAATTATCAATCGTAGACTTCAGGAATGGGTTGAAATAAATAATATCACTGGGGAGTTCCAAGCTGGATTTAAGCGTAAGTATTCAACGATAGATCATATTTTTACTTTGATGGCTTTTGTACAGAAACAATTTTCTCTTAATCGCAAATTATATGTGGCCTTTATCGATTTTGAGAAGGCATTTGATTCCATTAATAGAAGTATTATGTGGCCTATTTTAGTTAAAGCTGGTATTCATGGTAAACTCTTAAAATGTATTATGAGCATGTATGATTGTGTGAAAGCTAGAGTTAGATGTGGGGGGAAATTAACAGATTATATTCAATGTACTGCTGGGGTAAAGCAAGGTGATGTTTGCAGCCCGATCCTTTTTTCATTATTCATTAATGAGTTAACATCTGAGGTTGTTAGTAAGGGACGACATGGTGCACAATTAATAGGGGGTATTTTGGAAATTTTTATTCTTCTTTTGGCTGATGATGTTGTTTTGATGTCTGAAACTGTTGTAGGGCTTCAAATACAATTAAATAGCTTATGTAATGCAGCTAACTCACTTCAGTTGAAGGTAAATAAGTCTAAAAGCAATATTATTGTGTTTCGAAAAGGGGGGTATTTAGGGGCTAGGGAAAAGTGGACTTATGGAGGAGTGGTTATGCCTGTCGTTAATGTTTATAAGTATTTAGGAATATATTTTTCAACAAAACATAGTTTTAATGTAACATGTAGAGATTTGGCAAGTAGAGCTAAACGAGCATTGCTATGTATCATGCAGAAATTATCAAAGCTTGAGAATAAATCCCTTGCATTATTTTTTAAGTTGTTTGACTCACAAGTTCAACCTATTGCTCTGTATGGGGCTGAAATATGGGGGCTTTATAGCTCTGCAGTTCAGTGTGAAAAAGTACACTTATTTGCTTTAAAAAAGTTTTTAGGTGTAACTATGCAAACCCCGAATGACCTACTTTATGGTGAAACTAACCGATACCCTATAACTGTTAATTCTGCTTGTAAATGTTTTTCTTATTGGTTTAAAATTCTTAGAATGGAAGATTCAAGACGTCCAAAGAAGGCATATAATATGTTGTACATTTTAGATATGAGAGGTAAAATTAATTGGGTGTCTAAAGTGAAATGTAAACTTTATGAACTAGGATTTGGTTATGTTTGGCTTAATCAAGGGGTAGAAGATATCAATAGTTTTAAGTGTGTGCTACGTGCTAGGATGATTGATTGTCAGTGGCAGGAATGGTCTAGCCGAATTGATAATAGTAATAGATTTGACTTGTATAGGCAAATTAATGTGAATCAATGTGTTCCGACTTACTTATCTATGAATATTGACAAACATTTAAAATTTATTATGACTAGATTCAGATTTGGAGTTTCTGACCTACTGATACATTACTACCGTTATAGACGTCATGTTGAGAGAGATCTTATTTGTCCATTATGTAAATGTGCCTCAGAAAATGAAATTCATTTTGTTTTTTCTTGTCCTGTATTGAATGATCTCAGGTTTCAGTTAATACCTCGGAAGTATTACAGCCAACCGTCTTTATTTAGATTAGGAATGTTAATGTCGTCAACCAATGAACAAGTTGTTAAAATGTTTGCAGTATATTTGTATAAATTGTATAATTTGGCTAGAAATAAGTAGGCCTTATATATATTCACTTCTGTTGTTGTTGTTGCAAGGCACGAGATTTCCGTTATTCACGCTTTCAAAACCTCAGATAACACAGTAATGTGCTCACAACAGCAGTCCTTTAATCCTTCAGTTGAGTGACCACAGTCACACTTGGCTATTCTGTCATTTTAATTCAACGTGGGATTGTGCAGAAGAAACGTCTTTTAAAAATAATCTGGGTTGTGGGAACGAACAAAAGTGTTTGGACAAAATTGTGATTTACCATCGATATGAAAGTTTGTGCATCTGCCTCTCAGTTCGCCAGCCTCTCCGTCTTCTTTTTTTGCAGTCTCTCTCTCTCTCTCTCTCTCTCTCTCTCTCTCTCTCTCTCTCTCTCTCTCTCTCTCTCTCTCTCTCTCTCTCTCTCTCTCTCTCTCTCTCTCTCTCTCTCTCTCTCACTCTCTCTCTCTCTCTCTCTCTCTCTCTCTCTCTCTCTCTCTCTCTCTCTCTCTCTCTCTCTCTCTCTCTCTCTCTCTCTCTCTCTCTCTCTCTCTCTCTCTCTCTCTCGATCCAGCCAACACATCCACTCGGGCAAAGAAGAAGAAGAGACGAGGAAGAAGAAATCCACCCCAGATCTAATGAAAAGCAAAAGACTGGAATAGCTGAAATAGCAGCAGTATGATGGACCCATTTGGTGAGTACAATTACAGTATTATCTTGATAAGTGGTGTTGTCTTGTCTCTGTCTCTCTGGATGTCCCCTCTCTCTCTGTCTCTGTCTGTCTCTCTCTCTCTCTCTCTCTCTCTCTCTCTCTCTCTCTCTCTCTCTCTCTCTCTCTCTCTCTCTCCTCTCTCTCTCTCACTCTCTGTGCATCTCTCTCTCTCACTCTCTGTGCATCTCTCTCTCACTCTCTGTGCATCTCTCTCTCTTTCTCTATGTCTTCCTCTCTCTTTGTGTCTCTGCCTCTCTATCTTGATCTCTGTCTCTATTTCTCTCTGTGTGTCTCTCTCTCTTTATATATATCTCTCTCTCTCTGTGCATCTCTCTCTCTCTCTCTCACTCTCTGTGCATCTCTCTCTCTCTCTCTCTCACTATCTGTGCATCTCTCTCTGTTTCTCTATGTCTTCCTATCTCTTTGTGTCTCTGTCTCTCTATCTTGATCTCTGTCTATTTCTCTCTGTGTGTCTCTCTCTCTCTTTATATCTCTCTCTCTGTCTCTCTCTCTCTCTCTCTCTCTCTCTCTCTCTCTCTCTCTCTCTCTGACTAGTATTAATGGAACCGGGAATTACCCTGGGCACAGTTACATAAGTATAACTAGAGTGGGGGTGTACCCTGGGCACAGATATATAGCTATGGGTAGTAACAGTGGGGGTGTACCTTGGGCAGAGTTGCATAGTTATAACTAGTATTGACTTACTTGACTTATTATTCCCTTTGACTCCATGACTCGTATTGGTGCTCGGATATGTAGTCTGGGCACTATCATGTAGATATGACCAGTATAAGAGGGGGTGTACCCTGGGCACAGTTATCATTATAGCTAAACAGAAAATGATTTTAAACAGTATTGGAATATTATGGTACAGCTTAGTCTTTTTGGTATTTGGAAGATTCAAGTCACAGAGACTTATCTCTGTGAAATTCGGGCTGCTCTCCCCCGGAGAGGGCGTCGCCGCAAGCGCAGCGCCTAACCATTAAAAACAAAAAAATGGGGGAGGGGGGCAGGATGAGGAAGGGGTGTGGGCAGACTTAGGATACTTAGCTCTCAATTTGGCCTTAACTGGGCAAGAACTAGTAGAAGACCATAACTCAAACCAGGGGGGGGGGGGGGGGGGGGCATTTGCACTGGCTCTGGCACGTGCTGCAGCCAAAGGGGTTGGTTGCCATTGGGAACCTTCTCCACCGGCACCTCCCCTCAAATCCCTTTGGCCACGAGAGTGGGAGCATACCCTGGGCAAGGCTTCTCTGCTATGAACAAAGTTTAGCCCAGCCCGCCAGAATAGCAGCTGTCGTGCCCCCTCTGCTATCTGATGGCAAAATGATCAGCGCATTGATTGTGTCCGGGCACGTCCAAGAAAAAAATAAATTAAAAAAATGTTTTTAAAATAGTACATTTATATAGCGCTTTACCTCAAATGAGCCAAAAGTTCTTTACAATCGATTATTCATCAACAAGTATATAGACAACAAAATATTGTCTAAGAATGACACAAAGCAGCAACAACGCATATACAAAGCAACACACGCACACGCACGCGCGCGCGCACGCACACGCGCACGCAAACGCGCACGCACGCACACGCACGCGCGCGCACGCACGCACGCACACGCACGCGCACACACACACACACACACACACACACACACACACACACATGCGTGCACACACAATACAGAAAACCAAAACACACACAAGCATGTACGCACACATGCATGCTCACACACATACACATCACGTGCACACACCGATAGACAACTGATCAAATATTTAGGGTGCAGCAGGAAAAAGATGGATTTTGAATGAGGAGACTGCAGAAGAAGAAGACCCCACAGCACCCATCAGTTCTACGCCAGAAGGTGAATACGACCCACCACTGTCTTGGCATCAAAAACGTCAGTGCTAAAATGTTGAATCATTGCTGACACAAACCAGCAACAACGCATATACAAAGCAACACACACACACGCAGACGCACGCACGCACGCACGCGCGCGTGCACGTGCACCCCCCCCCCCCCCCCCCCCTGAAGAGTTGTTAGCTCATTTATAGTAGCCTACTCCCTGTCTGTCGTTTTTCTTCTTCTTCTTCTTCTTCTTCTTTATTACTAACACGTGTATGATTTTCAGGTATAACAATGATTTTATGCTGAGAAATCGTTGTCATTACATTAAAAAAAAAGGTTTAAAAATATTGTGATCTTAGATTGTTAAGCAAGTGCGCATAGTGTGTAGCCTATTTTCTATGACACATCGTTTGTATTTTGAATTATATTTTCGTAGCATGTCTCGCAGGTTTTTTGTTTTTTTCTTCTTTTACAAGATGAACTAAATCTAAAGCAGCAATGCTTCGTATTCAATAGGCCTACACGGTCAAGAGAACTTCTCCGATCAATTATTTTCAATAGCGAAAATTCTCTCTCTCTCTCTCTCTCTCTCTCTCTCTCTCTCTCTCTCTCTCTCTCTCGTCTCTCTCTCTCTTGGGTGTGGCGTGCCCAGCGAAGTATAAAACAAAACCCATTAATTTTAGTACTGGTCATTCCTGGACATTTTAACGCCATTATTTAACGCTCTCGCTCGGACATAATCTAAACAGTGCACAAAAGAGGACAAAAAACGAATTTTCCGAAACGCCAGTCTATTGTCACTCACCGAAGAGTGAATTTTCCATGGGACATAACTCGCGGGTGACGGTGTACACTTACAGCAGTTATTTCCCTTTGATTGCAAAACGCTTGCTGTTTTTAGTCGGGCGCCAGTTTCGGATCATTAGTTTTCATGCTTGTTAGTTTGGCCACGCCATTACACGGCAGGAGGGAAAGGGAGGGGGAGGAGCTACAGAGCATACTAACTGCCTTGATGGCCCTAGGAAGTCCGAGGGAAAAAAGGGATTTAACAAAACATGACAAGAAATCCCCTTATCACTGGTCATCTATGTGTGCTGATACCCCCTGAAGAGTTGTTATGGAAAGGAATCAATGAGAGAGAGAGAGAGAGAGAGAGAGAGAGAGAGAGAGAGAGAGAGAGAGAGAGAGAGAGAGAGAGAGAGAGTACGAATGTTTTATTGAGGGTAAAATGGATAAGCTACAATAGCTTCTTTACACATTGCCCTCTCACTCACACACTCACACCATGCATCAAGCAAAGAAAATCTGACAAAAACATCAAGAATCAAAATGGGAATTAAAAGTAAACATGGATAATAATGAGCAATGGTGAACTTGAATTGGTGGTTTGAATATGATTACGAAAAAAAAGGGAACAATTATGAGACAATGACTTTTTTTTCTCAGAATAATAGCACTTTTAAAGAAAAATAAGAAAAATATTATAAGATGAGACAGGAATATGAGAGGAGAGAGAGAGAGAGAGAGAGAGAGAGAGAGAGAGAGAGAGAGAGAGAGAGAGAGAGAGAGAGAGAGAGAGAGAGAGATATTAATGTTTAGGCCTCTGACCCATAACAATATTGACAAACAAAACATTTTTTAAAGAAACACTGACACCATGTAGTTGCTACATTTCAGAAAGACATTGATTTCTGATTACGAGAGCTTTGTTTATGTACATAGATAATGTTGTGATTACTTGAGTTTTCACAAGCTGAAAGCATTGCAAGTTTAAACGAAGATGGGTGTCTATAATATTTTTGCTCTGTGTGTGTGTGTGTGTGTGTGTGTGTGTGTGTGTGTGTGTGTGTGTGTGCTGTGTGTGTGTGTGTGTGTGTGTGTGTGTGTGTGTGTGTGTGTGTGTGTGTGAGAGAGAGAGAGAGAGAGAGAGAGAGAGAGAGAGAGAGAGAGAGAGAGAGAGAGAGAGAGAGAGAGAGAGAGAGAGAGAGAGAGAGAGAGAGAGAGAGAGAGAGAGAGAGAGAGAGAGAATACGAATACGAATGTTTTACTGAGGGTAAAATGGATAAGCTACAATAGCTTCTTTGCACCAGGTCCTCTCTCTCACACACTCACACCATGCATCAAGTGAAACAAAAGTTTAGATTAAGAAAAATATAGAACAACAATCAAGTCAAGCAAATGACAAAAAATGGCAAAAATGAGCTCATGACATAATTGAAAAGAACAAAAAATGGATTAAAAGCAGATGTGAACAAATATGAGCAATGGTGAATTTGAATTGGTGGTTTGAATTAAAATAGAAATAGAAATAAAAAGAAAACAATGATGAGACTGTGACAATGTATCACGCACGACCCCTCTTTCTGTATCTACACCGCCCCCCCCCCCCCCCCCTTTTCTTTTCTCGGGCCGCCACTTTAATTACCATTCAACATCAAACCGGCCGCCGATTATAGCCGCAATCTCTTTGAAGCCCGTTTTACCTTCCCTGACACCTACATTGGCGGTCTCCCTTTATTCCCCGTATCTCCCTTCCCATCACGAGAAAGTGACACCCACAGTCGGCGCCCTTTGAAGACTCTTCCTTTCCCGATCACGAGAAAGATTGGAATGACTGGAATGTTACACGTGCCAGTGATGTAACCAGCTCGTGATCGTTCTGTACTACTATGCATAATACTAGGACATCATCTTGTGACTTGTCGACTGCTATGAACCAATGACAGGCTCTCGTTGTTTGAAAATGGGAGGGGAAAATTTGAGTAGTGAGGAAAGTTAGCCTACACATACTCTCTCATAATACCTCCAAAACCTGGCTGGAGCAACATTGCAGACTCAACCTCTCTCCCAGCCAGTCCTAATTGCCCAACTAGTGAGTATTATTGACGGCTGGTGATTGAGATTTGTTTTTTGTTAGATCAATATTTTTGATCTAGATCTTATGTTCAATGATGAATAAGGAGTAGATATGTTATTGAAAAGAAGTGGTAAACATTCTGTTCTATTTATGTGCACTGATTATTTGTGTGTGTGTTTTTGACTTTGACTCTTTTGGTACCAGAACCGGATTTTATGCCTACTAACCCTTTTGTATATTTTTAGTAGGAAGCCAGTGGGTTGCAATCTTGCACTTTATGATAACATTCCTTTCCAGATGTTGGATGGAGAGTGATGTTGGCTTGATCATAGACTTTGATCTAGCCAGGTACTGAATAATATCAGTTGATTCCTGTACACCTTTTATGTTTTACTGATCTCAGTTTGTTAACTGAAATTCAGTTTATTTATTAACTAGTGCACAAGGGCAGCCTTCTAGCCGGTTGGGATCCACTAATTCCCTGCCGACTGAAACCCCTTGTCTCTAAGCCATAGAGACCTACATCCACCTTCTCCTGTGATTGTCAGCAGGGCATCGTGGGCAGGACGCACAATCCCTGACTCACAAGGAAATCAGATGGGAACGCCGCCGCCCCGCACCCAGAATCCGCGAGGAGACCACGGCTGAACCGTGCCATCCCGCGACACCGTAACCGGAACGACTGGGAGCTACTCTCACCTGACGAGCAAGCCCAGCCAACCCAGCACTCGCCGATCCCTACGGAGGAACTTGACAATAGCTAAGTTCACAGGACCGCGCCAATCATTTGAACTTTCCTCCTGAAACTGAAGATAATTAGTGACCCTTCTCGCTTGGGGCTAACCTTCTAGAAAGACAAAAGTCTTGTAAATCCTTTCGGATTTCATTGTTTTTTTTCTCATTCATATTTTGTTTTGGCGCCATTGAACTGCTTTATTATTATTGTTGCATAATCTTATGCAGATTTTGTGAGTAAATAAAATACAAGTGTCAAATAATTCTGAACCCTTTGGTCAGACTGATGAGAGTGGAAGTCTTGTAATTTCATGTAAAACCCTACTTCTCTCTGTCTGCCATTTAGAGCAAATCAACCACTTGTATTTCTTACAATCATACGAGCCAGAACCCGGGCACAAATATAAATTTATTAGGTGAAAAGGGGCCGGGAAAGCTGCTCACCTCCCATACCCTAGAGAAGTGGGCTAAAGGCAAATTTTCTATTTGAATTTTTTTTTTGTTAAACTAACATACTAAAGGTCTTCCCTAGAGACTTAGCCTTTTAACCCATTACCTCGTCACAGAGACAAATCATAATTTTTTCTACAGAATAATAGCAATTTAAAGGGGAAGATATAATAGAGGAGGAATAAGAGAATAAGAGAGGAGGAGGAGGAGAGAGAGAGAGAGAGAGAGAGAGAGAGAGAGAGAGAGAGAGAGAGAGAGAGAGAGAGAGAGAGAGAGACACTGGACACTGGACAACTTTATTTGACAAGGATAAAGATTTTAGGCGATGCCTATTCGTACAATCTGTCCTTGGATAAAAGAAAAACAAATTTAAGAAACAAAAAACATTTGCAAACATACTCTCTCTCTCTCTCTCTCTCTCTCTCTCTCTCTCTCTCTCTCTCTCTCTCTCTCTCTCTCTCTCTCTCTCTCTCTCTCTCTCTCTCTCTCTCTCTCTCTCTCTCTCTCTCTCTCTCTCTCTCCCTCTCTCTCTGACTCTCTCATACACACATACATTGTTTATACATACATATAAAAAAATAATTAAACAAAATACACATAGTGAAACAAATAATTGATGACAAGTAGGAGGTGAAAGCAACATCAATCCAAACACATTTAACAAGCAGTTTAAAGGCAAACCAATAAACAAAGCATAAAACTGAGATGTAAACATTCAATTGACATATACCATGCATATAACATGTAGTTGTACACAAGGCAATAAAGTTATACAGTGTGCGTTCAAAATGACACAGGATTTAAGCAGGGCTGTAAATTATGTTTGCCCGCACCATCTTTTTGCATCGTGAGATGGAAGGGCATAACTGAATGGCAGAGGGAAGGGAATTCCAAATTGAGGAACCTGAGAAGGAAAAACTTGATTTGTATTTGTCAATTCTAGTGTTTGGCAAAATGTAGTTGCTGGAACGATGTGATGCCGGGGTAACTAATGATTTTAGGTATTGTGGGACTAAGTCATTATGCACTTTGTACATGAGGATTGCTTTGTTGTACTTTAATTGTGAATCTAACGGAATGATGTTTAATTTTGCTTGTTTTTCTGATGTGGTGAGGTTTGCGTCAGGAAGAATAATTGTAGCTGCTCTTTTGTAGATAGAATTGAGTTTTAATAGGTGACATTTGGCGGTAGAATCCCAAACTACAGATGCATAGTTGACGTGAGAGAGACAGTGGGCATGAAAGAATATTTTGCGTTCCTCTGTATCTATGAAAGGTTTAAGTTTTTTTTAGTAGGAATAGGCTACGCGCAAGCTTGTGTGCTACCTTCTCAATATGGGTCTGCCACTTCAGTTCTTCGTCTATGATCACACCCAGGACGCGATGCTCGTTTACTTGGTCAATTATGTTATCCTTTAAATAAACTGTGAGATTTAGAGGTTCGTTCTGATGTTTTTGTTTTGAAGTAATTACCATGCTTTTGGTTTTTGTAGGGTGGAT
>CM065704.1:21440824-21450824 GCA_017654935.2 Phymorhynchus buccinoides
TTTCTTTCTTTCCTTCCTTCCTTCTTTCTTTCTTTCTTTCGGTTAAGTACCTTTCCTGTTTAGGGATTTGGGTCGAAGCCTTCCCCTGGGGAAGAACGAAACGAACATAATGGAAAAAGAAACGACAGGAAAAGGACGCCCTGTTGCGTGTGGGGTTTTCTTCTCCCCCCCCCCCCCCCCCCCCCCCCCCCCCCCCCCCCCCCCCCCCTGTAGGTTACTCAGTGTTCAAAGAACGGAAGTTCATTGGAATGGGAATTGAGACATGTGCGTCTCTGTCTGTCTGTCTGTCTCTGTCTCTCTGTCTGTCTGTCTGTCTCTCTCTCTCTCTCTCTGTCTCTCTCTCTCTCTCTCTCTCTCTCTCTCTCTCTCTCTCTCTCTCTCTCTCTCTCTCTCTCTCTCTCTCTCTCTCTCTCTCTCTCTCTCTCTCTTACTTCCGATGTTCTTCATTGAACAAGATGACATTATTATTGTCGAATGAAAATGAAAATATAGTTCTTAGAGTTTGTAAATACGTGTATAAGGCATACACAGTCAGGCAAAATGCTCTGCAAGCACTTCAGTAATGTCTTGTTATTGCATGTATGGGCCTGTGGCCTAACAAATTAAATTAAATCATTAAATATCTCTCTCTCTCTCTCTCTCTCTCTCTCTCTCTCTCTCTCTCTCTCTCTCTCTCTCTCTCTCTCTCTCTCTCTCTCTCTCTCTCTCTCTCTCATGTAAACAGAATGAATAAGTGGTGTGTCGAATGAATGAATGAAAAATGGTGCTTTACGTCCTATCGGTCTGGAACAGACACATATGGGACATTTGTAAATACAAAGATGGTGGGAGCAATACTGGAGGCAATGCCCGGAGGCAGTGCAACTCCAGTAAAGTCCCGATTTTTTTTTAGCAATACAGATATGTGTAGCGGTAACCACGCCTCGGTTAAACCTCATCGGCTATGGTACCGCCAGAATTGTATGATGCGATAAGTGGTGTGTCAGTTGGTATTTGGTACTTTATAGTCACAGAGGCGTCTCTGTGAAATTCGGGTTGCTCCACCTGGAGCTTTTGTTGTTGTGGGAACTATGAATGCCAAAGATACGGAACAGATCATAGTGAAGCTTTGCAGCATTGTTCCTGGCAATCCAGAAAATAAGGCCCGGCAGTTCACCCAAATGGCAAGCCAGATAAATGTATTCCCAGTGACCACCATCGGTTTTTTAAACGACAAACGTGTTCCAATCGCCACAGTCTAAACAAGGTCAAGGTCACGACGGCAAATGTTTTGGCGCGGATGCCTTCCTCTCATGGTGACACACCAGCACACAGAATTGGACGCGATTCGGTCAAGCGGTTCGGGAGATATCCTTGGGACAGACAGAAAAAACACACACAAAAAACCCAGCCCATCGCAAAGTCCGATCACCTATGGTGACGGACAACTACAGAACTGATTATTTTGAAAACTGGCAGAATTGTTTCAGTTGTCCTGAGGCAGGATGGTGAGCCATATGAACGCGTTTCCAGTGAGTTCGCTTTTTTGAACATTTCGTTTTTGCCATTGAATAAACCGGGGGATCTTTCAGTACGAATAGTTCCCCCACCTTCAGGAAGTTCTGTGCTAGTTACTTCACTTTATGTCACTCTCTTTGACTCTTCGTTTTTCCTGTTCTTACTGTCATCTACCCTTTTCTCCTTTATCGGCCCATTCTCCTGCCTTTTTCTCTCTCTCCAAAACTAAATCTTCCCAACGTTCTCCTTTGAGCTCCTCCAAAATTGGAATTGGCTGAATGCAGCGAGGAGACCAGTGAAAAGTGAAAACCCGGACACAAACGAACCTCATGGCCTGGGAACGCAGAAAAACTGGAAGTACGGGAAATATGGCTTCTTCTTTAAAAATTTTTTATTTTTGCTGGCTTGGTTTATTTGACCTGCACTGTGCTGCCGCATAGCGGAGTTTTCTCTTCACTTCCGTAGAATGAGGTAGTTCGCTCCAGAAGTTCGCACGAAGAAAAGGCGGACATTTGGTTAAAATTAGCAAGTCAAATGAAATAACGCTTGTTTTGCCCCCGTGCGAGCGAGTCACCCCATGTCTGTCACTCAGCCTTGTGCAGTTTGTGGATAAAAGTACTAATTAAGAGAGAGAGAGAGAGAGAGAGAGAGAGAGAGAGAGAGAGCAAATAACGACGATAAAAGAATAAAAGCCACGTGCGGCGTTCTCACACACAAACACACATACACACACGCGCGCGCACGCACACACATACACGCGCGCGTGCGCGCGCTTTGCATACATGCCTTACACACGCCTAGCAAATACGCACGAGCACACACACACACACACACACACACACACAGACACAGATAGACAGAAACACGCACACACACATACACACACACACACACACGCACGCACGCACGCACACGCACACGCAAACGCACACGCACACACACGCACATGCACACACACGCACACGCACACGCACGCACGCACACACACACACACACACACACACATTTATTCCTTCTATTCAATAAAAATTTTAAAAAAAAGAGAAGAAAAGGCTTCATTGCTGCATAACTGCCCCCTCTCAGAGAAGCGGACACAACCAGCCAACATTATTGACAGTACGCGGTTTTCGCTCTCAATGTTTCCACTCTGCAGCAGCCTTAGCCTTCAATTCAGAAAGAGGCAATACGTTTTGACTACAATCTGGACGACTGTGGGGGGAACCACTGTGGGCTTGGGTTTGTTGAAAGGAAGCATTGTTTCGTAAGTGCCCACGTGTTATATAGTCCTGTCCGTTGGTACCATTGGGTTTGTTCATTAGTAATAAAGTCGTTGGTGGCGTGTGTCTGCATGGTGCACTCTCTCCCCCCCCCCCCCCCCCCCACCCTCACCCACTCCACAAGGAATAAAATGTATTTAATTTATAGGCATCGTAAGGAGGACAATGTACAGACTTGTTCTTAGTAAGCCCCCCCCCCCCCCCCCCCCCCCCCCCCCCCTCTCCGAAAACTGTGATGACTGTTATCAAGAATCTTAGGAGAGAGAGAGAGAGAGAGAGAGAGAGAGAGAGAGAGAGAGAGAGAGAGTGTGTATGTGTGTGTGCGTGCGCGCGTGTATGTGTGTGTGACTGGTATTAGCACACAGAATTCCGGGCACACGTGCAAACACACATTCGCACACACGCTCACAAATGCAAACGCACACACTGTCTGCCTGCCCCCCTCTCTCTCTCTCTCTCTCTCTCTCTCTCTCTCTCTCTCTCTCTGGTTCAAACGTTTTATTGTCTTTACATAACAAACATACAAAGCAACAAAACTGAAGCAACAACAAGCTAGGCTTATGGCGTTCTCAGTGTAAGAAAAAGTGCATATCAGTCAATATTGACGGATTTAAATAATTATATGCTTCAAACAGAATAAACAAAAGACACAAGAACGAGTGTCAAGATAAAGAAAATAGGGGTAGATCATAATAGAATATCTCTCTCTCTCTCTCTCTCTCTCTCTCTCTCTCTCTCTCTCTCTCTCCTCTCTCTCTCTCTCACTCTCTCTCTCTCTCTTTCTCTCTCTTCCTCTCTCTCTCTCTCTCTTTCTCTCTCTCTTTCTCTCTCTCTCTCTCTCTCTCTCTCTCTCTCTCTCTCTCTCTCTCTCTCTCTCTCTCTCTCTCTCTCTCTCTCTCTCTCTCTCTCTCTCTCTCTCTCTCTCTCTCTCTCTCTCTCTCTCTCTCTCTCTCTCTCTCTCTCTCTCTCTCTCTCTCTCTCTCTCTCTCTCTCTCTCTCTCTCTCTCTCTCTCTCTCTCTCTCTCTCTCTCTCTCTCTCTCTCTCTCTCTCTCTCAGATGTTGTTGGTGATGGATGTTGCTAAAGATTTTCGGTTTCTTTGGAACCTTGATGGAGAACAGCTGGAAGTAGTCAATGAATACAATTATCTTGGGTTTGTTTTTACAACGAAGATGAGCATAAACAGAGGTGTAGAAACACTTGCAGTGAAAGCTAAAACAGCTTGTCTGGATTGCATAAGATATATAACTAAACTAGATGATATTTCCAAAACGTGTTTCTTCCGAATTTTTGACGCCCAGGTACAGCCAGTTCTACTATATGCTTCTGAAATGTGGGGTCTCCATAGACTCGATAACATTGAAAAGGTTCACTCCTTGGCTTGTAAACGTTTTCTCAAAATACATCTTAAAGTACCAAACAAGTTTGTTCAAGGTGAATTAGGGCGTTATCCATTATATATAAATAGTGCGGTAAGATGCATTCGATACTGGCTAAAACTAATGAAAATGGACTTTAATCGATTGCCAAAGCAAGCCTATTTGATGCTACTAAATTTAGATGAAAATGGTAAGAAATGTTGGGTAACTTTAGTGAAGAACATCTTATTTAGTGGTGGGTTCGGCTATGCCTGGCTTGCACAGGGTGTGGGTTGTGAAATGTCTGCTGTGTCATTATTCAAGCAGAGGATGAAAGATATGTGTGTACAAGAGTGGAGTGAAGAACATCTTATTTAGTGGTGGGTTCGGCTATGCCTGGCTTGCACAGGGTGTGGGTTGTGGAATGTCTGCTGTGTCATTATTCAAGCAGAGGATGAAAGCTGTGTGTGTACAAGAGTGGAGTGAGTCTGTCATGAGCAAAGATATATATCAGAGGTAGAGATTATTTAAAACAAACTTCGAATCTCAGCAGTATTTTGAGTATATTGATATAAGATGCTTTAGAGATTGTTTGACTAATCTCCGGCTTGGTGTGTTACCAATTAATGGATCTTTAAAAAAAAGAACTTTTAAAAGTAATGGAAACTTTATGTGTGAAAAAGGGTAACATTTTAGAAGATGAGGACCATGTTCTGAATAAATGTAATCTTTACAATGATATAAGGCAAACATATCTTCATCGTGGTGACGTGTCATACATAAATGTGTTAAAAAAATGCCTCTATTTGGAACATTCGCAGACTTAGTATATTTTTGTTTAATGCCATGAATATCAGGCAGATTTTTCTTGAAAGTTTATAGATTACCTCAGATGATTTATTATTGTGTGCATTTTTCTCTTTAGTTCTTTTTTTCTTTATGTTATTCTAGGGGCTGGAGGCCTGAAGAATTAAGATATTGTTCAATTGTTCAATTGTTCTTTCTCTCTCTCTCTCTCTCTCTCTCTCTCTCTCTCTCTCTCTCTCTCTCTCTCTCTCTCCATTCTCTCTCCTCTCTCCCTCTGAGTCTCTGACATTATTTGCCCTTTCGGGAAGCTGTCTAGCGAACCATGGGCATTGCCCACCAGTTTACTGAACCAAAGACGCCAACTGACACAGTCTGCACGACACCAGTCATGGTGTGAACACTAGCGGTCTATACCCTACAGGGCTGCCATCAAATTATAAAATTTGGGACAGCTGCCATCTGGATAACACAGAGAAAGAGAGAGAGAGAGAGAGAGAGAGAGAGAGAGAGAGAGAGAGAGAGAGAGAGAGAGAGAGAGAGAGAGAGAGAGAGAGAGAGAGAGAGAGAGAGAGAGAGGGACGGAGGAGGAACAGAAGGAACAGAAGGAGGAGGGCGAAAAAGTCTGTTTGTATCAAATTACATATTTTATGAACTTCGACACCTTTGGCACAATGGATCGACGAGTGCTTTTCCTTCCTTTCTTTCTTTGAAGATGTCTTTCTTTCTTTCTTCCTTCCTTCCTTGCTTAAGACCTTCGTCACTCTAATGACCCAAAGATAGCTAGCTATAAAGAATAGGGCACCCAGTCAGTCCGTCAGTCAGTCAGTCAGTCATGTGCAAATGGTTCACCTGTTGATTACAAAAAACACCCCAAGCCAATCGATCTCGCCGTGCACCGAACATCATACCAGGGAAGGTGGCCCATTGTTCGTCGAGTCAACTCCAAAAAAGACCCACCTCTTGTGAACAGGTCTTGGATTCCAGAATTAATGGGATGTTAATAGGTCCTTTACGGCTGCAAGGATAAGGGGGGGGGGGGGGGGGGGGGGGGGGGGGGGGGTGGAGGAGGGGGGACGAGATCCGTTGCGTAGTTGGCCTATTATAGTGGCTCTGTTTTCACTGACTCTGATGAGACTGGAGACAGATTTTGTTTTATCCAGGCCCGGGATCATACCGACGTGCCGCCGTCTCTATGTGTCACCCTCATCGTGTCCCCGTCTCTATGTGTCACCCTCATCGTGTCCCCGTCTCTATGTGTCACCCACATCGTGTCCCCGTCTCTATGTGTCACCCTCATCGTGTCCCCGTCTCTATGTGTCACCCACATCGTGCCCCCGTCTCTATGTGACACCCTCATCGTGCCCCCGTCTCTATGTGTCACCCGTCATCGTGCCCCCGTCTCTATGTGTCACCCTCATTGTGCCCCCGTCTCTGTGTGTCACCCTCATTGTGCCCCCGTCTCTATGTGTCACTCTCATTGTGCCCCCGTCTCTATGTGTCACCGTCATTGTGCCCCAGTATCTATGTGTCACCCTCATTGTGCCCCCGTCTCTATGTGTCACCCTCATTGTGCCCCCGTCTCTATGTGTCACCGTCATTGTGCCCCAGTATCTATGTGTCACCCTCATTGTGCCCCCGTCTCTATGTGTCACCCTCATTGTGCTCCCGTCTCTATGTGTCACCCTCATTGTGCCCCCGTCTCTATGTGTCACCCTCATTGTGCCCCCGTCTCTATGTGTCACCCTCATTGTGCCCCGTCTCTATGTGTGTCACCGTCATTGTGCCCCCGTCTCTATGTGTCACCCTCATTGTACCCCCGTCTCTATGTGTCACCCTCATTGTGCCCGCGTCTCTATGTGTCACCCTCATTGTGCCCCCTTCTCTATGTGTCACTCTCATTGTGCCCCCGTCTCTATGTGTCAACCTTATTGTGCCCCCGTCTCTATGTGTTACCCTCATTGTGCCCCCGTCTCTATGTGTCACCCTCATTGTGCCCCCGTCTCTATGTGTCACCCTCATTGTGCCCCCGTCTCTATGTGTCACCCTCATTGTGCCCCAGTCTCTATGTGTCACCCTCATTATGCCCCCGTCTCTATGTGTCACCGTCATTGTGCCCCCGTCTCTATGTGTCACCCTCATTGTGCCACCGTCTCTATGTGTCACCCTCATTGTGCCCCAGTCTCTATGTGTTATCCTCATTATGCCCCCGTCTCTATGTGTCACCCTCATTGTGCCCCAGTCTCTATGTGTTATCCTCATTGTGCCCCCGTCTCTATGTGTCACCCTCATTGTGCCCCCGTCTCTATGTGTCATCCTCATTGTGCCCCCGTCTCTATGTGTCACCCTCATTGTGCCCCCGTCTCTATGTGTCATCCTCATTGTGCCCTCGTCTCTATGTGTCATCCTCATTGTGCCCCCGTCTCTATGTGTCACCCTCATTGTGCCCCCGTCTCTATGTGTCACCCTCATTGTGCCCCCGTCTCTATGTGTCACCCTCATTGTGCCCCCGTCTCTATGTGTCATCCTCATTGTGCCCCCGTCTCTATGTGTCATCCTCATTGTGCCCCCGTCTCTATGTGTCACCCTCATTGTGCCCCCGTCTCTATGTGTCATCCTCATTGTGCCCCCGTCTCTATGTGTCACCCTCATTGTGCCCCCGTCTCTATGTGTCACCCTCATTGTGCCCCAGTCTCTATGTGTTATCCTCATTATGCCCCCGTCTCTATGTGTCACCGTCATTGTGCCCCCGTCTCTATGTGTCACCCTCATTGTGCCACCGTCTCTATGTGTCACCCTCATTGTGCCCCAGTCTCTATGTGTTACCCTCATTATGCCCCCGTCTCTATGTGTCACCCTCATTGTGCCCCAGTCTCTATGTGTTATCCTCATTGTGCCCCCGTCTCTATGTGTCACCCTCATTGTGCCCCCGTCTCTATGTGTCATCCTCATTGTGCCCCCGTCTCTATGTGTCACCCTCATTGTGCCCCCGTCTCTATGTGTCATCCTCATTGTGCCCCCGTCTCTATGTGTCATCCTCATTGTGCCCCCGTCTCTATGTGTCACCCTCATTGTGCCCCCGTCTCTATGTGTCACCCTCATTGTGCCCCCGTCTCTATGTGTCACCCTCATTGTGCCCCCGTCTCTATGTGTCATCCTCATTGTGCCCCCGTCTCTATGTGTCATCCTCATTGTGCCCCCGTCTCTATGTGTCACCCTCATTGTGCCCCCGTCTCTATGTGTCATCCTCATTGTGCCCCCGTCTCTATGTGTCACCCTCATTGTGCCCCCGTCTCTATGTGTCACCCTCATTGTGCCCCCGTCTCTATGTGTCACCCTCATTGTGCCCCCGTCTCTATGTGTCACCCTCATTGTGCCCCCGTCTCTATGTGTCACCCTCATTGTGCCCCCGTCTCTATGTGTCACCCTCATTGTGCCCCCGTCTCTATGTGTCACCCTCATTGTGCCCCCATCTCTATGTGTCACCCTCATTGTGCCCCCGTCTCTATGTGTCACCATCATTGTGCCCCCGTCTTTCTTCTTCTTTTTTTTCTTCTTCTTCTTCTTCTTCTACCAACAATGTCCACCTGCTTTAACCGGCAATAATAATTGTTGACATGTACTGGGGTTCAAAGAATTTAAGTTGCGCAGGGAAAACAAACAAAACAACAACCAAAAGCTAGATAGATAAGAGGGCATATTCAAGGCTGGGCACCCCTAGCTAGTCCGAGAACACCCGGCCCCACACGAAAAAACCCAACCTGTACCCTTATTATGTCCCCGTCTCTACGTGTCCCCTCTGATTAGGTTTAAGATTACAGTTAGGGATACGGGGTTTAAGTCAGTGTTTGGGATTGCGTTATAGTTAGGGTTAGGTTTAGAAAAACAGAAAAACAACAACAACAAAGAGACGTAAATACACCGGACGGAGACAGTAGACCCCGGGACACACAGAGACGGAGACAGTAGACCCCGGGACACACAGAGACGGAGACAGTAGACCCCGGGACACACAGAGACGGAGACAGTAGACCCCGGGACACACAGAGACGGAGACAGTAGACCCCGGGACACACAGAGACGGAGACAGTAGACCCCGGGACACACAGAGACGGAGACAGTAGACCCCGGGACACACAGAGACGGAGACAGTAGACCCCGGGACACACAGAGACGGAGACAGTAGACCCCGGGACACACAGAGACGGAGACAGTAGACCCCGGGACACACAGAGACGGAGACAGTAGACCCCGGGACACACAGAGACGGAGACAGTAGACCCCGGGACACACAGAGACGGAGACAGTAGACCCCGGGACACACAGAGACGGAGACAGTAGACCCCGGGACACACAGAGACGGAGACAGTAGACCCCGGGACACACAGAGACGGAGACAGTAGACCCCGGGACACACAGAGACGGGGACAGTAGACCCCGGGACACACAGAGACGGGGACACATAGATACAAAATTTGTGACACATTGCGACGGGGACACATGTAGACGGGGACACAAAAAGACGGAGGCACGTGGAGACGGGGACACATAGAGACGGGGACACATGCAGACGGGGACACACAAGGAGACGGGGACACATGCAGACGGGGACACATAGAAACGGGGACACATAGAGACGGGGACACATGCATGCGGGGACACATATAAACGGGGACACATGCAGACGGGGACACATGCAGACGGGGACACATAGAGACGGGGACACATGCAGACGGGGACACATAGAGACGGGGACACATAGAAACGGGAACACATACAGACGGGGACACATAGAAACGGGGACACATGCAGACGGGGACACATAGAGACGGGGACACATAGAGACGGGGACACATAGAGACGGGGACACATGCAGACGGGGACACATGCAGACGGGAACACACACACACAGAGACAGGGACACATTGCTACGTGACACAGGGCCCGTGAAATGGAATCTAGGTCATCAAGCAACTCGGGGACTTTTAGTTATTCCCTTCTAAAAATTAAACGCCTCGACCCAAGACAAAAGGCCCCTCACGTTGTGGCCCCACACTATTGTCGG
>CM065704.1:21455824-21458324 GCA_017654935.2 Phymorhynchus buccinoides
GAGAAACAGCTGAACATTATCTATTATCCTGCCATTTGTTTCATGTTGCTAGGCAAAATACAGTTTTAACACTACCTCGTGATTACATTCACATCAGAATTCTTCTGAGTGGGAGTTCTGAACGGGAGTTCAGACCTACCTAAAAACAAAACAAAACATCCTCATATTTCAATCTATTCATCAGTTTATACAAGAGACTTGGGGACTTGTAATATTTAATGTATTTTATAATTCAATTTTCGATATTTGAAGTTAGCTTGATAACGTTGATGTAAAAATATTACTAACTTTGTTATTCAAATTTCCAATTGCTCATGAACAATATTTTCTTACTTGTTCTTTGTTAACGTATTTTGACTGCTTATGCCATTGTTTATTTACGGTTGTTTTCAACAGTCGTCATATGTAATAATGTAGATAGCGAGCTCACTATAAGCTTCAAGCTTGTTGCTGCTCATTTATGTTGACAAAATGTATGTGCCCTGTTGATCTGAATAAAACAATTGTTAAAACCAAATAAGAGTCAAAGTCTCTCTCTCTCTCTCTCTCTCTCTCTCTCTCTCTCTCTCTCTCTCTCTCTCTCTCTCTCTCTCTCTCTCTCTCTCATTAAAACATCTCCGTCGACCAAATTGCCAATCGCGCAGACCCCCGCTTTGGTGGTCCAGATACTCCAGTTCCTACAGAACTGTGTGTGCCTGTCTGTCCTTCCCAGCCGTGACTGCCAGATAGCGGAGGGGATGGTTGCTATTCCAGCGGGCTGGGCTGAAATTTGTTTAAAGCGGAGAAAAGCTTGCCCAAGGTACACCCCCACTGTCTCGGCCAAAGGGATTTCAGGACAGATGGCGTAGGGGAAGGTCCCCCAAAGGCCAACCAATCCTTTGGGCTGCAGCACTACAGACCCAGTGCAAACGCCCTCCCCTAGTCTCATAGTCTTCCACAAAATTCCAAAACTGTTGAAGATCATTTCTTTATTGTACATACTGAAGTAAGGAAAGGTAACTTTCTGTAATTAACTCCCTTCACCAAAAGAGGTCATCTCTTATCCGCCTTCCCTTTAGTGAATGCAAATTTAACAATTTTAAACTATCACGGTACGTTAGATCTTTACAACTTTTTACCAATTTTGTTGCTCTCTTTTGAACTCTTTCAATTGATGATGACTGTCTCAAGATTAAGATATGGGTACCAGATAACGTTACCATATTCTAAGTGAGGGCGAACCATGCACTTATACAATAGCATAGGGTGTCCTATTATATAATGACCTTTATTATGACTGCGATTAATTATATTTTTTCCAAAAACCTCGTCAGATTAACTTCTAATAACTTGCGCTTCTTAAAGAGAATCTCCATAAATATTTTTTCAATGTATGTCCACGTCCCTGTAACGTTTTTATATTTTGTCCTGTCCCCTAAACAAATTTAATTACAAATGTCTCATATGTGCCCTTATGGGCCGAGAGGACGTAAAACCCTAAGTTTTCTTCTTCTGCGATTAATTATTCAACAAAGATAATTATCTGAAAAGGCTAATAAAATACAGCTTTATGTTTGGTAAGAAAGGCAAGAACGGAGAAATGGAAGCAACCGATAAATGTAGGGTGTGTGGCATATTGCAATCATAGTTGCTTTTTCGCATGCAAATGCAACCTAATTAAAGATTTTTTTGGGGATGGGACGTTTCATAAGCCGCGAGGCTTAGGCAGAAGCCAGTCCCTTTACTACTACTACTACTACTACTACTACTACTACTAACTACTATACCCGTGCTTCTAGTTAAAGCCACCAGCAGCACCCACGGGTCACGTTCTGGGCACGTGCGACCTGTAGCCTGGATTGCTGCGCACCGGTGGACTGGCGCCCCTGTTTGGTGTACTCACAGGTCTGTAAGAACAGGGGTACATTGGAATGGGAACGAGGGGTGTGCGTTTCTCTGTCTGTCTGTATGTATGTGTCACGGGAAATATTGGAATCCGGGAAAATTCCGAATTCCGATATTTCCCGGGAAAATTCGGAATCTTCCCAAGGCTGGTAAGATTCCGAATTTTCCCGGGAAGATTCCGAATTTTCCCAGGCACGCAGCTGCATGCCATACCAAACCAGAGAGAGAGAGACAGAGACAGGGACAGAGACACATAGAGACAGACAGACAGAGAGAGAAATAGAGAAAAGGAGACGGAGACAGACAGAGACACAGAGGAAGAGAGAGAGGAAGAGAGAGGCATGCTGATAGGCGGAGAAGCGGAGATGTTTTGTGATTTCACACATCCAGTGTTGGCTTATAACAATGCACGTATCCAGAACAGGTCTTGAGTTTTTAATGAAAAAAACTACATGATTGCAAGTGATAAAATCACATAAATGTAAAAAGGTCAGGTTAAAAAACATTTTCTCCATTATTCTTCCTTCTTGTACGAGCAACCAGCATACAACTGAATCTTCTTACAATTCAAAAACACGGAGAGTTCAAATTATTGGGAAGTGATCACAATGCACTT
>CM065704.1:21468324-21473324 GCA_017654935.2 Phymorhynchus buccinoides
TTGTGTTACATCTATACCATATCTGTTCATATTTTTGTTAATTGGTAATACTCCACATCTAATCTGAGTTAAAGCCACACGGAAGCAAAAAATATCAATTTCATTTAAGTATGTACATAGTGTAAGATTGTTCTTAACCAAGCTGTATAGGCTGTATCTTTCTTTATCTCGGATTGCACCAGACCATTCTTGAAAGAACATGTCTATTAAACGCTGCTTAAATTCACTTATAAAAACATTAATATTTGCGACCCCTTGATTTAACCAGACTTGGTAGAAACCTGCATTTGAAAGCATTTCTCTCACCTCAGTAGCCCAGCATCTTTTACCATCATTATCCATAGACATCATCATTAAATAAGCTTGTTTAGGTAATCTATCATTATCCATAATCAACAGTCTAAACCAATATTTAATGCATCGAATACGTGAATTTACAAACAGTGGGTATCTACCTAGCTCTCCATAAATCATTTTATTTGGCGTTTTCAATGGCAATCCTAGATATCTTTTGCAAGCTAATAAATGTACTTTTTCAATGTGGTCTAACCTCTTAAAACCCCAGATTTCAGAAGAATACAATAAGATAGACTGAACTTTAGCATCAAATATTCTGAAAAATATTTTAGGTGACATTTCTTTACATTTTCTGAACGCTTGACAAAGCCAGTATAACGCCTTCTTTCCTTTTGCTACCAAATGATTTGTACCCAGTCTTAAGCTCATCATGGTGGTAAAAGAGAATCCTAAGTAACAGTAAATATTAACAACATCTAATTTTTTACCTTCATAAAACCACCTTTCTCGCTGTCCCAAATACCCTCCCTTCCTGAACACCATTACTTTTGTCTTATCTTTGTTAACTGTCAATTTCAAATCATCACAAGAAATTTTAAGCGATTTTAACTGGGATTGTAAACCGCCGGGGGTTGTTGATATCAAAACCACATCGTCTGCAAACAACAGTATGAATAGTTCAAGCAAAGTAGGTAACATTTGTACACCATGTACACCAGTACTGTTAATATGATTTGCTAACTGATTAATAAAAAGGGAAAACAAAGTAGGGCTCATGACACAACCTTGTCGCACACCTGTAGGACAACTAAAGAAATCTGAAAATTCACTGTTCACACGCACACAAGAAATCAGAGACTCATACATACTTTTTAAAGCACTGAACATTTTTCCTTTTATGCCTTCATTATATATTACTTCTAATAGTTTATCATGATTTATCGAGTCAAAAGCCTTTTTGAAGTCAATAAAGCAAACATACAGTTTCTGTCTTCTTTTATTAAAGCATTTTTGGACTAAAGCATAAATATTGAATATTTGGTCGACAGTGGAATAGTTTCTTCGAAATCCTGCCTGGTTTTCAACGATAGTATTATTTTTCTCTAACCAAGAGCTTAGCCTGTTGTTCAAAATAGATGTGTAACATTTACATGAAGCATTAATGAGTGAAATTCCTCTATAATTGTCTGGCTGGTCGTGGTCACCTTTCTTAAAGATTGGAATGACAATTGCTTTCGACCATTCTTGTGGGTATTCCCCGGAGTCAAAAACCTTGTTAAAAAGCTTGGTCAGAAATTTAATAACCCTTTCACCTCCTGCTTTTAACATTTCTGGAACAACGCCATCCAAACCCCCTGACTTTCCATTATTTAATTTCCTCATTGCATCCTTAACTTCTTTTTCTGTCATTTCCTTATTTAGATAGTGATCACTTGTATCATTTATATCATTATCAATATTATTTCCATTAATATTACCATCATCACCTTTTTGGAAAACTCCTTGAAAATGGTTAAACCAGTCATCTAAGTTTATTTTATCACTTGCATTCGTTTTCAAATTGCTGTTACCAAGCTTCTTTATTTCTTTCCAAAATTCTGCTGGCTTGTTCACATTTGCTGCAAGAGACTCTGCAGTATCTCTACGGAATTCACGTTTTTTTCTTTTAAGCAATTTCTTGTAAGCTTTTCTATGTCTAACAAATTCTTGCCTATCATCCTTGACACATTCCTTCTTTTGTTTTTTGCTTTTCCTAAAAACTTTTAACAGCCTTTTGCAGTTGGCTTTTGCATCCCTACATTCTTGGTCATATCATGGGTTTGTATTCTTGCCTGAAGATATATAACATTGTTTCACCATACAATCAGCGGCACTTTTTAAACAATCATTAAAAACCTCTAACGCATGATTAACATTATTGTCTAGTTCCATAGTGGCAGCTTCTAACACACTTGCTATGTTTCCACTATTAATGTTAGCTACAAACTCAGGTTCTTTCCCTTTATCCCAGACAACCTTCTTAGTAGGAATTGACTTACTATTTTCTGCTTCTCGACTAGGTGTCACATTAATATCAGAATGAACGCAAATTGACAATGTAATAGGTAAGTGGTCAGAGTCTACCATCTCAGAGACAAACAAACATTTCCAACACAATTTGTACTGGAGCTCAATAGAAGCAATAAAATAGTCAACAACACTGGAACCTGCATCTGAAATGAACGTACAACTATCATCAAAACCAAACACATCAAGACCATTAATAATCAAGCAGTCAAAAATATTACAAAAGTCAATCAATTGCTCACCAAATAAATTCATTTCATCATCTTGTGAATGTCTCTTTACTATTTTGCTTATTTCATCCAAGTCTCTTCCATCATCAGATAAACTAAAGTCAATATTCTTGTCAGCAGTCCTAGAGTTCAAATCCCCACATATCAAGACATAAAAGTCATCAAAAGATTCACGGAGATCCAACATACACTTTTCCAATAATTCTAAACCAAACCCGTTTTGTTCGATTTTCCAAGAGGGCGAATCATATGGAGGAGTGTATGTGGCAATGAAAAAAACGTCTTTATCTGTGTTTAGAAGTTCACTTTGTAGTTTCAAAATTACTGTATTATTTATATCACAAGGCACTCTCTCAATGAAAGTCAAAAATGATTTTTTAACTAACACCATTACACCCCCTGCACATCTTCCCTGTTTTGACAGTTTTCTGGCTTTAGATGGGAACATATAAAAATCTACAAATGCACTCTCATCAATTTCACCATCAATAAAGGTTTCAGTTAGACACACAAAATCGTGTTTTCGAATGAAGTTAACAAATGCTTTATCTGTTAATTTTGACTGTAAACCGCACACATTATAATTAAGAAAGGTGATGCGTGACTGGGGTGTTTGCTTTTGATTTTGCTGAAACTGGGGAATGTCTGTAGCTCGGTTTTGAGTGTCTCTTGTTTTTACATGTGCCCGGCCTATTCCCTATTCATTAGTACTGCTTGCTGATGCGTCTCCTGTAGGAGAAAGTTCTCTTTGAGTGCTTTCATCTCTGCTGTGGGCGCTGTCTGTCCGCCCAATTCTGAAAGCGTCCATGATGCTGGTCTGGCTCAGGGTGCACTGCTGCGCTGTCCGGGAGCGTAGAGCACGGCCATCATCCTTGTGTTTCCCGAACCGTTTTTCTTTTGTTGCTTGTCTGGCTCTGGGGCGTGATTGACGTGAGGTGGACTGGGGGGTAGGATCTACTCTGTCCTCCTCATCCTCTGGACGGTACTGTTCTTGTTGAGAATCGTTTGAGTCATCCCGTTCTTCCTCATGAAGTTCCACAATTTGCTGCTCTGAGGGCTGGCCTTGGTTCGGTGTTTTTTTGCTGTGTTCAGGTTGTTGGTCAAGAACGTTTTGTTGTTCAGACTGACACTGCTTTGTTTGAGCATTCCAATCTTCTTGATTTTGCAGACCATTTTCCTGTTGAGCGTCACGTTTTTCTTGATCCTGCGTATCACCCACCTGCTCATTTTCTTTTTGCTGATTGTCACTTTGATGCTGTTGCTGATGTTCTTGGTTGATTGGTGTCGCGTTGTTCCCTCTTACTATCTGTTGCTCGATTTTCTGACGATCTTGTTGCTGTCTTGGTGGTTGTGGCTGGCTTTGCGGGGATCGTTCCTCATTTCTTAGAGAAGGTTGCTCCTTGCTTTGTTGGTTGTGTTTGTTTTTCTTTGCTTCATATGTTTGCTGCTTTTTGCTTTGATGGTTTTGAGTTGCCTTCTTCCTTGCTGAGTTTTGCTGAGTTTCGTTCGCATGGTTAGGTGACCGACGTGGGGTTGGCAAGGCTCTGAATTCCTGGGTTGTTTCCAAGAGTATTTTGGGCGACATTTCCTCCGTCTGTTCCAGGTTCTGTCTGTTCACAAGTTGTGGCCATTGTACAAGATCTAATAGAGGGGACTGGTCCACTACTTGCTGTCTCTGGTTTGAAGGACACGCAGGGAATGGTCCTCTTCCTTGCTGTTGTTGAAGGGGAACAAATGGAAAAGTTTGTCTTGATTGATGAAGGTACGGAGGGGCACACATGAAGGGATTTTGCTGCTGGTGATACTGAGGGGGGTCACACGGATATCGTTCTTCCTCTCGGTCGGAAACATGGGAGACACTGTGTGACTGATCCTGACTTGGGTTAGATCCTGTGGGGACCTGGCGAGACTCTGCCACTTCTTGCTGTTGGTGTCTTAAGGAAAGTTGCCGTCTTTGGCCGTCAGGTAAATCGACATCACGGGAAGACAAGTTTTTGTCCATATTTGCACTGGGAGTGAGGGAGTAGGGGAAGCCTTCAACGTAAACTCTTCCATTTCTGAATACTGGCACCTTTCCTTCGCTTTTGAGCTGCTGACTTATCTCCCTTTGACGAACAGTAAGATCAGTTGTTACACGAATGTCTTCTTGCCGTAACTGCGCTCTCAGATCATGGTCTCTGAGAATACTAACCTTGTCGTTCAAATGCGTAAAACATACGATTAAAGGACGTGGCTGATTTCTGTATCCATGTTTTCCAAGGCGATAAATGTACTCTATGTCACTTGATGTCCACCACTTTTCAGAAGAGAAATAGTTGAGAACTGCCACTATTTCCTCTGTGTCACTCACCTTTTCTTTGTTCTCCCAAGGAGCCCACTCATGCACTCCAAAGAATTTCAGATTCT
>CM065704.1:21480824-21485824 GCA_017654935.2 Phymorhynchus buccinoides
CGCACGTACACGCACACGCGCACACGCACGTACACGCACACGCACGCACGCGCACGCACACGCACACGCACACGCACACACACACACACCATTTTGTTTCCTTTATTTTGCACTTGCACACACACACAAAACCAGCCAAACATCTCAATGCACCCCTTTGATCTCAACCACGATTACTAGCAATTTATGGACATCTCTTGACTCTCACCGGGGCGCCCCCCCCCCCCCCCTTAATTAATGGGCTTTCTAAATGAAAATAAATAAGTTAGAATGTTGATCCGAATTAACATCGAAGGAATATTTTGCATGGAAGAGAAACAAAAGCCAAGACCTGCGGAAAAATTAATATGTTTGATACGCACGAACTTCCCCGACCCAACAGAGATAACATCCAGAAGGGAGGTTGGCGCAGGCCTGATATGACGATGCACTGACAGAGAACCGGACCTTGGGTGCAATGCGCACGTGCCACGGACACCCGTGAACACGAGCCGAGGGCCAGACAGGAAGCTAGGCCGCACTTTAAACAGCAAGCCACAGCGGACCGCGAGACCCGAAACCTGCAATTAGAGCCACGGGAAACCCCGCGGATCCCTGATGAAGACCCGTTCAACAGAATCCACACGTCCTGGAGGGGTCCTCTGCTCAGCACAGCGTGACTCTCCCCCACCCCCCTCCTCCTCCCTGCCTGCCTTCTAAAGGCTCGTGAAAAGTGAGACGGGGGACTCTACTAGCTACTTCCCTTCTCTCCGTTGGTAAAGAGAAGCTGGGGGTAGAGGCCTACTGGTAGCTACGGGATCCCAAAGTGAAATGCATCCACCCTCGTCCCGTTGCGTTGTTTGGCCCAGTTATCTAAGCTACCCGGTAGCTAATTACAATCAACAAACGGATCAGCGGAGATGATTGCAGGGTAGAAAGCGTCATTATGCAAATGGCGAAATGCAGACGACTCTTCTGTACCGTTGTGTTGGACGGCCTGACCTTCTCCATGGCCCTGGCTAGTCGACCTTTTTGCTGGGGGGGGACATATTTTCTTGAAAAAGAATTGAAGCGTCGTCTGCAACCTTTTCAGACGAGGGATGCGTTTCCAGCAGGACCTTGACAATGTAAGAGATGAGCGCACGACACTCCAGCAATAGTTCCAATAACTTGGAGCGAATAACGACAACAGAAAAATATTAAGGAAAAACATTCATAACATTGATTCTTCGCTGGTGACGTTGATACTTATCAAATAATTATGTTCCTGATTTTTTTCAATTCGAGGAGTTCACACGCATGAAGCATCTCGTTACTGTTCATGTGTCTAGTATTGTTATTATATTGGTAGAAAGAGAGTGAATAGGGGAGAGGTAGTTTTATTAGTCCCCGAGCCGAAGATTCGGGGAGCTATTGTTTTTGTCTGGTCCGTCCGTCCGTTCGGTGTCCGTCCGGTGTCCGTCCGTCCGGCGTGCCTCCGTCCGTCCGGCTATTCGTCCGTTTTTCTCAAAAACTATTCAGTGTATCATCATCAAATTTGGTATACTAGTTTGCCAAGATGCAAGCTATCCACTGATGTATTTAGTTTTACATTAAAGTCAAGGTCGCGCCAGTTACGGGGTTCAAACCCCGAAACGCATAATCGCTAATATCTCGCGAAGTTTTGCATGTATTTCAATGCAGTTTTTTCACAACATTTCTTGATGAATGGTCTATAACACAGTTGTCATGAATTTTTCTGTGCCCTCGTGTGCGCACGATCGCGCGCGCTCAAATCACGGGTCCGAACCCCAAGGCTATATATAAAAAAACCTATTCAGTTACGTGCTGTTTTGATGCGTTTTTATGTAGTTACATGCTGTTTTGATGCGTTTTTATGTATGTGTACAACCGACACATTCCGATTTCGGAGTAGCTCGGCGATGCTGCGAGGGGACTTTGCAGCCGCTCGGAGTTGCACTTGTTATTATTCTTTTTTTCTTTTTTTTTTTACTGTTCTCTCTCTACTTATACAAAACACACCTCACCGCTGTTGCCGGAGGTCAACCACGCTTGAGGGTGAGAGCACGGAGGTATATTCTACAATTTTATAGTAGCTTTGTCTTTCAAAAAGACTAATGTTCTTGGGTGGGTATCATTTATTTTACACTCCTGTATATACTGCTTTGCTAATGATAGATTGAATATCCAGAAATAATAATGTAGGGGAAGACGGGGTAAAAAGCGCATGGGCGGGTAAGAAGCCAACCCCAATTATCTCATGAAATGAAGCAAATTTCAGTCTCATTTTGCCCATGAGACGAGCGTTAATGTCTAGCATTCGTCTCATGGGCAAATTTGACTGAAATTTTCTTTATTTCATGAAATAATTGGGGTGGGCTTCTTACCCGCCCATGCGCTTTTTACCCCGTCTTCCCCTACAAGATTGTTTTGCGGATTGCGCATTTCTGCGCTATAAGTGTTCCTCCCCTTAAGATATGTTAACTCGTTTCTTCATTGAAAATCACGAGAGGAAAAAACATACGTCATACGACATACGTCGTGATTATTTGAAAATATCGGGACTTTCTTGGTATTGCAGTACCTCCAGGATCGTCCCACTATGTTTATAGTTTACAAATGTCCCATATGTACCTGATTCAGGTCGGAGGACGTTAAACGTACTTTCACGAGAGAGAGAGAGAGAGAGAGAGAGAGAGAGAGAGAGAGAGAGAGAGAGAGAGAGAGAGAGAGAGAGAGAGAGAGAGAGAGTCATATTTCTATTTCCCCATGGCAACACAGTAAGCTGTAAGTCTTATAAAGGTCTGTGTACACGTTAACACAATTCACAAGATATTTCTATTTCCCCATGGCAACACAGTTAGCTGTAAGTCATATCAAGAGTTGACTATCATTGTGTTGCCATGGGGAAATAGGCATATCTCGTGAATAATCTTAAGGTCTACGTTAAGGTACACGTTAACACTATTCACAAGATATTCCTATTTACCCCATGGCAGCACAGTGAGCTGTAAGTCATATTAAGAGTGAGCTATCACTGTGTTGCCATGGGGAAATAGAAATATATCGTGAATAATGTTAACGAGTACACAGTCTTCACAGACCTTTAGCCTCAATGATTTGTTCTTTCGATAAACAAAAAAAGGCACTCAACCACTATCAAGTCCGCCTACTACCAATAATCATTAATCAGTGCAGAAAAGAGGTACAGGGGAGCAAACCCAGGCACTTCCTCTTTGTTCTTTTATTATGGAAAAAAAGGGCATGCAACTGCAGTCGGTGCAACATGCAGCCAAGTACGCAACATGCAAATAGATCATCCGACCGGAAAATTGCAGATATTATGGTGGCAGTGTTCGTGTGCATGTGTTCCGAATGGATAAGTGGGTAGGTGGCTGGAAAAGGGAGAAGGAGGGAGATGGTGTGTGTGTGTGTGTGTGGGGGGGGGGGGGGGGAGGGGGGGGGAGGTTAGAGGTGTTGATTTTGAAATGAAAAGACCAAACTCTCTGTATAACACACACGCACGCACGCACGCACACACACACAAGCCTGGTGGTTGATTGTGAAGCGTTGGGTTGCCTGTTGAGTCCTAATTGCAGCCAAGACAAATGCACCAGTTGCATTTCCCCTCCCTCTCCCACTTTCCCTCGTCTGCATCACAACGGAAAGCGCGGCACACCGTCACAGCGCCAAGTCACGTGGCTCGTGCAGCCCTGCAAGGGAGGCCACTTCATAGACAATTGTCAACTGCATGAGAACCCTGCTTGTGCGTTGTGTTCGGTTGCCGAACATGTTTTGTTCGAGAGACGGAGAGAAATTAGTGAAAAGGAAGCGAGGATTTGTTCCGTGGTTGTTAAATCTTTGAATCCAGGATGTTTAGTGAGGCGGGGTTAGAAAACAGAAGCTTGGAGTCGTACGCCAGAAGACAAGATGGCAAGCTACATAAATGGACTTCCAGTTCTTAAGGGAGGAGGGGGGGAGGGGAGAGAGAGACACGCTGTTTTCAGCGCGAGGTATGACAAAGAAACTGTCCACTGGATCTGTCTGAAAACACGATGACGGGAATGCCCGTGTGACGATGCACGCATGTTTTGGTCCCTTTATTGTTTGAAGATAGTCTCTTTTTATTTACCGTAACGTTTTACATATGAACAACATTTTCTCTTTTGCTGGTTGTCTTTGCCAATGTTTGACGTTTGAATAAGCTGTGCCATAACGGGCATTGTTTAAGAGCTATCGCAGACAATTCTGTTTTCATTTTCATTATGATTGGTTCAGAAGTTCAGGCTGTGCAGATTGGAATATAACAAGACCAGTTTCACATGCAAAGAAACAGACAGACATGCAGAGAAACAGAGAAACGCATATTAGTGCCTTCGTGCTCATTCCAAAGTACTCCCATTTTCTTAATGCTAGAGAGAGAGAGGGGGGGGGGGTGGGGGGGTGGGGGGTAGGGGTGGAAGAAAGGGAAGGAAGAAAGAGCAAAATGGTGAAGTGGTGGTGGTGAAGTCTGGTGACAAGAGCAGCAAATCAGTGTTCGCTGTCTGGCATGTCGGCAGGTGAAACAAACGGTCAATGAAGTGAATCAATGCCCCCCCCCTCCCTCCCCCTCCCTCCCCCTACCTCCCCCTCCCTCCCCTCTCTCCCCTCCACCCCCTCAGCCCCTCGCCCCCCCCCCCCCCTCAACATATTCTACAGACACCCTGACACAACTATCAACCTGCTTGACCAAGAATGAAAGTCAATAGACGTGTGTAGATTTATAGCGCGCTCTTTCCTTCTCTATCTATCTTTCTGTCTATCTGTTTCTCTCCCCCTCTCCCCCTCCCTCCCGCTCTGTCTTTTTTCCCTTCTCTGTCTGTCTGTCTGCCCCCCCCCCCCCCACACTCTCACCCCCCCCCCACACACACTCTCTCTCTCTTGTCATGGGCTAGAGACCTGACAATTAAAACATTTCGACTTTTGACGTTGACACCCTCTCTCTCTTTCTCTCTCTTTCTCTCTCTCTCTCTCTCTCTCTC
>CM065704.1:21495824-21508324 GCA_017654935.2 Phymorhynchus buccinoides
CACCTGGCTCTCTTTGTCTATCTGACTACCTATCTGACTGCAAGTGTCTGTCAGGCACCTGGCTCTCTTTGTCTATCTGACTACCTATCTGACTGTAAGTCTCTGTCAGGCACCTGGCTCTCTTTGTCTATCTGACTACCTATCTGACTGTAAGTCTCTGTCAGGCACCTGGCTCTCTTTGTCTATCTGGCTACCTATCTGACTGTAAGTCTCTGTCTGGCACTTGGTCTCTCTGTCTATCTGACCACCTATCTGACTGTAAGTCTCTGTCAGGCACTTGGTCTCTCTGTCTATCTGACTACCTATCTGACTGTAAGTCTCTGTCAGGCACTTGGTCTCTCTGTCTATCTGACCACCTATCTGACTGTAAGTCTCTGTCTGGCACTTGGTCTCTCTGTCTATCTGACCACCTATCTGACTGTAAGTCTCTGTCAGGCACTTGGTCTCTCTGTCTATCTGACTACCTATCTGACTGTAAGTCTCTGTCAGGCACTTGGTCTCTCTGTCTATCTGACCACCTATCTGACTGTAAGTCTCTGTCTGGCACTTGGTCTCTCTGTCTATCTGACCACCTATCTGTCTGTAAGTCTCTGTCTGGCACTTGGTCTCTCTGTCTATCTGACCACCTATCTGTCTGTAAGTCTCTGTCTGGCACTTGGTCTCTCTGTCTATCTGACCACCTATCTGTCTGTAAGTCTCTGTCTGGCACTTGGTCTCTCTGTCTATCTGACCACCTATCTGACTGTAAGTCTCTGTCTGGCACTTGGTCTCTCTGTCTATCTGACTACCTATCTGACTGTAAGTCTCTGTCTGGCACTTGGTCTCTCTGTCTATCTGACCACCTATCTGACTGTAAGTCTCTGTCTGGCACTTGGTCTCTCTGTCTATCTGACCACCTATCTGTCTGTAAGTCTCTGTCTGGCACTTGGTCTCTCTGTCTATCTGACCACCTATCTGACTGTAAGTCTCTGTCTGGCACTTGGTCTCTCTGTCTATCTGACTACCTATCTGACTGTAAGTCTCTGTCTGGCACTTGGTCTCTCTGTCTATCTGACCACCTATCTGTCTGTAAGTCTCTGTCTGGCACTTGGTCTCTCTGTCTATCTGACCACCTATCTGACTGTAAGTCTCTGTCTGGCACTTGGTCTCTCTGTCTATCTGACCACCTATCTGTCTGTAAGTCTCTGTCTGGCACTTGGTCTCTCTGTCTATCTGACCACCTATCTGACTGTAAGTCTCTGTCTGGCACTTGGTCTCTCTGTCTATCTGACCACCTATCTGACTGTAAGTCTCTGTCTGGCACTTGGTCTCTCTGTCTATCTGACCACCTATCTGACTGTAAGTCTCTGTCTGGCACTTGGTCTCTCTGTCTATCTGACCACCTATCTGACTGTAAGTCTCTGTCTGGCACTTGGTCTCTCTGTCTATCTGACCACCTATCTGACTGTAAGTCTCTGTCTGGCACTTGGTCTCTCTGTCTATCTGACCACCTATCTGACTGTAAGTCTCTGTCTGGCACTTGGTCTCTCTGTCTATCTGACCACCTATCTGTCTGTAAGTCTCTGTCTGGCACTTGGTCTCTCTGTCTATCTGACCACCTATCTGACTGTAAGTCTCTGTCTGGCACTTGGTCTCTCTGTCTATCTGACTACCTATCTGTCTGTAAGTCTCTGTCTGGCACTTGGTCTCTCTGTCTATCTGACTACCTATCTGACTGTAAGTCTCTGTCTGGCACTAGGTCTCTCTGTCTATCTGATCACCTATCTGTCTGTAAGTCTCTGTCTGGCACTTGGTCTCTCTGTCTATCTGACCACCTATCTGTCTGTAAGTCTCTGTCTGGCACTTGGTCTCTCTGTCTATCTGACCACCTATCTGACTGTAAGTCTCTGTCTGTCACTTGGTCTCTCTGTCTATCTGACCACCTATCTGTCTGTAAGTCTCTGTCTGGCACTTGGTCTCTTTCTGATTGTCAAAGAATTGGTCGGGTTTTTTTTAGCCCGTCAGTTTTTCTTTTCTTTTTCTGTTAGCCTGTCTGTCTGCCTGCATGCTTATCGTCTGCCTCCCTGCTTCTATGTCTCGAAGTCACTAGCTGTCAGTCTCTTCACGATTGTCAAAGACCCCCCTCCCCCCCCTCTTTTTGGTGTTTTTTTGTTCGTGTCTGCCTGTCTCTGCCTACCTGTCTGTCACACACACGCGCACACGCACACGCACACGCACACGCACACGCACACACGCACACCCACCCACCCACACACACACACACACACACACACACACACACAGGCAGTGTTACTAACAAAGTCTTGAATGGACAAATCATCCAATTAATAACGCCGCATGGAGATTCTTCCAGGCCATTCTGCTCATATTTATTTAAAATAAAACATTTATTTAAAATAAAATTAAAATAAAATGAAACAATCTCTCTCATAGACATGTTGATTTGCATTACATAACTTTGAGTTTGAACATTTACTAAACAGCAGCAATGACGACTGCATAATTATACTCACAGAATTTTTTTTTTAGTCCCCGAGCCGAAGGTTCGGGGAGATATTGTTTTTGTCTGATCCGTCCGGCGTGCCTCCGTGCCTCCGTGCCTCCGTCCGTCCGTCCGTTTTTCTCAAAAACTATTCAGTCTGTTATCATCAAATTTGGTATACTAGTTTGCTAAGATGCAAGCTATCCACTGATGTATTTACATTTACATTAAGGTCAAGGTCGCGCCAGTTACGGGGTTCAAACCCCAAAACTCATAATCGCTAATATCTCGCGAAATTTTTCATGTATTTCAATGCAGGTTTTTTTCACAACATTTCTTGATGAATGGTCTATAACACAGTTGTCATGAATTTTTCTGTGCGCTCGTGTGCGCATGATCGCGCGCGCTCAAATCACGTTGCAGTTGTTAAAGATTGAAACCTGCGCTATTCATGGAACATCAGGCCGAAGTAGAAGTGCGCGTTTTATAGCGTGCACTGTATTCAAGTAGCTAAATCCGTGCGCGCTTTATAGCATCAAAGTGCGCGCTTTATAGTGGTTTTTTCTGCGCGCGTTATAGCAGTGCGCGCTTTCTACCGGACGCCTGTCATTTTTTCTCTTTCTGAGTGTACTAAAAAAATCTTTATTTTTTTTTCTTGTTTTTCCCCCCCTTCTGTCTGTCTTGCCTGGCTGCCTGCTTGCCTATCTTCCCCTTGCCTGTCTGTCTGTCAGTTTGTCTCTTTATGATTGTCAAAGAATGTATTTTTCTTCTTCTGCTTCTGTTTGTATTTACTTCTTTGTTTTTTTGTCTGTCTGCTCGGCTTTCTCTCTGTAAGTCTCTTTCAGTTGATCTCTTTTTTCTACGTGTCAAAGAATTTCTCTTTTTTTCTTGTCTGTCTGTCTGTCTGTCTGTCTGTCTGTCTGTCTGTCTGTCTGTCTGCATGCTGGCCTGTCTTCTCTCTGCCTGTTTGTCTGTCAGTGTTTCTGTCTCTAATTGTCATTAAACAAAAATCTTCTTTCTTTGTTGGCAGACGGCTCAGGGACGGGGGAGGGAGGGGGAGGGATGTGGGCAACAATATATTTTCTATATGTAGGCCTATATACCCCCTAGGCCTAATCTGAAAAGACAAATGCCTGCGAACTAATAAAGAAACAATCGAACAAACAAATGAAATAAATGACTGAATGATTAAATTAATAATAAATAAATAGGTAAACAAATAGATAGACAGCTAGAAAACTAACTAACTAACTAACTACATGAATAATACATAAATAAAAAATAGCAAATGAATAATTAAATAGATAAGTAAGTAAATAAATAAATAAATAAACAAATAAGCAAACAAATTAGAAAAAGAACAAGAATGACATAAACAGAAGTAATCAAGTGAATAAAAGCAAAACTGAGCGAATAGATGAATGAATGAATAAATGAATAAATGAATGAATTGATTAATTAAAGAACTGACTAGCTAATAATTGAATGAATAAATCCAACAAATAGAAATAATACAGAAATAATCGAAGAAACAAATTAATTAAATGGCTGAATGATTACATAAATAATAAATAAATAGGTAAATAAATAGCTAGATAGCTAGGTAACTAACTAATTAATTAGCTAACTTAACTAACTAACTTAACTTGCTAGCTAACTAACTAATTAAGTAACTAAATGAATAATAAATAATCATCAAATAGGAAATGAATAAATAAATATATAAATAAGTGAATAAGTAAATAAACAAATAAGTAAGCAAACAAATAATAAATAAATAAATAAATAAACAAATTAGAAAAAAGAATAAGAATGACAGAAGCAATCAAGTAAATAAATGCAAAACTGAGCGAATAGATGAATGAAATGAATGGATGAATGGATGAATGGATGAATGAATTGAGTAATTAAAGAACTGACTAGCTAATGAATAAATGAATAAATCGAACAATTAGAGCAAAGCACAAAGCACTGAAATACTCAAACAGTACAAACGGCCGCCATGGCACAACTGACATTCCATAATTCACAACACAATGGTCAACTTATGGCGATATTTTTCACGCCAGAGGGCAGTCAATGCACTAGGGGCTTATCACGCGATTTTCTTACTTGGGCGTAGTGAGAGAGAGAGTGATGGTAGGACCACTCACTGTCTCTCTCTCTCTTTCTTTATCCCCAACTAATAATATAGAGAGGATTAGCCCCACACGAGCGTCATGCCCTCTGGCGTGAGAAAAATCGCACTAAGTCTCTCATTGTTTAACGACAGCCGACAGTAAGGGTACTAGAGATAAACACATGTGTTATTGCCTAATTTAACAAATGGCCGCCATTGAATGATAATCCAGATTGGGATCATCCCGAAAGGCAAAGAGATGGTTAGATTGAGGACAGGCAATCAGAGAGACAAAACACACACATGGAAATATGATAGAAAGAAAATTAAAACAAAAAGAATAATAATGCTTCCAGTATAAAACTTTACAACTACTAGGCTCTTGAAGAGTACCAGTATAAACATTTACAACTACTAGGCTCTTGAAGAATACAAGTATAAACATTTACAACTACTAGGCTCTTGAAGAGTACAAGTATAAACATTTACAACTACTAGGCTCTTGAAGAGTACAAGTATAAACATTTACAACTACTAGGCCCTTGAAGAATACAAGTATAAACATTTACAACTACTAGGCTCTTGAAGAATACAAGTATAAACATTTACAACTACTAGGCTCTTGAAGAATACAAGTATAAACATTTACAACTACTAGGCTCTTGAAGAGTACAAGTATAAACATTTACAACTACTAGGCTCTTGAAGAGTACAAGTATAAACATTTACAACTACTAGGCTCTTGAAGAGTACAAGTATAAACATTTACAACTACTAGGCTCTTGAAGAGTACAAGTATAAACATTTACAACTACTAGGCTCTTGAAGAATACAAGTATAAACATGTACAACTACTAGGCTCTTGAAGAATACAAGTATAAACATTTACAACTACTAGGCTCTTGAAGAATACAAGTATAAACATTTACAACTACTAGGCCCTTGAAGAATACAAGTATAAACATTTACAACTACTAGGCTCTTGAAGAATACAAGTATAAACATTTACAACTACTAGGCCCTTGAAGAATACAAGTATAAACATTTACAACTACTAGGCTCTTGAAGAGTACAAGTATAAACATTTACAACTACTAGGCTCTTGAAGAATAAAACAAAATTTGTTTTACTCTACAAGAGCCAAGTAGTTGTAAATGTTTATACTGGAAGCATTATTTTTTTTTTTCATTTTCTTTCTATCATATTTTCGTGGTTTTTTTTCCCTTCTCTTTGTTTGCCTGTTTGGATGAAAAGTTGAAAACGTGTTGATAATTTAAGAGGACTCGAACCCAACACCTCTCGCATTCTTAGCGTCTCCGCTGCACAAATTGTCTCCGAGACAAAGAGAAAGTGACAGAAAAACAAGCGCGGATTCGCAATCGTTTGTGGCAACGGTCTATTTTTACCACTCCAATCATTACATACACTGAGTCGCATCCCCTGGCTTTTCAATAATTTTAATCTGTAAACCAGAATGTTATCTCTGCACCATTTCGTAACTTTTTATATCTTTTAGAAAACATTTAACACTATTTATCCTACTTATGCTCATCGAAAGAAGCACCGCATACTCGTCGTGTCTGTTGCAGTGTCTGTATTACGTATGTTTATTATTTTGTACGCTTTAAAATGAAGATTCATGTGCTCTGTTCAGTATACAATTCTTTCCATACCTAAGGACTGTAGATATGACAACTGAAATGTTACTTTATGTCCAAGTATTTTTTTCTCTTTTACAATAATTTTTTATTATGTGCGACAATTTTGGCAATATGTGCGACAATTTTGGACCGACAGACAGACAGACCGACCGACCGACCGACCGACAGACAGCCCACAAACAATAAGAGAAAGAAAGCTTGCACTGGAGACAATCCGTGCTGTAAGGGTCGACACAGGTGGACAATCCGTGCAGCGGAGACAATCCGTGCCGTCTTAGGCGGCACGGATTGTCTCCGCTGCACGGATTGTCTCGGAGACAATTTGTGCAGCGGAGACAATCCGTGCCGCCATCCAATTTCGTTAACTTTCCAAGTGAGATGATGTTTTGGAAAAATAGATATTTATTCTATCAAGTTAAGCAGCAAGAAAGGAATACCAAATAAACTATTCCTCAGCATCTGAATTATAATTCCGATTATTTTGATCATTTTCAAGAGTGGAATGTAAATGGGTAGATAACGATTTGAATTTTCTCCAATTTTAATGAAAAACATTTCGTATTTTACGACAATTCTGTTGAGATATATTGCTGGCTGATACAAAAGTGGAAAATGTCCATAAGAAATGTTGTAAATAAAATAAAAATAAAATTATTATTTTAAAATAAAATAATAATAATAATAATAATAATAATAATAATAATAATAATAATAATATTATTATTATTATTATTATTATTATTATTACTACGCCTAATTAAATTAATGCCCTAGAGTTTACAATATAAATATGTTATAGTCACATGTAAAATAGAAGCGTGAAGCAGTGACCACCAAAACAAAAAAGAAGAAAGAAAACAAAGCACACTAAAAATTAAAACATTTCAACACACGCGCGCAAAAAACAAACACATACGTGCGCGCACACACGCACACACACGCATGTACGCATACACACACGCGCACACACACACACGCGCGCACGCACACGCGCACACACACACACACACACACACACACACACACACACACACACACACACACACACACACACACACACACACACACACACACCCACAACAAACCCAAAGAAGAGTGATACTGATTTCATTGGTATATATTTTAGCCCCCATGTTCAATATTCAGGACAGAAACATAAGAGACACAAAACACCCAAACAATGACATACATGTGAGACATAAATGAGAAGAAGGGGTGTGGTGGAGGTGGGGGTAGTCGTTAAGTGTCGGAGAAAGAAAGACGTCGCACTGGAGAGATAGAGAGGGTAGGGTTATCCTGTCTTGATACTTCATAATCATCGGGACTATCCTGGTAGGCCTATTGTTGATCCTCCAGGATCGTCCCACTATCCTTATTGTTATAACATCTAATGTCCCACATGTACCTGTTCCAGGTCGGAGGACGTTAAACGGACTTTCATCATTGGAGAGAGAGAGAGAGAGAGAGAGAGAGAGAGAGAGAGAGAGAGAGAGAGAGAGAGAGAGAGAGAGAGAGAGAGAGAGAGAGAGAGAGAGAGAGAGAGAGAGGAGAGAGAGGGAGAGAGAGAGAGAGAGAGAGAGGAGAGAGAGAGAGGAGAGAGAGAGAGAGAGAGAGAGAGAGAGAGAGAGAGAGAGAGAGAGAGACAGACAGACAGACACACAGAGAGATAGAGAGAGAGAGAGAGAGAGAGAGAGAGAGAGAGAGAGAGAGAGAGAGAGAGAGGTGTGGGGGTGGGGGGTGGGGGGCGAGGGTTCACAATGATAAAGGAATATTATTATTTCATTATTATTTTGTATACTAGTATTACCGCCGTAATAAGCTTGGCATGCTAAGTATAATTATAATCACATCAATATCACAACACTGCAAACACCAAGTTCTTAGGTCCTAAAACATTGTTGTAACCATAACTGACCTGGCAAAGGTGCGGATCACCATTAACCCCTTGACTGCCACCAACATATCACATAGTGACCTGATGACATCACTGAGGATGTCATCAGATAAAGGGGAATAACCCTGATATGCTGGCTTTTGCTCTAACATAATCAAGAGAGCTATATCCCCAGACCATTTTGCCAGATTGGCTCTATCAGTTGTCTTTTTTTATGGCATGATTTGCAAAATGATTTTTTTCTTCTTTAATTTCCTCTGGCAGTCAAGGGGTTAGGTTGTTAACTATAGAGCACAGTGACAAGGATGGCGTTTTAAAACGTGCTTCTGTACAACATCAACAGCACCAGGATGCAACACACTGCCGTAACTGACCTCGACACACAGCCAGACGAACAGACAGACAGACTGACTGACTGACTGAACAGATAGACAGAAAGACAAACAAACAGACAAACGTACAGATAGACCGACAACACAAGAGAAAAACACTGACACCTGTTTTCGAGCATGGAAGATACAGAAAGAAAGAAATTAAACAACAAACAAACAAACAAAAACAACACGTACCAGTATCTGTCTGTCTCTCTCTCTGTCTCTGTCTCTCTCTCTGTCTCTCTCTCTCTCTCTCTCTCTCTCTCTCTCTCTCTCTCTCTCTCTCTCTCTCTCTCTCTCTCTCTCTCTCTCTCTCTCTCTCTCTCTAAGGACAGATTGGAAGAATAGGCGTTGCCTAAAATCTATATCCTTGGAAAATAAAATTTAAGTTTTCAAGTTTTCAAGTTTTCTCTCTCTCTCTCTCTCTCTCTCTCTCTCTCTCTCTCTCTCTCTCTCTCTCTCTCTCTCTCTCTCTCTCTCTCCATAAGAACCTTTGTTAATGACATTAAACAGTCAAGGTGTTAAAGTCTCTCTTCCCCCCCCCATCTCTCTCCCCCCCCCCTCTCTCTCTCTCTCTCTCTCTCTCTCTCTCTCTCTCTCTCTCTCTCTCTCTCTCTCTCTCTCTCTCTCTCTCTCTCACACACACACATTGAGAAGTCAATTGAAAGACAACCAAATCACAACAAAGACAGTAGGAGCATTCAGGAAAATAAAATATACTGGCACAAAACTTACATTGCTTAAAAAATAATTAATTGAACACTTTCTTGTACGAAGCAAATTGTACACATTACACAATTATACAATTAATGAAACCACCTTAACAATTTTACACATACAATGACATTCAAACGAACAAATACCTAATGTATTGGAGCAAAGATATTTCGGTGACTGAATTTGGACACTTTTGTCTATCCATGGACTGACTCATTGTGACATCGGAAAATACAGTGAGTAGCCTATAAATTGAATGACAGTCAACGTTGACAATTACAATATTTGAATGACAGTCAACGTTGAAAATAACAATAATTGAATGACAGTCAACGTTGAAAATTACAATAATTGAATGACAGTCAACGTTGAAAATTACAATAATTGAATGACGGTCAACGTTGAAAATTACAATAATTGAATGACAGTCAACGTTGAAAATTACAATAATTGAATGACAGTCAACGTTGACAATTACAATATTTGAATGACAGTCAACGTTGACAATTACAATATTTGAATGACAGTCAACTTTGAAAATTACAATAATTGAATGACAGTCAACTTTGAAAATGACAATAATTGAATGACAGTCAACGTTGAAAATTACAATAATTGAATGACAGTCAACGTTACAAATGACAGAGACTAAACACTGAATGCGCTTTGGGATCTTTTGGTCCAGCAATAAATCGAAGGTGAAAGAAAGGCCGTATCTGGGACAGTCGAACATATTTAGAACAGAAAAAAGCCAATCGTCGCCGTACTTACATTCGCACTGCAGAATTGGTCATTCTTCCTTGTAATTGTATGATCAATATCCTAATGTAAATTTACACACACGCAGAGAAAGGTGGCAGAGTGGTTAAGACGTTCGCCTGCCAAATGTAATGCGTGAATGCAACGTGAGTGACCCGGGTTCGAATCCCGGCCTCGCCCTTTCTTTCTACAGGAAAATCGAACTGAACGTCGAGTCCTTCGGATGGGGACTTAAAGCTAGTCTGACCCGTGCGCTTCACGCACGTAACAAATCCCACGGCAGTTGAAAGTCGATAAGAGCAGGAAGAAATCCCGCTGCCTGGTATGGCCAAATTCATAGCTAGGTTTCCCAAGTCTGCCCCCCCCCTCCTCACCCTGCCCCCCCCCCCCCAAAACACCCACAAAATTGGGTAGTCGCTGCGCTTGCGGTGACGCGTTCTCCGGAGGAGAGCAGCCCGAATTTCACAGAGATAAGTCTCTGTGACTTGAATATACCAAATACCAAATAGATTAACATTATCATATCCATGCCTTATTCTTTTGAAGTTAGTAGTCACAAGTTCCAGTTTTCACTTGAACAAGGATACGCCGATCTGGTCATTATGTTTGTAAGAAAGAAAACAATATACTTCTCAATAAAGTAGACGCTGAAGTCAGTTGCAACTTTCCATGTAAAACAACAACAATAACAAAAAAAAGCATGTCCTCTTTTTGTAACATTATAGACTAGCACATTTTTTTCATGAACCAAACTGTCCGATTCCCAAACACATTCCTAGCTAAACAATGTTTTTGAAAATAAATTTCGGGGGGGGGGGGGGGGGGGGGGGGGGGGGGGGGGGGGGGGGGGGGGGGTGGGGGGGGGTTGTTCCTAGCCATCATGATGACAAAGGGGATTTATTGAGAAAACAAGCACACACACACACACACACACACACGCACACGCGCACGCACGCACGCACACACAGACACACACAGACACACACACGCCTCCCTCTCCCGAAAACAGTGGGAGATAGGGCTATTGTAATGTCTTGTTTGCGTATCTTAAGCAACATTTTGTCATCTTCTCAAATGATTTAATCAACTGAAATCATTATTGTCTCGATTTGTATAATAAGTGGACAGACAGACAGACAGACAGACAGGCATTCATTAATTATTTTAAGCAAAGAAACAAAGAAGAGACAATAATAACACAAATGACAACAAGTTGGTACTTCTATAGGTACGGTGTAACAGTAATGTTCATTTGAGTGGTGTTGTTTTTATATAATCCTCCAAAAAATGAATTTCAGATTTCTGAATAAGAACTGTGTGTTGATGAATGTCTGTGTTTGTGTGCGTGTATAATATGGTCAATGTACTTGTGCATGTATGAGAGAGAGGGGGGAGAGCGAGCGAGCGAGCGAGATAGAGAGAGAGAGAGAGAGAGAGAGAGAGAGAGAGAGAGGGAGAGAGAGAGAGAGAGAGAGAGAGAGAGAGAGAGAGAGAGAGAGAGAGAGAGAGAGAGAGAGAGAGAGAGAGAGAGAGAGAGAGAGAGAGAGAGAGAGAGAGAGAGAGAGAGAGAGATGAGAGAGAGAGAGAGAGAGAGAGAGAGAGAGAGAGAGAGAGAGAGAGAGAGAGAGAGAGCATAATAGAACCATACATAATTGTATATAATGTGCGTATAAGTGTGCATAAATTATATTTATGTAGAAGTGATTCAGAGAGAGAGAGAGAGAGAGAGAGAGAGAGAGAGAGAGAGAGAGAGAGAGAGAGAGAGTACATAATACAACCATGCATAATAATAAATAATAATAATAATAATAATAATAATAATAATAATAATAATAATAATTAATTACAGTACACGATATTGCTATGAACAATCAAACCAAACAGTAAGTAAGTACTCTGGTTGTGTCGTAATAAGTCACATCAACTTGGTGAAAATTGTGGTTTGCAAAAGTAAGCACCTTTTATAAATCTACTCCAAGAAAATAAAATTATTTTTTAAAAACCCCCAATAAAGAAGACAACAATTGAAAAAAAAAAAGCGTTCTCTTGCAATTGATAAAACGAGAAGGTGGTTATAATTATGGTAGGGATGCTATAAACGAAATAAGAAAGCGAAGATGCGGACTTGTGGTTGTAACAAAATGGCGCATTGACAGTATTAAGGGCCCCCCACGTCACGTGTCACATTCCCTCTTATGCTAGGAAGATTTTGTAAAATTTCTTACCAGCCATAAGAGGGAAAGCACGTGAAAACCGTGATTTTGACACGTGACGTGGTGGGTCTTTAAGGGCCGGCTACACTGCATACGATTCGATTCACTACGATCCGATTTTGACACATTTTTGAGGCATGATTGAGGTGAAATTCTATTGTCTAAATAAATCTGATGAAATCCTCCTAGTTATGTTTGTAGGCTCCCGTACAAGAATCTGATGAAATATCTTGTTTTTGTGTCGGACATTTGATGTGATTCGTGTAATGCGATCTTCACGA
>CM065704.1:21525824-21528324 GCA_017654935.2 Phymorhynchus buccinoides
TATAAAGAAAACAGGCCACCATCATGAGCATCATTTCAAGCTGCGCAGTAGTTGCTTTGTGCGACTGTACTGTTCCTAATCAGATTTTGGCTCATGCTGTGGGAGGGATTAGAACCGATTTTGAGAAGAGCTGCGGAATTGTGTAGCACAGACAGAAATGGGTCGGTTTGCTTTTTGTTTTCTTTTCATATTTCTTTCGATCTGAATCACCTGGCCTCTATCTGGGACTTTCCTTTTGCTGACGACAGCACTTCCTCTGTGTGTGTGTGTGTGTGTGTGTGTGTGTGTGTGTGTGTGTGCGTGTGTGTGTGTGTGTATGTGTATGTGTGCGTGTGTGCGTGTGCGTGTGTGTGTGTGTGCGTGTGTGTGCGTGCGTGCGCGCGTGCGCGTGCGCGTGCGCGTGTGTGTGTGTGTGTGTGAGTGAGTGAATGAGTGTGAGTGTGCGAGTGTGTGTGCGTGTGATTGTGCGTGTGTGTGTGTGTGTGTGTGTGTGTGTGTGTGTGTGTGTGTGTGTGTGTGTGTGTGTGTGTGTGTGTGTGTGTGTGATTGTGCGTGTGTGTGTGTGTGTGTGTGTGTGTGTGTGTGTGTGTGTGTGTGTGTGTGTGTGTGTGTGTGTGTGTGATTGTGCGTGTGTGTATGTGTGTGTGTGTGTGATTGTGCGTGTGTGTGTGTGTGTGTTCTCCAGGCCATCCACTTGTAGTAATCCTTCCCCGTTCCTCCTGACTTACTACACTCATCCATACTACCGTCTCTTCCATTTTGTTATGCACGTAGGCTAAGATTAAGATTCAGATTAAAATGATTTCCCCGTCGACAACTGAGGCCATGTCAGGGCTGTCACCACTTTAAATCTTACGTAGGCTAAAATCGGTGCAGATATTATTGTGACAAATCTACATATTTTTAAATAAGATATTATAAGCTATCCACAAAAAGTTAAGGATCACTTGCAAACTAATTCATAACTTTCCAAATAAGAAAGCCAATGCGTTGAATTTTGGCCAACATTTAATTCAATGCTTTAGTGATAACGATACACAATTGCCTTCAATTTCGAGCAATCGTTTGGTCTGTACATTTGATCAAAGTGGGTACGTATCGAAATTTGATTTCCCAAAGTCATTGAAATCACAAGACAGGGCATTCTGATGCTCCCAAAAGTTCAGTAATGCGTGTATCCGCCATGGCTGTTCTGGCACTCGACGCAGCGAGTCCTCATGGAGTTGACCAGGGTGGTGAAGATCCTCTGTGGAAGCGCCTGCCACTCAGCCTGCAGCATCTGGTAGAGGTGCTGGGCATCCCTGGGAGGGGGGTGGTTGCTCCTCACTTTGCGATCCAGCTCATCCCAGAGGTTCTCAATCGGGTTGAGATCGGGACTGCATGCTGGCCACTCCATTCTGTTGACTCCAGACTGCTGCAGGAAGTCGTTGACCACCCTTGCCCTGTGGGGGCGAGCGTTGTCATCCTGGTAGACAGCCGGCGGTCCCATCTGCTGCAGTGTAGGCACAGCCAGCGGTCGAAGGATCTCATCCCGGTATCGGAGGCCAGTCAGGTTACCCTGTACATGATACAAGGGTGTTCTGTGGTGAAGGCTGAAGGCCCCCCAGACCATTACAGAACCTCCACCAAAGGCCACCTTTTCTTGGACAGTGGCGTCAATAAAGCGTTCCCCTGGGCGCCTCCAGACCCTCAGTCGGCCGTCGTTGTGGTTCAGGGTGAAGCGTGATTCATCACTGAACAGGACCTGGGACCATTGCTGACGTGTCCACCTCACGTGACGTCTGCAGAAGGCGCGGCGTGCTGCCCTATGGGCTGGAGTTAAGCGTGGCCGTACAGCTGGGCGACGAGAACGGAGGTTAAACCCATGAAGGCGGTTCCGTATGGTCTGCTGGCTGATGTTGATGTTAGTAGCCACCCTCAGCTGCCTTCGAATGATGCTGGAAGAGGCTGTTCTTGTCTGCAGGGCTTGTCGTTCAATGAGACGATCTTCACGTGGAGTTGTCTTCTTCGGTCGACCAGATCTGCGTCTTTCATGGACCCTCCCAGTGGCTGTGAAGCGTTGAATCAGTCTGACAATGACCGAGATGGACACCTGAAGTCGCCTGGCCACTTCTCGCTTGGGAACACCATCTTGGAACCATGCAACAGCTCGTCCCCTATCCAACTCGCTCAATTTTCGTCGTGGAGGCATTGTCAAATCAGGCCTAATACTGGTGGTATGTCTTCTTATAAAGCCAAGCAAGAGACAGCATCTCACACATAAACAGCAGTGCTTGCACGTGCATAATGGTTTTTCCATCTGGCTTGTGCAATGTGTTCATGCAGAACGATCCAAAACAAGGTCCTTTTTCGCAAGTTTCCGCTTTTTCTTTTGCTGCCAAGCTCAGTAATAGAGAATCACGTGCAATGTTTCCACTAACACAACATCGCCCACTTACAGCTGAACAAGAATTCATAACAATTTGGCTTGACTGAGAAAAAAATAACAGGAGCGAACGGA
>CM065704.1:21533324-21543681 GCA_017654935.2 Phymorhynchus buccinoides
TGTGTGTGTGTGTTTAAACACTCCAGAAACTGAGAGTAAAATGCCTCCAAACGGATACTACTAACTGATTTTCTGCAGTAATGGAAGCCCACCGCCCAGCTTAGTGTCCTGTGGACGACTGTGACTCTCAACGCAGGAGGCATTACCTTGCACTGGACCTCCGTGCTACAGCCAAGGGGATTGGTTGCCCTTTGGAGAGTTTTCGCCAACGCTAACTGTCCTAGAATCCTCTCGGTCGAGAGAGTGGGGATGTGCTCTGGGCAAGGCGTCTCTGCTATAGAGAAATTTATGCCCAGTCCTCTGAAGTAGCCGCTGCCTCCTCTACTGCCTGGGGGTCACAGTCGGACACGACACACTGGTATAGACTTCTTCTTCTGTGTTCTATGGCCATATGGCCATAATGGGTAAGATACGTATGTGTCCGGTTTTCAGTTTTCACTGGTCTCCCCACTACATACAGCCGGCGCGTTCTGATTTCAGGTGAGCTCAAAGGAGAACATTTGGAAGATGTCTGAAAAAGAAGCAAGAAAATGGGCCAGTAAATTAGAAATAATGATAGTAGATGACAGTGAGAAAGTAAAGGGGAAAGACGAGTCAAAGAGAGTGACAGATTGGAGGAAGTTACAATCACAGAACTTCCAGGTGATTGTAAAGCATGCACACACGTACATAATGATGCTGACACAAGCTCATAGTCATGCAAATGCATGCGCACACGTAAACACATACATAAACATACACTCCCACCCACCCGTACACAACACATTATAACGATGGCTTGGAGTCTAATTGACGTATTATTGGACTTATTACAAAAACTAATAACTTGCATCAAACAGTGAGTGCAGAAATGTAAAAAGGGGGTTATGCTTTTTATATTTCTGCAGTCTTTTTTTTAATACAAGTTATTAGTGTTCGTAATATGTTCAATAATATGCCAATGGACTATCTAAAGATAGTCTGTTTTGACTCCAAGCCATCGATAAGCCCTACACACACGCGTTAGAACGCGCGCATACACTCGTACATGCATTCACCTACAAACACCAGTGTGTCAGGGTGCGCACAAGAGGACAAACATGGCTGGATTTGTGTTTCGTCAGTGGAGGTACTTTTGAAAGAGATGGGTTTTGAGCTTTGACTTGAAAGTTTGAGACAGGTCGTTGGTCCGAAGAAAGAAAAAGATTTTCTTCCAAAGGAATATAGCGAGTACCTGGGGACAGCTAATAGACATGACTCCTGGGGTCTCAAGGTCCTATAGGCGGCTGGTAGAAGTGGACAAGATCAGTGTTAGTTAGTATGGAGGCACTGGAAAACACAGAGTGGCAACTTTGTATTCAATCCTTGCCTCGACAGGTAGCCAGTGTCACTTGGTTTCCTGCTGATTGTTTGTTTGTTTTGTTTTAATTTGCTTTGTGTGAGGATTGTTTTTGTTTCTTAAAAAATATTTTTATTTGTTTGTTTCATTAAAATAATTGGTTGAACCTTGTTGTGACTTCTACATTGTCACGAATGAGTGATGTGCTGCCTAAATGTGTTACTGGCTTCCGTTTGTGTTTGTTGTGTGTACTTGCTTGTTGTTTTTGCCCCCCGTGATTAGTGTAATTTGTTTGTGGGTGTTTTCTTTTGTTGTTGTTTGTTTGTTCATTTCTTTGTTACTTTGTTTCGCTGAAAGAATGCTTCCTTCATTTGTTGCATCGTATCTGGTTTTAAACTGTATGGGTTTGTTGCTACCTTGGAACGCCTACTCTTCTCAATTAAAAACAAAATATCCTCTTCGTGGTTTTATTCAAGTGTCAAGGTATGCATCATCGAGTGCGCATTTGCATACTCGTATGCACATGACTGTAGTTGATTGTCTCTCTCTCTTCTTTGGTCTCTTTGTCTGTCTCTCTGTCTCTGTCTGTCTGTCTGTCTCTCTGTCTCTCTCTCTCTCTCTCTCTCTCTCTCTCTCTCTCTCTCTCTCTCTCTCTCTCTCTCTCTCTCTCTCTCAGAGTCTCTCTCTCCCCCCCCCCCTCTCTCTCTCTCCCCCCCTCCTCTCTCTCCCCCCCTCTCTCTCCCCCCCTCTCTCTCTCTCTCATGTTCGCGTATCTGTACACATTGACTACTGTTCAACAGCAAAAACAACAACAACCAAAAAAACCCAGCCAACATAATCAACTACAAAAAAAACCTGCCAACAGCCAAATAAACCCACTAGCCAACACACACACACACACACACACACACACACACACACACACACACACACACACACACACACACACACACACACACAACAGCCATCAACAAACAGCCCCAAAATGTAAACAAAGCATGCGCTTTTGAAGTGTCCGTCGCGTGCTCGGAAGGAGACTTCATTTTAATGCCTATTATCCCCGGAAGGCTGGCGCGAGGCCTTATTCTGCAGGCACTCGCGCTCAGATTAAAACTCCCCCCAAAAAGAAAATACTATTATCCGTAATCGGGGGCACACAAAACGCACACTATCCAAAGGCGCACGGCAAAAGGCGCACAATTTTACCATCCAAAGGCGCACACTTCAACCGTTCAAAACTTGAGCTCATTCTGCTGAGCATTTGTATCATTGCAAGTCTGCGTACCCAGGTATTCCTTGTTTTTCAGATAGGTTAGGGATAGGGTTAGGGATACTTAGGGATATGTTTAGGGATAGGGTTAGGGTTAGGGTTAAGAATAGGGTTAGGGATAGGGTTAGGGTTAGGAATAGGGTTAGTCCTAGTCCACCCGTCTCAAAAACAACTGTGCGCTTTCGGATTGTAAATATCGTGCGCTTTTCTACCATAAATATGTGCGCCTTTTGACGGCTGTGCCCTTTGGGAAAAAGCAATATTGTGCGCTTTTCGACTGTTTCCCCGTAATCTAGCTGTCTGTCTGTCTGTTCGGAACACCAGGCACCGTAACCACGAGTGCGTCTTGTTAAACAGTTAATACCGGTAGCTAAAAGTTAATGAGAAGAAATAGGTTGGCCAGTTTGTTCTAATTTACATAAGAAACAGCCAATCGGTTTGTCAGTGTGTTCTAATTTACATACGAAACATCCAATCGGTTTGTCAAACAATTTACATAATAAACAGCCAATCGGTTTGTCAGTGTGTTCTAATTTACATACGAAACATCCAATCGGTTTGTCAGTGTGTTCTAATTTACATAATAAACAGCCAATCGGTTTGTCAGTGTGTTCTAATTTACATAATAAACAGCCAAACGGTTTGTCAGTGTGTTCTAATTTACATAATAAACAGCCAAACGGTTTGTGAGTTTGTTCGAATTTACATAAGAAACAGCCAAACGGTTTGTCAGTTTGTTCTAGCTTACATAAGAAACGGCCAATCAACAGCCAAACGGTTTGTCAGTGTGTTCAAAGTTACACACTACTACCCGTGTTAAGGGTTCAAGACGCGCTCATGAATACGGTGCCAGGAGCAGGGAGGGACTTGAGCCCAGGTATTGATATGAAGAAAACAATCTGTTTTGTATTACCCGGCAAGCAGGCTCCCCCAAGCCAAAGCTACCCCCAACTTTCAGGCTGCGTGCATGCCATGCACCTTTGTGAACGTTTACTACTCTCCTGTTGCATGCATGCACTGCGGCACTATTGTTTTCGTCTGCAGCTGCCATTTCATACAACTCTGGAAAACGAGCAAAGAAAGGGAAAGAGAGAGTTGGGGGGGGAGTGGGATGGAGGAGGGGGGGAGAAGGGGGAGAGAGAGAGAGAGAGAGAGAGAGAGAGAGAGAGAGAGAGAGAGAGAGAGAGAGAGAGAGAGAGAGAGAGAGAGAGAGAGAGAGAGAAAAAGACAGGCAGACAGGCATATAGGCAGACAGACAGAGACAAAGACAGAGAGACGGAGAGTGAGATGCTTATTGTTTATGGATGCCATTATTATTAGAAAATGAGAGTGAAAGAGATCGAGAGAGATAGACAGGCAGACAGACAGTCACAGAGAGAGAGAGAGGGGGGGATAGACAGAGAGAGAGAGAGAGAGAGAGAGAGAGAGAGAGAGAGAGAGAGAGAGAGAGAGAGAGAGAGAGAGAGAGAGAGAGAGAGAGAGAGAGAGAGAGATGCTTATTGTTTACCGGAGAGAGAGAGAGAGAGAGAGAGAGAGAGAGAGAGAGAGAGAGAGAGAGAGAGAGAGAGAGAGAGAGAGAAGTCAGGCAGACAGGCAGACAGACAGAGACAAAGACAGAGAGACGGAGAGTGAGATGCTTATTGTTTATGGATGCCATTATTATTAGAAAATGAGAGTGAAGGAGATCGAGAGAGATAGACAGGCAGACAGACAGTCACAGAGAGAGAGAGGGGGGGGTAGAGAGAGAGAGAGAGAGAGAGAGAAAAGAGATGCCTACTGTTTACCGGAGAGAGAGAGAGAGAGAGAGAGAGAGAGAGAGAGAGAGAGAGAGACAGAGAGAGAGAGAGAGAGAGAGAGAGAAGAGAGAGAGAGAGAGAGAGAAAGAGATGCCTACTGTTTACCGGAGAGAGAGAGAGAGAGAGAGAGAGAGAGAGAGAGAGAGAGAGAGAGAGAGAGAGAGAGAGAGAGAGAGAGAGAGAGAGAGCCTAGATGCCTACTGTTTACCGGAGAGAGAGAGAGAGAGAGAGAGAGAGAGAGAGAGAGAGAGAGAGAGAGAGAGAGAGAGAGAGACGGAGAGAGAGAGAGAGAGAGAGAGAGAGAGAGAGAGAGAGAGAGAGAGAGAGAGAGAGAGAGAGAGAGAGAGAGAGAGAGAGAGAGAGAGAGAGAGAGAGAGAGAGAGAGAGAGAGAGAGAGAGAGAGAGAGAGAGAGAGAGAGAGAGAGAGAGAGAGAGAGAGAGAGAGATGCCTACTGTTTACCGGAGAGAGAGAGAGAGAGAGAGAGAGAGAGAGAGAGAGAGAGAGAGAGAGAGAGAGAGAGAGAGAGAGAGAGAGAGAGAGAGAGAGAGAGAGAGAGAGAGAGAGAGAGAGAGAGAGAGAGAGAGAGAGGAAGAGATGCCTACTGTTTTACCGGAGAGAGAGAGAGAGAGAGAGAGAGAGAGAGAGAGAGAGAGAGAGAGAGAGAGAGAGAGAGAGAGAGAGAGAGAGAGAGACAGAGAGAGAGAGAGAGAGAGAGAGAGAGAGAGAGAGAGAGAGAGAGAGAGAGAGAGAGAGAGAGAGAGAGAGAGAGATGCTAATTGCTTACTGGTGCCCATAAAGGGTACACTGACTTACAGTGGAGTGAAAGGGATTAACTCATTCCGGACGAATTCCGAGTATTCTCGGAACAGGAGAACGCCAGTCAGGGCCTAATTCCGAGTATTCTCGGAACAGGAGAACGCCAGTCAGGGCCTAATTCCGAGTATTCTCGGAACAGGAGAACGCCACTCAGGGCCTAATTCCGAGTATTCTCGGAACAGGAGAACGCCAGTCAGGGCCTAATTCCGAGTATTCTCGGAACAGGAGAACGCCAGTCAGGGCCTAATTCCGAGTATTCTGGGAACAGGAGAACGCCAGTCAGGGCCTAATTCCGAGTATTCTGGGAACAGGAGAACGCCAGTCAGGGCCTAATTCCGAGTATTCTGGGAACAGGAGAACGCCACTCAGGGCCTAATTCCGAGTATTCTGGGAACAGGAGAACGCCACTCAGGGCCTAATTACGAGTATTCTGGGAACAGGAGAACGCCAGTCAGGGCCTAATTCCGAGTATTCTGGGAACAGGAGAACGCCAGTCAGGGCCTAATTCCGAGTATTCTGGGAACAGGAGAACGCCAGTCAGGGCCTAATTCCGAGTATTCTGGGAACAGGAGAACGCCAGTCAGGGCCTAATTCCGAGTATTCTCGGAACAGGAGAACGCCAGTCAGGGCCTAATTCCGAGTATTCTCGGAACAGGAGAACGCCAGTCAGGGCCTAATTCCGAGTATTCTCGGAACAGGAGAACGCCAGTCAGGGCCTAATTCCGAGTATTCTCGGAACAGGAGAACGCCAGTCAGGGCCTAATTACGAGTATTCTCGGAACAGGAGAACGCCAGTCAGGGCCTAATTACGAGTATTCTCGGAACAGGAGAACGCCAGTCAGGGCCTAATTACGAGTATTCTCGGAACAGGAGAACGCCAGTCAGGGCCTAATTACGAGTATTCTCGGAACAGGAGAACGCCAGTCAGGGCCTAATTACGAGTATTCTCGGAACAGGAGAACGCCAGTCAGGGCCTAATTATGACTATGCTCGGAACAGGAGAACGCCAGTCAGGGCCTAATTACGAGTATTCTCGGAACAGGAGAACGCCAGTCAGGGCCTAATTCCGAGTATTCTGGGAACAGGAGAACGCCAGTCAGGGCCTAATTCCGAGTATTCTGGGAACAGGAGAACGCCAGTCAGGGCCTAATTCCGAGTATACTCGGAACAGGAGAACGCCAGTCAGGGCCTAATTCCGAGTATTCTCGGAACAGGAGAACGCCAGTCAGGGCCTAATTCCGAGTATACTCGGAACAGGAGAACGCCAGTCAGGGCCTAATTCCGAGTATTCTCGGAACAGGAGAACGCCAGTCAGGGCCTAATTCCGAGTATTCTCGGAACAGGAGAACGCCAGTCAGGGCCTAATTCCGAGTATTCTGGGAACAGGAGAACGCCAGTCAGGGCCTAATTCCGAGTATTCTCGGAACAGGAGAACGCCAGTCAGGGCCTAATTCCGAGTATTCTGGGAACAGGAGAACGCCAGTCAGGGCCTAATTCCGAGTATTCTCGGAACAGGAGAACGCCAGTCAGGGCCTAATTACGAGTATACTCGGAACAGGAGAACGCCAGTCAGGGCCTAATTCCGAGTATTCTCGGAACAGGAGAACGCCAGTCAGGGCCTAATTACGAGTATTCTCGGAACCGCGATTTTTTTAGTCTCGGAACAGCGATATTTGTGTCTAAAGCTTGTCTAAATCCATGTTTTTTTCAACCCAAACCACATTTTTTAAGTTACTTATCTTCATCACTGTCCCAGCTTTCGTTTCACATAAATATTATGTTTGGCACTTCCATCTCCATGTTAAATGTTTCAAATGTCCCAAAGACCGGCCCTAGACAAGCCTCAGAAAATATTTCAATATGTTTTCGTTAACAGTGATTAAAGGAGATTAATGATTCCGATGTTAATGCAAGTAACCACGGTTTCAAAACGAAAAATAAACTCGGCTCAACCAGTAATGTTGTCAGACAGTGTGAGTTTTGTTACGCTTCTTATTTGTTGTATTTTTGTCTAGGCAGTCTCAGGCCAGTAATGAAGTTTGCGTAAGGCAGTGCTGTCCTGAAGGGGTTAACATACATCTAATTATTAGTGACTTGTCAGGTTGTCTGCTTTGGTATATAACTTGTCTGGTAGACTAACGTTATTCATCATTTTCAATAACGCACCGAGAATAGAAACGTGATAGGACTAACTGTCCCGAAGAAAGAAAATCATTAGGACAACAACAAACAATCGTCCTGGGTCTTGTAGAATCCTATAGGATAAGGTCTGCCAGTGTTAAATTCAATAGGACATTAATAGAATAATAACAACAAACCATTTTGTCCTGACAGGGTAGAACGAAACGGGACATTTTCGGTTTTAAAGGTGGACCCTGACGGATGCGTTTTTGCAAGAAACACGTCGAGATCACCAGAAAGACAGCCTTTTCAAGGATCGGAACACTCACTTTGCTCTGGTCTCCTAGAAATCAAACCGTCAAAACGGCGATTCCTCCTTGGCGGAGATGCCGGAGAGAGAAACCTTTTTGGATGGGGTGGGTGGAGGCCATTCATTGTGATTGAAGCTTTTTCTTCTTTGTAGTGCAGTTTTTAAAAAATGGAGCTAATTCCGTTGTTGTGAGTGAAACTCCTTTTGGCAAACTGCATAAAATTATATATAACAAATTTAAAGGGTTGTATTGTGGAAATTTCGTGCAAACTATTTGGTCTAAACTCAGGCGGCCATTTTTCTTTCACTGAAATAATTTGACTTCCAGCACCTCCGCCAAGGAGGAATCGCCGATTTGACGGTTTGATTTCTAGGAAACCAGAGCAAAGTGAGTGTTGTGATCTTGCAAAAACTCATCCGTCAGGTTGCCCCTTCAATAGGGCAGTGTCCTACGAATCAAGAATTTTAATCCTGTGGTTTGTACAAAGATATGTTCTGGAAATGTACTTGTGTTCATCATTTTTTGGAATATGTTTACTGGTTTAATCAAACAGAAATGTGTTAATGCACAGAATATTCGTTTGACAGAATCACTCATACTTTTTGGTTTTGATGCAGTATTTACTGTTGATCCTGTATTTCCTTTCACTATCCTCGTCAAGCAATATGTGTACAAATGCAAATTGGATAGTAGTTATCCACTGGTGGCTCCTTTTTAAAAAAAAAGCTACTGACCTTTCGCTATAAAATAGAAAAATATAACTCATCTCTCAACATAAATTACACTGGCTTCTGTACCAGATGGGTTCCATATGAGCCTCTTGTCTCTTCCACGTGATTAAATGTCTATATGATTTCTTAATATATGTATCCCATGTTATGTCATGTTACAGGTGGGTTTTTTTCCACTAACATGTGACAAAAACAAATGATCAATTCAATCTAATGATTCCTTGGCTGGATTGCAATATCTGTATTATCGGATGGTGGAATGTTGTGATTGTAGTTCACCTTCATGAAAATCCACATTACGATATTTTCCCTTTCATCTTAGTGTGCATTACAATGTATATTGCCACTTCAATAAGCATGTTTCTGTGTCTTTGCAATGCCTCTTTCGCGACACAAGGGAATCGGAGTGTATTGTGCTTGGTAGCACATGAATGTTAACCCTTTCACTGCCAGCCGTTTTTCAGTCAAAAAATACCAAAACTTACCTGGGTAGAAGAAAAAAAAAATCTGCAATATTGCGAATTCTTCTGTGACATGTATGACATTAGACCTATCCTTGCCTCCCAAAATTAAGAAAATAGAGTCTTCAGAAAACAGGCCCTGATTTGATGCTTTTTAGTGACATAAGTATTAAGCCACTGTGGTGCAAAAATGCGACATTGGCGGTGAAAGGGTTAAGATGATTGTACGCCCATGTAAAAGCACGTTCATCCAGCATGTTTAAATCAAGTCATCTGCGATGTGTGTATGTGTGTAGAATAGCAGATTTCTCTCTCCTTTCTTTGGTCCTTATTGTTGTTGTTGTTGTTGTTTCTCTTGTATTCTTTGTGTGTGTGTTTTGTTGTTTTCCCTGTATGTGTGTGTGTATATGTTGTTGTTCTTACTAACTATTATGTACTTTTATTTTTGTTTGTGTACTTTACATATATATTAAACCAAAAAAATTAAGTTTGAATTTTTGTTTTTAATCCTTTGACCCCTTTTGGGGCATGGAGGATAAAATAATAACAAAAACATAAAACCCGATGAAAACATAAAGTCTGAACGTAACAGCGAAATGTCGACTTTGTTGAACTGTGAAAGTAATGCTCTCCTTGAACAAGCGAATGTTGGATGGTGTGGTGAATGTGTGTGGTAAAGTTGTTGGAAAGAGAGAGACAGGTTTGAATGAGCCGTATGAAAGACGAACTAAGCGAAAAGCCAGGAAGATTGCGAATGACACCTCCCATGTTTTGTACAGTCTTACCTTCGGGACGCCGCTACAAGACTTTCAAAGTTAACGCCAGGGCACAGAAAAGTTTCACCCCCCCCCCCCCCCCCCCCATATCCATCCACCTCTTAAACTCATGATTCTTTTGAATGTCTGCTCATGTTGAAAGAGTCTACCTTAATCCCTATGTTGTATGCACCCATGTGACCTGTGTAATCCTAAAATATGTATTGTATACACATGCGTGCCAAATGTCAATATCCTTATGCATTGTATTCATCTTAGTAATACTCAGTCATCTTTGTGATTCTTATGTGACTTGTCATCCAAAAATGTGCTGATATTTATGCATGCTGAATGTCAATGTTTCTGCTGTACGGCACCTGGACGACATTTCTCCTTGAGAGATAATAAAGTGATTTTGAATTTGAATTTGAATTTGAACTATATTTCCGACTGTTAGATAGTTACTAATATTTAAGCAAACGCGTTGTCCATTTCGAAATATATTATAGAAATTAAAAACAGATTATTTTTGTTATTCTTAGGAATGAATTTTTCACGTTTTCACGAAGTTCATTATATTTTGGACATTCCATTATGCCATGACATTCATCCCCAATGTCAACGATTTCGCAATTACGGTAAATGCGCAAAACTCTTGGAATATGATGATGTCCTCCAACTTCTATAGGCAATTTCTGATGGTAGGTAGGTAGGTAGGTAGGGACAGGCTTTCATAGCCGTAGGCCTCGCGGCCTATATAACGTCCCCTCTTTGAAT
>CM065704.1:21544181-21551681 GCA_017654935.2 Phymorhynchus buccinoides
GACGCACGCATGGTAGAAATGCTTACGGGCGTTTGTAAAGTAAAGTAATCAGAGCTCAAATGGTCACACACACACACACACACACACACACACACACACACACACCACACACACACACACACACACACACACAACACACACATACAAACACTTTGTTACCTGAGAGAGAGAGAGAGAGAGAGAGGAGAGAGAGAGAGAGAGAGAGAGAGAGAGAGAGACAGAGAGAGACAGAGAGAGAGAGACAGACAGAGAGAGAGAGAGAGACAGAGAGAGAGAGAGAGAGAGAGAGAGAGAGAGAGAGAGAGAGAGAGAGAGAGAGAGAAGAGAGAGAGAGAGAGGATTGTTTCTTACTATGGAGAGAGAGAGAGAGAGAGAGGGATTGTTCTTACTATGGAAGAGAGAGAGAGAGGATTGTTCTTACTATGGAGAGAGAGAGAGAGAGAGAGAGAGAGAGAGAGAGAGAGAGAGAGAGAGAGATTTGTTTCTTGCCAGAGAGAGTGAGAGAGAGAGAGAGAGGGGGGGGGAGGGGATTGTTCTTGCCACAGAAAGAGACAGACAGATAGAAAGAGAGGATTGTTCTTGCCACGGAGAGAGTGAGAGAGAGAGAGAGAGACAGAGACACAGAGAGAGAGACAGACAGAGACACACAGAGAGAGACAGACAGAGACACACAGAGAGACACAGAGAGAGTTGTTCTTGCCAGAGAGACACACAGAGAGAGTGGACTGTTGTTGCCACAGAGAGCGGGGGAGAGAGAGAGAGAGACAGAGACAGAGAGAGAGACAGAGACGGAGAGAGATAGAGGCGAGAGAGAGAGAGAGAGAGAGAGAGAGAGAGAGAGAGAGAGAGAGTAGAGAGAGAGAGAGAGAGAGAGAGACGGGGGTGGGTTGGGGTCAGACACAGAGACAGAGGGGCAGAGAGAGTAGCTACCTGGCCGTGGTACTAGGCCTACCCGCTGATTACGTCACCAGATCCAGTTAGGAGCCAAAGGGGCCGGCGTAGCGTGTCGCCACACGCACGTGGCCACCACGCGCTGCACGTGCGAACCCTCTGAGGTCACACTGCGCTGTGCCTGCACTGCTGACAAGGAACCTACAACACCAGAGAGCAAGAGCGAGCAAGCGAGAGAGAGGGGTGAGAGGAGAGAGAGAGAGAGAGAGAGAGAGAGAGAGAGGAGAGAGAGAGAGAGAGAGAGAGAGAGAGAGAAAAACGAGAGAGAGAGAGAGAGAGAGAGAGAGAGAGAGAGACTAGAGAGAGAGAGAGAGAGAGGAGAGAGAACACTGTACGAGCGAAACACTGAACACTGAACAACTTTAGCGAGCGAGAGTTTAAACATAGCTTAGAGAGAACGAGAGACAGACCCTGAAGAGAGAGAGCGAGAGAGAGAGAGAGAGAGAGAGAGAGAGAGAGAGAGAGAGAGAGAGAGAGAGAAGATAGAGAGAGAGAGAAAGAAAACGAGAAAGAGAGAGAGAGGGGGGAGGGAGAGAGAGGGAGAGAGAGAGACTTCAGACTTTAGATACTTTATTTTACAAGGATATGAATTTATTAGGCTGGGCCTAGTCTTCCATTATGTCCTTTGGTCCCTAGGCAACGCAACGCGTAACTAATACTAATGAACCTAATACTAATGAACCTAATACTAATGAACCTATACTACTGAACCTAATACTAATGAACCTAATACTAATACCTAATACTGATGAACCTAATACTAATGTTATAAATGACACATTGGGACAAACAAAAACAAGGGCGTCGCCGAGCGGCAGACATGTCCGTCACCAGCAATGCCACGCACTTGCGACACCCCGTAGAGTGTCACATCCTGACACAAAATTGGAAGGGATTCTGTCTTCTAGTTCACGAGATACAGCTTGAAGAAGAAACATATAGCGCAAAGAAGGAAATTTCGGTTTTCAAGGTCACACTTCAAGGTCAAGGTCAGCATGGTGATAATTTATGCTCGGATGTTTTCTTCTCTAGGGTACATACAGTACCACACACAATCTGAAGCGCTTCTGTCAAGTACCAATGTGGAAAATATGGCTTAAAACCCAATGTGTAGACCCCTACCACATTCAAGGCCTACGGATCGCCCGGACCGTGACCTTGACCTTGATCGGTATGCCACCATCAGAACGGGCATAAGCCAAAGTACCTTCATGCCAAATTTGAAGACTCTAACACTAACGGTGTGGGAGTTATGGCCCCTGAAAGATTTTCGGTTTTCAAGGTCGTACGCCAAGGTCAAGGTCACGACGGCAAAATGGTTTGCGCGGATGCCTTCCTCTCATGGTGACACACCAGCACACACAATTTGACGTGATTCTGTCAATCCGTTCGAATAAAAAGATATCCTTGGGACAGACAGGAGAAAAAAATGACCCTCCGATTTTCAGGCTCCAGCGATCTTTTTGACCTTGACCTTTTTGACCTTGATCGGTATGCCATCATCAGAACGGGCATAAGCCAAACCACCTTCATACCAAGATTCAACATCCTATGTTGATCGGTGCCCGAGATATGGCTAAAAATAGATTTTCGGTTTTTCAAGGTCGTACGTCCAAGGTCAAGGTCACGACGGCAAAATGGTTTGCGCCGATCTCTTCCTATTAAGGAGGCACACCTTCACACAAAATTTGACGCGATTCGGTCAAGCGGTTCGGGAGAGATATCCTTGGGACAGACAGAAAAAAGAAAAGAAAAAAACCCCCAAACAAACAAACAAACAAACAAACAAACAAAATACAAACCAACCCATCGCAATAGTCCGTCTTGGTGACGGACTAATAATGAGCAGGAACAACAACGGTAGCAAATAATTATAACAATGACATAGTTGGCAGAGCATCAACATCAGCAATAATAAGAGTAAATACTAGTAGTAATACAAGAGACAGAGAGAGAAGAGAGAGAGAGAGTAAGAGAGAAAGAGAGAGAGAGAGTGAGAGAGAGAGAGAGAGAGAGGAGAGAGAGAGAGAGTAGAGAGAGAGAGAGAGAGAGAGAGAGGGGGGGGGAGAATAGAGAGAGAGAGAGGGAGAGAGAGGTTGAGAGAGAGAGAGAGAGAGAGAGAGAGAGAGAGAGTGAGAGAGAGAGAGAGAGAGAGAGAGAGAGAGAGAGAGAGAGAGAGAGAGAGAGAGAGAGGAGACTAGAGAGAGAGAGAGAGAGAGAGGAGAGAGAGAGAGAGAGAGAGAGGGGTTTTCTCTTTGTCTCACCGGAAATCCGAGAACTTGTGTTTTGTGATGGTAGGGGCTGCTTGTGTGTGTGCGTGTGGTTCGTTGCTGTCGCCATTGTTGTTTCTTCTTTTCTGTAATCTTTTTCTTTCTTTCTGTCCTTTTCTCCGAGCCGCTGTTCCTTTCATCCTTCTTTCACTTTCGCTCGTCTCTGTGCTTCATACTCAGTCTCTGTCTCTCTGTCTCTCCTCTCTCTCTCTCTCTCTGTCTGTCTCTCTGTCTCTCTGTCTCTCTCTGTCTCTCTCTCTCTGTCCCTCTCGTCTCTCTCTCTGTCTCTCTCTCCTCTCTCTCTCTTCTCTCTAATTAAAGCAAATCTGTCTCTCTGTCTCTCTCTCTCTCTCTCTCATCTCTCTCTCTCTCTCTCTCATCTCTCATCTCTCTCACTCTCTCTCTCTCTCTCGGATACCTCTCTCTCTCTCTCTCTCTCTCCTACACACACACACACTAATAATTAAAGCAAATAAAGCTGTTGCTGCATATTAGTAGTAAAGGCCAAACAATGAAACGCATCAATTTTTAAGAGTTCATGATGAATGGTAAGAATATTTATATCACTTCTGCTAATGCTTGTGCGACGTATTGGTGTGAATTGGATGTCATGGGAAGTGAATAAAACATGTAGGTTTACATTTAAAGGAGCACCCTGACGGATACGTTTTGTTGTTGCAAGAAACACGTCGAGATCACCAGGAAAACACCCTTTACAGAGATCGCAACATTCACTTTGCTCTGGTTTCCTACAAATCAAACCGTCAAATAGACGATTCCTCCTTGGCGGAGGTGTTGGAAGTCAAATTATTTCAGTGAAAGAGAAAGCATGTGGCTTAACCCTTTTCTAATGGCCGCCTGAGTTTAGACCAAATTACACACACACACACACACATCAGACATGCACACACACACACACAGACACACAACACACACACACAACGTACACACATACACACACACACACAAAACACCACACACACACAAACACAAACACACACACACACACAACACAACAACACACACACACACACACACACATACCACACACACACACACACACAACACACACACACACAACACACAAAACACACACACACACACACACCACACACACACACACACACACACACACACACACACACACACACACACACACACACACATAGGTATTTTAGGTAATTGGTATTTGGTACTTTATAGTCACAGAGGCGTCTCTGTGAAATTCGGGTTGCTCCCACCAGGAGAGCGCATCGCAGCCAGAGGCGCGCCACCCAATTTTTTTTTTTTTTGCATGTGAATTTTTGTGTGACTGATGAGGAAGGAAAGGGGGGTGGGGGTGGGGGAGATTGTGACCAAATGACAACTTTTTCTTTGTCACTGGGTTTAGCGTGTGCTAAGTGCATGGGCACACGGAACCTCGGTTTGTCGTCTCACCCGAAAGACTCCACGTTCAGACCGTAAGGCCTAGTGCAAAGTGAGAGGAAAAATCCCCTGTATCCAGGTTCGAACTAGGGTTTACTTGACACAAAGCGAACGCGTTACCTCTGTGCCACTCTACACCTATACACACACACATACACACACACAAAGGTCATGTCTTTGTGCCCTCGAGATTTGCACGTGCAACCTTTGAGTTTGACATAGAACGGGAGAAGGGGGTTAAGGTGACTGCCTCGAGGGAAGGGGGAGATCACTATAAGTCCAGTATTAAAAATAAGGTGCCGACAGTTTATATTGGCATTTATACTTTGCATCAAAGCGTTAATGGGTCGACCCACACGTCCAACCTCAGTCGTAAGACTATCCAACTACGACATGTGTGATGCGTGAATCTTATGAAATACGACTGACTAAATGAATGTGGTGAAATCCTACTCGTTTCGTTCACTATATTTGTAGGAATGAATGAAAATCCGTTTAGCGTCCTCTGGTCTGAAACAGACACATATGGGACATTAGTAGATTATAAAGATGGTGGGAACGATCCTGGAGGCAATCCCCGGAGGCAGTGCAACTCCAGGAAAGTCCCGAATTTTTAACGATACATATGTATTAAAACAGTGTTGTTGTTATAATTCCTATGTTTGTAGAGCACCATGCATGAATACCTGTATTTGTATGTCAGATATTTCGTATTTTGTGGGTTTTTTAAATTTTATTTGTTGTGTGCCTGTTTGTTCTTATAATCATTCATGCAAAATGTTGTGTTTCTACAATAGGGGAAGACGGGGGTAAAAAGCGCATGGGCGGGTAAGAAGCCCACCCCAATTATCTCATGAAATGAAGCAAATTTCAGTCTCATTTTGCCCATGACTGAAATTTTCTTTATTTCATGAGATAATTGGGGTGGGCTTCTTACCCGCCCATGCGCTTTTTACCCCGTCTTCCCCTATATTCTTAAAATCGTGTATTGATGTATTTCTTCATGCTGATTGCACTGCTTGAGAAATGATTTTTATTTTTTTTCCTTATCTTTTCTACTATGGTTTTCCTTTAAATTCATTTAGTCAGTCAATATTGGTGTTTCTATCTTATTTATCTGTGTTCAACAGTCGTCGAACCATATTTTCCTATTTTCCTATAGCACAGTGTAATCTTCTAGCTTGTTGCTGCTGATATGTTGACTGATCTGTGTTTGTTCATATACTGTGGACCCAATAGGTTTAAACCTATCGTGCATTGAGGTCTACATCAATATAGTGAACAGTAAACAGTAGTATTTCATCAGTAGAATGCCTCACAGACATGGTCACAGATGGGTAGTCGTATAACTGCAGCTGGACGTGTGGATCAGCCCCTTTAGCCTTGAAGAAGCCAAGCCGCTCCATCTATATACTCAAGAGTGGGTTCTTTTGCAAGGCTCTCCTCGTCTCTCCTCGATCATCTCTCTCTCGTCTTTCTTCGCTAGGAGCGTACTCACCTCAATTCTGCCGGTCTTCCTCTTCGGCCTATTCTCTCTCTCTCGCGCTTCTCTCTCTCTATCCTACTCTTCCTCCTTCTCTCTCATCTCATCTCTCTTTGTCTCGCACTCTCTCTGTCTAACTCTCACTCTCTCCCTCTCAATCCATCTGTCTCTCTTCTGCCTCTCCCAACTCCTCAGGTCTCCGGTTATCTCAATCTACCTCTTCTCCCTCTCCTCATTCTCTCTCTTCCTCTCACATCCTCCTCTCCGTTCCGTCCCTCTCCTTCGCCTCACTCCGGCTCTCCTGCTCCACACCTTCCTCCTCAAATCTCCTCTCAGTCTCTCTCAATTCGCCCTCCTCCCTCTCAGCACTCCGCCTCCATCTCGTCTGCTCTCTCATCACTGTTCTCCTCTCATCATCGTCAATCATCTCTCTCAAGTAATCTTGTGATTTCTCCTTCTCTTCCTCTCTCCTCTCTCCTCTCTCTCTCTGTCTCTCCTCTCTCTCCTATCTGATCTCTCTCTCTACCATCTCGCTCTCTCTTTTTCCCTCTCTCTCCCCCTCTTCTTCCATTTTCTCCCGATTTCTTTCTCCCCTCTCTTATTATATTCTCTCCCTATTTTTTTTTTCTTTCTCGCTCTCCTCTTTTTTTGATTCTCCCCAGCTTTCGAATCCTCGCTCTCTCCTCTCTTCCCTCTCCCCTTTCGCTCTTCTCCTCCCCCTTCTCCTCTCTTTCTCCGTACCCCGCTCCCCTCTCTCGTATTTTTTTTTCTCCTCTGCATCTCTCTCCCTCCTCTCTCTCTCCCTGTCTCTCTCCCCCAGCCCCCTCAATCTCTATCGTCTCTCTCTCTCTCGGTCTCTCTCCTCCTCCTCTCCGTCATCTCTCAGAGTCCTCTCTCCCATTCTCTCTCCTCGTCTCTCTCTCTCTCTCCTCCCTGTCATTCTCTCTCATCGTCTCTGTTCTCTCCTCGTCTCCACCACTCTCTCCTCTCTCGGTGCTTCTTCCTCCTCTCTCCCCTTCTCTCTCTTAGCTCCTCTCTTAGGCCACCAAATTCTCCCTCTCTCTCTCCTCTCTGTGAACTGTCTCCCCTGCCTCGTCTCATCCCTTCATCATTCATCCTCTCTCACTCGACATTCCTCATCTCGGCCCTCCTCTCTCTCACCTACCCCTCTCTTCGTCTTCTCTCTCCAACCCTCTCTTCACTCTGTGATTCTCCCACTCTTCGATCCACTCTCTCTCTCATCTCTCTCAGTCTCTCTCTCTGTCTATTCCTCTCTCTATCTCTCTCTCTATCTCCTCCATCTCCTCAATCCTCACTCCTCCCTCCCTCATCATCTCCCCATCTCTTCATCTTCGTCGAGTCGTCTCTGTA
>CM065704.1:21569181-21571681 GCA_017654935.2 Phymorhynchus buccinoides
TAACTACGGTGTGGCGAGAGCGCCGTATGCTTTGGTTTGTTCGATAATTCCTTTGATGGTTTTACAACAAATAAAATAATCTGAGTTTGAATTTTGATATGGTTGAGGGGAAAGGGGGCATGCAAGCAAACGGGGGATTCTACTAGAGGGTGGGTGGGTCGTGGATGAAGGATTTTCACTATGATTTGGGAATGGGTAGAACTAGAAGGGTGGGAGTAAAGTGGGGCGGATGGAGGAAGGGGCTCGCACAGTGACACGCACACATGTACAGAGAGAGATATATATATATAGTTTTACATCAGTTTAAAGAGGCAATGCTATGGCATAGCAGGCACCTTTCTAGAATGGGTTAACCAGTGACATAATTATAAGCCTTTTACTACTTGCCTTATATGCAAATTCCTTGATGTTGACTAACTCTACTTTTAAGTTGCGATGGAGGAAGCCAAGGGTCTTACTGACTTTGCTGCGCACATTTGAGATGTGGGTGTCCCATCTAAGGTCTTGTGATATTGTAAAGCCCAGACATTTATTTTCATCTCTATCCAATCCAGGTCCTGGCCATATAGTTGGTAGTTCTTTATCAGGGGATTTTTCTTCCTGATCACATGGAGGCTCTTGCATTTGTCGGGATGGAAGGACATCCATTTGTTTTCCCATGATGCTAATTCATTTAGGTCTGGTTGGAGATCATTGAGGTCTCTGGGAGGGTCCACAGCTCGGTGACAGAGTCGTCCACAAAGAGAAAGGAAGTTGGAAGATAGTTGCCTCGAAAGACCATTGATGCCAACAGGAAAAGGGTCGGCCCAAGCACAGATCCTTGGGGGACTCCTGATTCTACAGGGATAGCTTCGGATGCAGCTCAATCAACAACTATTTTTTCCTGCCTGCCTGCAAGGAAGCTCTCAATTAATCTATTGACTGAACTTCTGATCCCATAGTGGCGAAATTATTCATAAGGAGATAGTGATAAATCTTATCAAAGGCCTTTTTAAAATCCACGACTAGGACGTTGGTCCTTCCAGATAAAAATTTAAAAATAAGCGACAAAAATGTGCTTGATAGTGGTGGTGAGAAATACTGGGTCACCAACTCACTCACACACACACACCACAACTCGCATACACACACAACACAACTCACACACACACACGCACGCGCACACACACGCACACACAGAGGCGCGTGAAGGTCGAGAGGGTATACAGTCGTATATTGTAAAGACAAACAATTTATCATATGTGTGTGTGTGTGTGTCACTGACTGAGTCAGTTGTGTCTGACTATAACCTTTTCATAGCAGATAAAGCGACTGCTATTCTACTTTTACAGGGCTGGACTGAAATTTGTTTTCATTGGTGGTAGGTGATAGAAGCTGTGAAGCAGTGACCGACACCTAGGCATCTATATATATAAAAAAAAGACAAACAATGTATCGTGTGTGTGTCACAGTGTGTGCGTGTTGTGTGTGTGTGTGTGTGTGTGTGTGTGTGTGTGTGTGTGTGTGTGTGTGTGTGTGTGTGTGTTGTGTGTGTGACTGACTGAGTCAGCTGACTATGACTTTCACATAGCAGATAAAGCTACTCGCTATTCTACTTAGAACTACAGGGCTGGACTGAAATTTGTTTTCAGTGGTGGTAGGTGATAGAAGCTGTAAAACAGTGACAGACACCTAGGCATCCATTGTTTCAGAAGGCGTAAAATCTCTATTTTTCTCTCTCTCTAGGCATCCATAAAATAAGTTTTTTAAAAAGGACCTAGAATACTACCTTGAGGAACACTACTGCTAACATGTGCAGCCTACAGACTGATTTCACATCTTTACTATTACAATACTGAGTTCTGTTACATGAAAAGTCTTCTATCCATATATAGTAAATTGTTGTGGATTCCATAACCATGTAATTTAATTGTATGTTGTAGGCCTACTTACAACAGTTGTGTTGTAATGGAAAGAGTGACTTGTTTTGGGCTTAAAAGCTGATTAAGTTCTTTTAAAACATTATTTATTATTTATTTTGTTATTATTTGTTTTTAAATAAATAGATCTAGCGCAGGCCAAACAATGTCTTAGCGTGTACTATTTCACTTCTGAGTACTGGGTGCACTATCCCAGGTTGTTGGGGTGATGGCTTATGCACAGTTTCTTATTTCAAGCACTGGGAGAGGGGTGGAAGTAAAGTACATTTTCTTACTACACATTTCATAATTTGCACACCATTTCAACGCCCCAGGAGAAATATCAGTATGCAGTACACTTTCTTGTTACAAACTTGCTGTTTGTATACCCTTTGAAAATCCAAAATAACCCTCTTTTTTTTAAAAAGCGTGAATAGCAAATTTCTTCTTTACATCCTGCAGTCCTAAAGATTACAGGCAAATGGGAGGGAACATGAGAATCAGTGAATAATTGACATCATTGGTAGTGCAACATACTGGGAATGAGATTGAATCATACAAATTATTTTTAAATTTTGTCTGAAATTGAGAGGATTTGTGGG
>CM065704.1:21581681-21584181 GCA_017654935.2 Phymorhynchus buccinoides
GACTGAGTGAGACCCCTCCCTGCCAACCCGATCACTTGATCCAGACCTTTCCATTGTCAGGGTTTAGAACAAACAAAAAAAGGGGGAGGGGGGTGGTGGTATAAAGTATGATAAGCTCACGCGGTGCTTACCACCGCAACAGTAAATCGTCCACCGGCTTGGGAATTGTTGCCTTGTCTTCCTGGTCTGCTTTCCCTGAGGTCTTCAAAGCTCGGATGTCTTTTATGATCACCATTCTCCTTTCATTTTACAGAGGCCATGTTAGGCGGAAGCCCTTTTCATCAGAGCTCGTGTAGCGTTATCTTTATTACCGACCGCCTTTCTTGCCAATCATCGGAACTGGAACATATCCGGAGAAGAATATTGGAAGGTGGTTTTCTGTCATAAAAAATGGTTCTTGGGCCACCGGTTTGGCTTTATAAGGTTTTTTGTTTTGTTTTCCTTACCCGATTCCTCCGGAGGTCATTAATGCACCGTCACTTCCGACCGCCACAAGTCAAAGGCTTGCAGTGCGCATGTCAGGAGTGTGGCACGCGCGTCACGCGCCTCAACGCTAGTCGCGCATGCGCTAGATGGTTGACTTGGTTGGGACTAAACTTTGGAGAGAGAGAGAGAGAGAGAGAGAGAAAGAGAGAGTACGTCGCTCTCAGCACCTTGGCGTGAATGCACCGGAGACAAGGGATTGACGAATTGCAAGAAGCTGGAAGGAGAGGAATAAAAAGTATTAACCCTTTCACCGCCAGCCATATTTCAGCCAAATGTTTCCATTAAATTTACCTGGGTAGAGAACAAAATCCATCGGCAGTATTTGGGATTCTTCTGTGACATATATAAAATAAGGTCTATCCTTACTTACCCAAACTAAGACAATAGGGTCTTTGGATAATAGACCCCAATTTGGTGCTTTTTAGTGACATGGGTGTTCAATCACTGTGGTGCTAAAATGCGACTTTGGCGGTGAAAGGGTTAAAGGAAGAAGAAGGAACGGTTTAGGTGGGACAGTACCTAGGTTGGACTGAGTAAAATGATTAGATTCTGCAAGGAAATAAAGTCAGGTGTTTTTTCTCCCACGTTCTTGGTTTGTACGGTAGGTTTTGTTTGATTAATGACTAGCAATTTACCAGTCGCGTAGTAATAGTACATGCTACTTTGCTTTAAATGCAAACTTTGCTAGATACTTACTCTTTTCCCTAATTCCTACTTTTGTTGCTCTCTCTCTCTCTCTCTCTCTCTCTCTCTCTCTCTCTCTCTCTCTCTCTCTCTCTCTCTCTCTCTCTCTCTCTCTCTCTCTCTCTCTCTCTCTCTCTCTCTCTCTCTCTCTCTCTCTCTCTCTCTCTCTCTCTCTCTCTCTCTCTCTCTCTCTCTCTCTCTCTCTCTCTCTCTCTCTCTCTCTCTCTCTCTAAGTGAATGGGTGGGGATGGGCAAGGGTTGTGGAATTTTTATAATTTACTTTTTTCCCTTATTTATTGCTTTACTTCTTGACTTTTGTTCTTTTCATGTATTTGATTTTGTTCATGAGGGCACGGTGTAAAAAGTCCCACCAGGCTTATCTGTTTACCCTCAATAAAAAAAAAATCGAGATCGAGTTCGAGTTCGAGTTCTCTCTCTCTCTCTCTCTCTCTCTCTCTCTCTCTCTCTCTCTCTCTCTCTCTCTCTCTCTCTCTCTCTCTCTCTCTCTCCCCTCTCTCTCTCTCTCTCTCTCTCTCCCCCCCCTCTCTCTCTCTCTCTCTCTCTCTCTCTTCTCTCTCTCTCTCTCTCTCTCTCTCTCTCTCTCTCTCTCTCTCTCTCTCTCTCTCTCTCTCTCTTCTCTCTCTCTCTCTCACCAGTGGGTGTGGAACAAGGCTGCTTACTCTCACCAAACAAATCATAAACGAAGTAGCAGATGAATCAAAGAGAGATGGAAGACACGCACTCTATTGTTTGCTGACGACATAGCCCTAGTGTAGTGGGATTACAAAACCAATTAAATGTATTAGCTAGAGCATCTAATAAAATAGGATTGACAGTAAATTTAACTAAAACAAAAGTCATGGTATTCAGAAAAGGAGGTCATCTGGCAGCACGAGAGAAATGGTACTTAAATGGAGAAACACTTGAGGTAGTTAACTCGTACGTTTGATCTGGGCTTTACATTGACAACAAACCTGTCTTTAGAAATGGTAAGGCTAAGAAAAAGGCAATAGGTCTATCCCGGGCACTATGGAAAATAGAATGCAGTGATGTTAAAGTGTTTTTACGTTTATTTGATCACCAGATTCAACCTGCACCAGTGACACAAAAGGTATGTCATAGCGATAGAGTTCGCAGTCTGTGCTTATCGATATTCTAAAACCATGCTGTGGCGTGTTTCAGAGCGTTTTCGCATCCGAATAGAGCGTATGATTATTAAGGTACTTTCATTCCAGAGTGTTTGTCTTGGTCATCAGTCTAGCTAAGTCAGACCCCCCCCCGCCCCCCGCCCCCCCCCCCCCCCCCCCCCCTCCCCCCCCTCCCCCCCCCC
>CM065704.1:21589181-21601681 GCA_017654935.2 Phymorhynchus buccinoides
TGCACCCCCGTCTCTATATGTCCCCGTCTCTGTGTGTCCCCGTCTCTATATGTCCCTGATTCTATGTGTCCCCATCTCTGTGTGTCACTCTCATTACACCCCCGTATCTATATGTCCCCGTCTCTGTGTGTCCCCATCTCTGTGTGTCATTGTCTCATTGCGCCCTCGTCTCTATATGTCCCCGTCTCTGTGTGTCCCCATCTCTGTGTGTCCCCGTCTCTGTGTGTCCCCATCTCTGTGTGTCACTCTCACTGCACCCCCGTCTCTATGTGTCCCCGTTTCTGTGTGTCCCCATCTCTGTGTGTCACTCTCACTACACCCCCGTCTCTATGTGTCCCCGTCTCTGTGTGTCCCCGTCTCTGTGTGTCCCCATGTCTGTGTGTCACACTCACTGCACCCCCGTCTCTATGTGTCCCCGTCTCTGTGTGTCCCCGTCTCTATGTGTCCCCGTCTCTATGTGTCCCCGTCTCTGTGTGTCCCCGTCTCTATGTGTCCCCGTCTCTGTGTACCATTCTCATTGCGCCCTCCTCTCTATAATAAGGTTCCCGTCTCTGTGTGTCCCCGTGAGTTAGGGATAGGGTTTGGGTTTCTGGTTAGGGATAGGGTTTGAGTTTCTGGTTAGGGATAGGGTTTGGGTTTCTGGTTAATGGTAGGGTTTGGGTTTCTGGTTAGGGGTAGAGTTTGGGTTTCTGGTTAAGGGTAGGGTTTGGGTTTCTGGTTAGGGGTAGGGTTTGGGTTTCTGGTTAGGGGTAGGGTTTGGGTTTCTGGTTAGGGATAGGGTTTGAGTTTCTGGTTAGGGATAGGGTTTGGGTTTCTGGTTAATGGTAGGGTTTGGGTTTCTGGTTAGGGGTAGAGTTTGGGTTTCTGGTTAAGGGTAGGGTTTGGGTTTCTGGTTAGGGGTAGGGTTTGGGTTTCTGGTTAATGGTAGGGTTTGGGTTTCTGGTTAGGGGTAGAGTTTGGGTTTCTGGTTAAGGGTAGGGTTTGGGTTTCTGGTTAGGGGTAGGGTTTGGGTTTCTGGTTAGGGGTAGGGTTTGGGTTTCTGGTTAAGGGTAGGGTTTGGGTTTCTGGTTAGGGGTAGAGGTAGGGTTTGGGTTTCTGGTTAGGGGTAGGGTTTGGGTTTCTGGTTAAGGGTAGGGTTTGGGTTTCTGGTTAGGGGTAGGGTTTGGGTTTCTGGTTAGGGGTAGGGTTTGGGTTTCTGGTTAGGGGTAGGGTTTGGGTTTCTGGTTAAGGGTAGGGTTTGGGTTTCTGGTTAGGGGTAGGGTTTGGGTTTCTGGTTAGGGGTAGGGTTTGGGTTTCTGGTTAGGGATAGGGTTTGGGTTTCTGCCTAGGGATAGGGTTTGGGTTTCTGCATAGGGGTAGGGTTTGGTTTTCTGGATAGGGATAGGATTTGGGTTTATGGTTAGGGGTAGGGTTTGGTTTTCTGGTTAAGGGTAGGATTTGGGTTTATGGTTAGGGGTAGGATTTGGTTTTCTGGTCGGGAGTAGGGGTTTGGGATTATGTTTAGGGTTTGTATTAGGGTTAGGGTTAGGTGTTTGAGTCACACACAGACGGATAGACGTATGACGGGGACACATAGAGAGTGACGGGGACACATAGAGACGGGGACACATAGAGACGGGGACACATAGAGACGGGGACACTTAGAGACGGGAATGCGGAGACGGGGACACATAAGGAGACAAAATTGGTGACGCATAGAGACGGGGGCACAATGCTTCAGCCACTGGTTCTCTTCAATTCCTTTCTTCTTCTCTTCCTAATACCCCTACCCCTTTTCTTTCCCCCACTTTATCATTGCAGAGGGGAGAGGGGGATCTCTTTCTCTACTCATTAGTATGGGAACTCACACTTTCTCTCGCTGTCTCTGTCTCTGCCTCCGTCTCTGTCTCTCCCTCTGTGTCTCTGTCTCTGTCTGTCTGTCTGTCTGTCTGTCTGTCTCTCTCTCTCTCTCTCTCTCTCTCTCTCTCTCTCTCTCTCTCTCTCTCTCTCTCTCTCTCTCTCTCTCTCTCTCTCTCTCTCTCTCTCTCTCTCTCTCGTTATTTTCTCTTCTGTCTCCTCAAGTGTATAGCGCCTTTGGGTTTTTTTCTTATTATCTGGCCAGAGGACGAATATTGTGATTGGTCTCTCTCTCTCTCTCTCTCTCTCTCTCTCTCTCTCTCTCTCTCTCTCTCTCTCTCTCTCTCTCTCTCTCTCTCTCTCTCTCTCTCTCTCTCTCTCTCTCTCTCTCTCTCTCTCTCTCTCTCTCTCTCTCTCTCTCTCTCTCTCTCTCTCTCTCTCTCTCTCTCTCTCTCTCTCTCTCTCTCTCTCTGTAAGCCGATTTTCTTCAAAAACTCTTGGACATATATCAATAAAATTTGGCAGAGGGGTAGGCATCTTTTTTTCTTCTTTTTGTTGAATATGATCTCACTGAAGTAGTTTGATTTGTGGAAGCTCGTTTCCTGAAAGACAATTGGACTGCAGCGCCAATGCACTCTGACCTTCCGTCACCCCGCCCCCACCCCCACCCACACCCCCGCTCTCCTTGTGACGTATCGATATGCCGCAATCTCTATGTGTCTGTACCTTTTATATCTCCGTCTCTGTCTGTCCCCTAAGCCCTCTACGTAACCCGAGTGGATGTATAGAGACAGTGACACATGGAGACATTTAGAGACAGGGAGGGTGGGGGGCACGCCAAGACAGGGACATAACAGTGACGGGGGGCACAATGAGGGTGACATATAGAGACGGGGACATAATAGTGACGGGGGGCACAATGAGGGTGACACATAGAGACGGGGACATAATAGTGACGGGGGCACAATGAGGGTGACACATAGAGACGGGGACATAATAGTGACGGGGGGCACAATGAGGGTGACACATAGAGACGGGGACATAATAGTGACGGGGGGCACAATGAGGGTGACACATAGAGACGGGGACACAAACGGTGACGGGGGGCACAATGAGGGTGACACATAGAGACGGGGACATAACGGTGACGGGGGGCACAATGAGGGTGACACATAGAGACGGGGACATAACGGTGACGGGGGGCACAATGAGGGTGACACATAGAGACGGGGACATAACGGTGACGGGGGGCACAATGAGGGTGACACATAGAGACGGGGACATAACGGTGACGGGGGGCACAATGAGGGGACACATAGAGACGGGGACATAATAGAGACGGGGGCACAATGAGGGTGACACATAGAGACGGGGACATAACGGTGACGGGGGCACAATGAGGGTGACACATAGAGACGGGGACATAACGGTGACGGGGGGCACAATGAGGGTGACACATAGAGACGGGGACGGTGACGGGGGGCACAATGAGGGTGACACATAGAGACGGGGACATAAACAGTGACGGGGGGCACAATGAGGGTGACACATAGAGACGGGGACATAATAGTGACGGGGGGCACAATGAGGGTGACACATAGAGACGGGGACATAACAGTGACGGGGGGCACAATGAGGGTGACACATAGAGACGGGGACATAACGGTGACGGGGGGCACAATGAGGGTGACACATAGAGACGGGGACATAACAGTGACGGGGGGCACAATGAGGGTGACACACAGAGACGGGAACATAACAGTGACGGGGGGCACAATGAGGGTGACACATAGAGACGGGGACATAATAGTGACGGGGGGCACAATGAGGGTGACACATAGAGACGGGGACATAGCAGTGACGGGGGGGGGGGGGGGGCACAATGAGGGTGACGCATAGAGACGGGGACATAATAGTGACGGGGGGCACAATGAGGGTGACACATAGAGACGGGGACATAACGGTGACGGGGGGCACAATGAGGGTGACACATAGAGACGGGGACATAACAGTGACGATAGGCACAATGAGGGTGACACATAGAGACGGAGGTACATCGATACGGCACCGTTGTCCTCTCCCTCCCTAACCCTGCATTCCTCCCTCTCTCGCTCTCTCCCTCCCTCCCTCTCCACTGTGATCAAGAACCCATGATGGAGGGTGTTTGTTCCCAATTAATTTCCCATTCCTCCTTTTCTTCCTCGACCTGCAACTACACGGGATCGAGATCACATGGATGTGTCCCCGTCTCTATGTGTCCCAAGTCTCTTTATTATGTCACCCTTATTGTGCCCCCGTCTCTATATGTCACCCTTATTGTGCCCCCGCCTGTGTGTCCCCGTCTCTATGTGTCCCCGTCTCTATATGTCACCCTTATTGTGCCCCCGCCTCTATATGTCCCCCTTATTGTGCCCCCGCCTGTATATGTCACACTTATTGTGTTCCCGTCTCTATATGTCACCCTTATTGTGCCCCCGCCTCTATATGTCACCCGTATTGTGCCCCCGCCTCTATATGTCACCCTTATTGTGCCCCCGCCTCTATATGTCACCCTCATTGTGCCCCCGCCTCTATATGTCACACGTATTGTGCCCCCGTCTCTATATGTCACCCTCATTGTGCCCCCGCCTCTATGTGTCACCCTTATTGTGCCCCCGTCTCTATATGTCACCCTTATTGTGCCCCCCGTCTCTATATGTCACACTTATTGTGCCCCCGTCTCTATATGTCACCCTTATTGTGCCCCCGCCTCTATATGTCACCCTTATTGTGCCCCCGCCTCTATATGTCACACTTATTGTGTTCCCGTCTCTATATGTCACCCTTATTGTGCCCCCGCCACTATATGTCACCCTTATTGTGCCCCCGCCTCTATATGTCACCCTTATTGTGCCCCCGCCTCTATATGTCACCCTTATTGTGCCCCCGCCTCTATATGTCACCCTTATTGTGCCCCCGTCTCTATATGTCACCCTTATTGTGCCCCCGCCTCTATATGTCACCCTTATTGTTCCCCCGCCTCTATATGTCACCCTTATTGTGCCCCCGCCTCTATATGTCACCCTTATTGTTCCCCCGCCTCTATATGTCACCCTTATTGTGCCCCCGTCTCTATATGTCACCCTTATTGTGCCCCCGCCTCTATATGTCACCCTTATTGTTCCCCCGCCTCTATATGTCACCCTTATTGTGCCCCCGGCTCTATATGTCACCCTCATTGTGCCCCCGTCTCTATATGTCACCCTCATTGTGCCCCCGTCTCTATATGTCACCCTTTTTGTGCCCCCGTCTCTATATGTCACCCTCATTGTGCCCCCGTCTCTATATGTCACCCTCATTGTGCCCCCGTCTCTATATGTCACCCTTATTGTGCCCCCGTCTCTATATGTCACCCTTATTGTGCCCCCGTCTCTATATGTCACCCTTATTGTTCCCCCGTCTCTATATGTCACCCTTATTGTGCCCCCGTCTCTATATGTCACCCTTATTGTGCCCCCGTCTCTATATGTCACCCTTATTGTGCCCCCGACTCTATATGTCACCCTTATTGTGCCCCCGTCTCTATGTGTCACCCTCATTGTGCCCCCGCCTCTATATGTCACCCTTATTGTGCCCCCGACTCTATATGTCACCCTTATTGTGCCCCCGCCTCTATATGTCCCCCTTATTGTGCCCCCGTCTCTATATGTCACCCTTATTGTGCCCCCGTCTCTATATGTCACCCTTATTGTGCCCCCGCCTCTATATGTCACCCTTATTGTGCCCCCGTCTCTATATGTCACCCTTATTGTGCCCCCGCCTCTATATGTCACCCTTATTGTTCCCCCGCCTCTATATGTCACCCTTATTGTGCCCCCGTCTCTATATGTCATCCTTATTGTGCCCCCGCCTCTATATGTCACCTTTATTGTGCCCCCGTCTCTATATGTCACCCTCATTGTGCCCCCGCCTCTATATGTCACCCTCATTGTGCCCCCGTCTCTGTATGTCACCCTTATTGTGCCCCCGCCTCTATATGTCACCCTTATTGTGCCCCCGCCTCTATATGTCTACCTTATTGTGTCCCCGCCTCTATATGTCACCCTTAATGTGTCCCCGTCTCTATATGTCACCCTCATTGTGCCCCCGCCTCTATATGTCACCCTTATTGTGCCCCCGCATCTATATGTCACCCTTATTGTGCCCCCGCTTCTATATGTCACCCTCATTGTGCCCCGCCTCTATTTGTCACCCTCATTGTGCCCCCGTATCTATATGTCACCATTATTGTGCCCCCGTCTCTATATGTCACCCTTTTTGTGCCCCCGCCTCTATATGTCACCCTTATTGTGCCCCCGTCTCTATATGTCACCCTTTTTGTGCCCCCGCCTCTATATGTCACCCTTATTGTGTCCCTGTCTCTATATGTCACCCTTATTGTGCCACTGTCTCTATGTGTCACCCTTATTGTGTCCCTGTCTCTATATGTCACCCTTATTGTGTCCCCGCCTCTATATGTCACCCTCATTGTGCCCCGTCTCTATTTGTCACCCTCATTGTGCCCCCGTATCTATATGTCACCATTATTGTGCCCCCGTCTCTATATGTCACCCTTTTTGTGCCCCCGCCTCTATATGTCACCCTTATTGTGTCCCTGTCTCTATATGTCACCCTTATTGTGCCCCCGCCTCTATATGTCACCCTTATTGTGCCCCCGCCTCTATATGTCACCCTTATTGTGCCCCCGCCTCTATATGTCACCCTTATTGTGTCCCCGTCTCTATATATCACCCTTATTGTGTCCCTGTCTCTATATGTCACCCTTATTGTGTCCCCGTCTCTATATGTCACCCTTATTGTGCCCCCGCCTCTATATGTCACCCTTATTGTGTCCCTGTCTCTATATGTCACCCTTATTGTGTCCCCGCCTCTATATGTCACCCTTAATGTGTCCCTGTCTCTATATGTCACCCTTATTGTGTCCCCGTCTCTATATGTCACCATTATTGTGCCCCCGTCTCTATATGTCACCCTTATTGTGCCCCCGTCTCTATATGTCACCCTTATTGTGTCCCCGTCTCTATATGTCACCCTTATTGTGCCCCCGCCTCTATATGTCACCCTCATTGTGCCCCCGCCTCTATATGTCACCCTTATTGTGCCCCCGCCTCTATGTGTCCCCGACTGTGTGTCCCGGTTTCTATATCTCACCCTTATTGTGCCCCCGCCTCTATGTGTCCCCGCCTCTATTTGTCACCCTCATTGTGTCCCCGCCTCTATTTGTCACCCTCATTGTGCCCCCGTCTCTATATGTCACCCTCATTGTGCCCCCGCCTCTATATGTCACCCTTATTGTGCCCCCGCCTCTATATGTCCCCGACTGTGTGTCCCGGTTTCTATATGTCACCCTTATTGTGCCCCCGCCTCTATGTGTCCCCGACTGTGTGTCCCGGTTTCTATATGTCACCCTTATTGTGCCCCCGCCTCTATGTGTCCCCGCCTCTGTTTGTCACCCTCATTGTGTCCCCGCCTCTATTTGTCACCCTCATTGTGCCCCCGCCTCTATATGTCCCCGACTGTGTGTCCCGGTTTCTATGTGTCCCCCGTGTCTGTGTCTCCGCTCGGATTAGGGAAACGGTTAGGGCTAGGGCTAGGAGTTCAGGTTAGTGTTTGAGATAAGTATGAGGTTATGAATACGGTTAGAGTTATGAAAAACAAAGAGATATATATAAGATAAGACAGAGAGATAGATATAATAAGATGAGGACACATAGACTCGGGGACATAATAGACATGGGGACATAATAAACACGGGGACACATAGGCACGGGAACCCTTAGAAACGGGGTCATAATAATTTTTATTATGGAGACGGAGACGCGTAGAGACAAAATTGGTGACGCATTGACTGAGACAGTGGCACATCTTCACGTAACCACCAACTTAATATTACACTGCACAGAGATTCAAACCATTGTCCCCGTGATATCGCGGCATCCTGCAGGTGGGCTTGGCAGTAGAATCCACGGGGGTCCAGACTTGGCTTAACACCTTTCTTTCTCTCCCTTTTTGCTTCCAGACATAAATCAACTCGAGGTGGTGAAGTGACGGGACAAACTGCTGAACTACAAGAACTACAACTTTCAATGCAAACTACAAGAAAAAACAAATCGAGAGAAAACATACAAGTACTATATTCACCACAGTCAGTATCACAATGGAAATACGGGCAAAGTCTTTACGTTAGACCTACTAAGCATACAATATTTCTTTAAATGGTCAAATGTTGACAAAACTAGAAACAGCGTGGACAACATATTTATTGAATATGGTAACATTATCTTAGAAAACACTGTTTTACTAACAGGACAGCACCCTTGTTATGTGGAACAAGTTACCAACTAACATTAAACAAGCACCTTTCTTCTTCTTTTTCATCATCGATCGCTCAGACAGGAACCCCAGTGGCCCGGACGAAGGCTGCCGTTCGCCGAAGATCCTCCAAAGAGCCGAAGATCTTTACCCGAACCGGTGTTTCCGACGGCCAAGTTTCGTCTCGCAGGTTCTGGAATAATCGAGTCTTGAAGGATATGACCAACAGTCATGTCAGCGGCTCCACAGGGGCACACAGGGGAATCTCCATGGAACTTTGTATACATGTGATGTTTGAGTCTGGAGTGCCCAGTCCTCAATCTTGTCAATATCACTTGGTCTTGTCTGGAGAGGTGGTGGTAGGCATCACTGGCGCGGTGGTTTGGATGTTGTTGCAGCCATCTTCTCCTCAGCTTCTCCTTTATAATTGCTTTTGCTTCGCAATAGGTGACTTGTTTGCAGTCTTGCTGCTGCTTCCCTCCCTCTTTTGCAAGCCTGTCTGCTTCCTCGTTTCCTTTTATGTTGCAATGTGAGGGGATCCACTGGATGACTGCTTTCTTTGTGGATTGCTGCAATGTCTGCAAGGATGAGGAGAGACTGTTCAGCTCTGTGTTTCTTGGGCTGTTGAGCGCTTGCATCACAGACAGAGCATCGGAGAAGATGAAACAAGCACCAAATACTAACATTTTCAAAAAATGTACTGAATGGCTGGGAATATTATAAAAGTCTGACATAGGCCTACGAATATACGATGGGTGATTATCAAAAACCTGAGTGCGCGATAAACCTTGTGCATAATAAACTATACAATCAAGGACGGGACGTTTGAAAGCATAACGGCTATGTTTAGTCCCTATAATTATCCTAACGTCACCTAACCTAGACAACCCACCCCATCATGTTTACGTTCCTCAATCTCAAAGTCTTCTTCTTTCGGCTTTATGAAAATAATCCTAGGCTCGTCCTACCTAACCCTATCCCTTTCCCAAGAATGGCAGAACGTTGCTTCTTGGTGGAAACTTCCCATGCAAATATGTGAGAGAGGACGCGTAAAGTGCGTGATAGCCAATGAGTTGCAATGTTTGGGCCAGCTTAAATGAAAGCAGGGGAGATAATTAGTGACAACGAATCATGTCATTAAAAACACACGGACCCACCACGATTAAGTCCCTTGCGGTTTTTTCTGGGTAGCTGTGACCCACATACAAATTTCCCCGACTTCAAATTGAGCCTGCTCTTTAAAATGAATGTTTCGTTTTAAGTTTGGGGGCATTTGTATGGGAGTCAAGCCTGATCAAAACAAGATTTCTTACCAGCTATAAGAGGGAAAACACGTGAAACCCGTGATTTTGACACGTGATCTGGTGGGTCTTTAAAAACAATCCTTGTATGTTAACAGCGGTATCAATAATCTGTGTTATTTACAATATTTGTGTGTGTATATATATATATGTGTGTGTGTGTGTGTGTATATATATATATATATATATGATGGTGATAAGCAAACTATATATATATATATATGTGTGTGTGTGTGTGTGTGTGTGTGTGTGTGTGTGTGTGTGTGTGTGTGTGTGTGTGTGTGTGTGTGTGTGTGTGTGTGTGTGTGTGTGTGTGTATATATATATATATGATGGTAATAAGCAAATATATATATATATATATATGTGTGTGTGTGTGTGTGTGTGTGTGTGTGTGTGTGTGTGTGGTTTCCATAATGTATTCAATTATTCCATTGTGGCCTGCACCTGTTGCGTCACCCGTTATATTCGTCCGTCAGAAGCAGTAACCAGAGATTTTTGAAAACTCAAACCCACTGTCCTTCCTCTCCCCGTCACCTCCCCCCTCCCTACTCACCCCCCCCCTCACCCCCCCTACTCACCCCCCCCCCTACTCACCCCCCCTACTCACCCCCTTCCTCTACCCCGCTTTTGTGTAATGATTGGAGATTGTGATCAAGTACAGTAACATAGATGATTAAGATCAAGTGCTCAAGTGCAATACAAAATGTTATTTTAATTTGTTAGAGAGAGGGAGGGAGTCGAGAGACGGAGCAAAAGAGAGGGAGAAGGAAAGAGGGAAAGAAAGAGGGAGGAGAAGAGAGAGAGAGAGAGAGAGAGAGAGAGAGAGAGAGAGAGAGAGAGAGAGAGAGAGAATTTATACCAAATACCAAATGCCATACCAAGCTCCCATCGAGAACACAGCTTTGTATTTGATTCTAGCCAGTGTAAACTGCGAATGTGTGTAGTTATATGATCAGAGCGTGAGATTCTGCGTATGAGGCGCACAGACTTGTAGTTTTTGTTTTTTGAATTCATAATTTTTAGTGGGTGTCTTTGTACAAAAAGATAATACATATAAAATAGTAGTATATTCAGGCTTTTTGGTCAGCGGTTTAAATTTTTTAAAAAGATAATACATATAAAATAGTAGTATATTCAGGCTTTTTGGTCAGCGGTTTAAAAAAAAATTAAAATATAATACATATAAAATAGTAGTATATTCAGGCTTTTTGGTCAGACAAGCGGTTTTTTTAACAAATTTATATGTATTATCTTTTTGTACAAAGGGAACATCATCCATAGCCCAAATCTGACTGCTTCATTGGTGGAGGGAGGTGAGGGAGGTGAGGGAGGTGAGGCATAGCGTGGAGTTGGGATCTGATGCAGCATGTGTTTCTTTGCGTTGTGTCGACGTTGCGCAGCGCAGGTGTGATGCTGAAGTCCCTCTTTCAACTGATTCCCAGCCTCTCTCTTCTTGACTAGGCAAAAAACTAACTAGCATAGTAGGCCTACCGTGTTATTAAAAGAAACTGGTGCCATGATTTGCTGGGCTCAGACTCTGGTAATAGTCACAGGTCTCCCGTTCAGCATCGGCGAGTCAGAGACTGCTGAGCCGGTTATTTCCTGGTAGATCTGCTTCAGGGGGTTCCTATGCAGCCCCCTCCCTTTGCCTTAGCCTCGGCTCGGTGACACGCAGCAGGGAATGCACTTCGCACACAAAACATCACTAATCTGACTGTGTTGCAGGCAGAGAGCTCTGTTGCAGGTAAAGAAAGTAAAGGTCCCGCTACCACCACACATCCAACATTAGTCGTACGACGTTCCAACTGTGAGGCTTGCATCTGATGAAATACTACTGTCTACATGAATCTGATGAAATCCTACTACACTAGTTTCGTCCACTATATTCACGACGACTCCAATGCTTAAGTGTAAGTATAAATTAAATGCAGTCTTCATCTAGCCAGTCAGTTGTGTGTTGTAAATGTAATGAACACGGTATAAGCCGTGGCTGTAAGTTGAAATATATAAGTATATGTATCTTTGTGTGCTTGTAAATTGTTTGACTAACCTATTCACATTCTGTGTTGTGCTATGGAACAATCGTTGCTTTGTGTCTTATTCACATTCTGTGGTGTGCTATGGAACAATCGTTGCTTTGTGTCTTATTCACATTCTGTGGTGTGCTATGGAACAATCGTTGCTTTGTGTCTTATTCACATTCTGTGGTGTGCTATGGAACAATCGTTGCTTTGTGTCTTATTCACATTCTGTGGTGTGCTATGGAACAATCGTTGCTTTGTGTCTTATTCACATTCTGTGGTGTGCTATGGAACAATCGTTGCTTTGTGTCTTGTTCACATTCTATGGTGTGCTATGGAACAATCGTTGCTTTGTGTCTTATTCACATTCTGTGTTGTGCTATGGAACAATCGTTGCTTTGTGTCTTATTCACATTCTGTGTTGTGCTATGGAACAATCGTTGCTTTGTGTCTTATTCACATTCTGTGTTGTGCTATGGAACAATCGTTGCTTTGTGTCTCGTTTCTCTCCTGGTTTCTCCGAATTTTCAATTTTTATTTTTATTTTCAATTTTTGGTTGTTGGTTTTTTTCATTTCATTCTAAATTCTTCCTTCCTTTTAAATTCAGAATTATGATGGTATTGTAAGCAAGATTGCTTAACATTTTCTTCAATTCTGATTATTAGTATACCTATAGATCTGTTTGAACCAACACGGTATAAGCTTTCAGCTTGTTGTTGCTCTCGTTGACTTCATGTGTGACTGTGTTATGAATTGAATAAACATTTGTTGAAACCTAGACTCCAGCACACGAATGTGATCAAATGTCTGATCCACAAAACACAGACACTTCGTCAGATTCGGGCGCGAGAGTCTACGAATATATTGAACAAAACTGGCAGTGTTTCCTCAGATTCGTAATAGACAGTGGTATTTGGTGAGAGTTATGCCTCGCACTTGGATGGCCGTACGACTTGGTTGGACGTGAGGAGCAGCAGGACCCGAAGA
>CM065704.1:21606681-21616681 GCA_017654935.2 Phymorhynchus buccinoides
TAATGCATCCGTAAACATCTTTAATGGAAAACAAAAGTTGTAAAACCAGATCGTATGTGTTGTTGTTGTTGTTGTTGTTGTTGTTGTTGTTGTTGTTGTTGCTGTTGTTGTCGTACCCTGGCTTAAAGACTCCAGGGATCATCCCAACAGCCAAAGCACTTGAACACTATGGTACAAACCCACCAGCTAGGGATGAGAACAATACGTGTGTGACCGTTTTTTTATTACCCCGCCACGTGCACAGCCACACTCCGACTTCGGAGGATTTTGGACCGACGATGTTAGGCTAGGAGCTTGCCATGGCTTAAGACAATCCCCGCATAACTAGGCAGAACATAACAACATTTTGATGTAGCCTTGGTGTTCTAGCTTATGTCACCTGGTCTGATACAGCCTTATGCCAAGGCATATCGTAAGTGTTAAAATATGTTTTAGTGAATAATAGACCAAGTTTAGTCCATGTACGTTCTTATTGTATGTCCAAGCTCATCAGTTTGTACATTAACACAAAGTGCGAGGTGTGCAGAGATACAGACAAACTAACTCGTTGAGACTAGCTTACTTGTCCGACTTCAGTGAAGTTATTTTGGTGTTATTTGTTCGTTGCGCTCTACGTTAGGGTACTCGTGGTCGTTTTAACTGTGGTTAGTAACCCACAAAGCTGCCTACAGGTCACTCCAAGCTAGGTTGACTTGTCTCCCTTCTTTCTTTCTTGTCTTTCTTCTTTTTTAAAGGTGTCCCCCTTCCCGCCTTCTCTGATTTTGTTATTTTCTCTTGAACCCCCCCCTCCTCCTTCTCGACCTTACCCCCACCCCTATTCCCTTCCCCATCTCATTTCAAACACTTCTCAAGAAATTATGTTTATATCTTTGTCTCTCGATTTGTGTCTGTTTGCCCAAAGTTGTAACCCCCTAAAATCACAAACGGGTTTGAAGAGAATGTGTCGGACGGTTAGGGTGTAACCGTAATGTGATGGAGGGTGAGGGTATAACCGTAATGTGATGGAGGGTGAGGGTATAACCGTAATGTGATGGAGGGTGAGGGTATAACCGTAATGTGATGGAGGGTGAGGGTATAACCGTAATGTGATGGAGGGTGAGGGTATAGCCGTAATGTGATGGAGGGTGAGGGTATAACCGTAATGTGATGGAGGGTGATGGTATAACCGTAATGTGATGGAGGGTGATGGTATAACCGTAATGTGATGGAGGGTGAGGGTATAACCGTAATGTGATGGAGGGTGAGGGTATAACCGTAATGTGATGGAGGGTGAGGGTATAACCGTAATGTGATGGAGGGTGAGGGTATAACCGTAATGTGATGGAGGGTGAGGGTATAACCGTAATGTGATGGAGGGTGAGGGTATAGCCGTAATGTGATGGAGGGTGAGGGTATAACCGTAATGTGATGGAGGGTGAGGGTATAACCGTAATGTGATGGAGGGTGAGGGTATAACCGTAATGTGATGGAGGGTGAGGGTATAGCCGTAATGTGATGGAGGGTGAGGGTATAACCGTAATGTGATGGAGGGTGAGGGTATAACCGTAATGTGATGGAGGGTGAGGGTATAACCGTAATGTGATGGAGGGTGAGGGTATAACCGTAATGTGATGGAGGGTGAGGGTATAACCGTAATGTGATGGAGGGTGAGGGTATAACCGTAATGTGATGGAGGGTGAGGGTATAACCGTAATGTGATGGAGGGTGAGGGTATAGCCGTAATGTGATGGAGGGTGAGGGTATAACCGTAATGTGATGGAGGGTGAGGGTATAACCGTAATGTGATGGAGGGTGAGGGTATAACCGTAATGTGATGGAGGGTGAGGGTATAGCCGTAATGTGATGGAGGGTGAGGGTATAACCGTAATGTGATGGAGGGTGAGGGTATAACCGTAATGTGATGGAGGGTGAGGGTATAACAGTAATGTGATGGAGGGTGAGGGCATAACCGTAATGTGATGGAGGGTGAGGGCATAACCGTAATGTGATGGAGGGTGAGGGTATAACAGTAATGTGATGGAGGGTGAGGGCATAACCGTAATGTGATGGAGGGTGAGGGTATAACCGTAATGTGATGGAGGGTGAGGGTATAACCGTAATGTGATGGAGGGTGAGGGCATAACCGTAATGTGATGGAGGGTGATGGTATAACCGTAATGTGATGGAGGGTGAGGGTATAACCGTAATGTGATGGAGGGTGAGGGTATAGCCGTAATGTGATGGAGGGTGAGGGTATAACAGTAATGTGATGGAGGGTGAGGGTATAACCGTAATGTGATGGAGGGTGAGGGTATAACCGTAATGTGATGGAGGGTGAGGGTATAACCGTAATGTGATGGAGGGTGAGGGTATAGCCGTAATGTGATGGAGGGTGAGGGTATAACCGTAATGTGATGGAGGGTGAGGGTATAACCGTAATGTGATGGAGGGTGAGGGTATAACCGTAATGTGATGGAGGGTGAGGGTATAACCGTAATGTGATGGAGGGTGAGGGTATAACCGTAATGTGATGGAGGGTGATGGTATAACCGTAATGTGATGGAGGGTGAGGGTATAACCGTAATGTGATGGAGGGTGAGGGTATAACAGTAATGTGATGGAGGGTGAGGGTATAACCGTAATGTGATGGAGGGTGAGGGTATAACCGTAATGTGATGGAGGGTGAGGGTATAACCGTAATGTGATGGAGGGTGATGGTATAACCGTAATGTGATGGAGGGTGAGGGTATAACCGTAATGTGATGGAGGGTGAGGGTATAACCGTAATGTGATGGAGGGTGAGGGTATAACCGTAATGTGATGGAGGGTGAGGGTATAACCGTAATGTGATGGAGGGTGAGGGTATAACCGTAATGTGATGGAGGGTGAGGGTATAACAGTAATGTGATGGAGGGTGAGGGTATAACCGTAATGTGATGGAGGGTGAGGGTATAACCGTAATGTGATGGAGGGTGAGGGCATAACAGTAATGTGATGGAGGGTGAGGGCATAACCGTAATGTGATGGAGGGTGAGGGTATAACCGTAATGTGATGGAGGGTGAGGGCATAACCGTAATGTGATGGAGGGTGAGGGTATAGCCGTAATGTGATGGAGGGTGAGGGTATAGCCGTAATGTGATGGAGGGTGAGGGTATGACCGTAATGTGATGGAGGGTGAGGGTATGATGTAAAACATTCTCTGGAGTTAAAACCCTTTCGCCGCCAATGTCGCATTTTTGCACCTCAATGGCTTAACACCTATGTCACTAAAAGGCATCAAGTGAATCAGGTCGTGTTATCCAAAGACCCTATTTTCTTTATTTTAGGAGGTAAGGATAGGCCTAATGTTAAACATGTCATAGAGAAATTCCCAATATTGCAGATAATGTTTCTACCTGGTTAAGTTTAATGGTATTTTTTGGCTGAAAAATGGCTGGCGGTGAAAGGGTTAATCGGTGCGGGTGCTTGGCCGCAAGGTTTTTTTTTGGTGAAAGATGCCAAGATTGGATACGGAAAGGGGGGAGGGAGAAGGGGGGGACAATGAAATAGCGGCAGGCGACCACACGTGTAAATTGTCCACAAGCTGCAAGCTGTTGGAGCCTTGTCGGTTCCTAATCATTTCAAAATCAGACGCCGGGTAGACACAACTGAAGACGAAGAAAAGAAGTACTAGTATAATATTATAACGGTCGACGAGTAAGCTCCTTTTGTAAAAGTGCAAAAACCTCGAACAAGAAACTTCGTGTCAGCTCGGCCGCCTTAAAACCTGCCAGGCATACGGGAGCACGCTCTCCAATGGAGGGGAGAACACAAAAGGTCACCCTCTCCACTTTGGGGAGAAAAGAAAAGAGGGTCAGACCGCTCTTCATTAGAAGGAGAAGCACAAAACACAACGTGCTGTTAAGAACAACTCTGCACTTTCCTTGCCGCGGCCTACGTGACCGGAGAGAGAGTGGTAGGGGGTTAAAAACGAGTTAATGGAAAAGATCCGATGACAGAAAAGAAACGCAACACTGATCTAGCTATTCGCCCTACGGGGTGGGTCTCCACTCTGCACAACTGATAGTCGGATTAGCTAGAGACCTGGTGATTTAGTTAGGCGGGGACCCGTCACGACTTACACCACCCAGCATGCCCATAATGTTAGGTAATAGGTCCCCGCTGGAGTTTCCTAATACTTAACACTCCACAACTACGAAGAGTAACCCAGCACCAGCATACAGCCTTCCTTGTTGGGAGTTTAGCGAGCTTCCAACACTTGAAGAAAACAAACACGCAAATTAACACACCTCCGCCTCGTTCAACACGAACTGCAAGTTGAGGACGCACTCGGCTCTCAAAAAGCGGAAGATTTCAGGTTTGGCTCCAGTTCCACATCCGCAAATCTACGACCTGATTCTCCGAGGTGTGAGAGGGCTCAGAACTCCGCTTTCAGTTACCGCTGGCACCCCTGGGCTATAGGCCAGGCTGTCGCTTCCCACTACCACTGGCAGCAGAGGGGCCAGCTACTATTCTTGATATCTGGGCTAGAATTTGTTTCTAGTGGAGCTGACTGGGCCATGGCACACCCCCACTCTCTCTTTCACTGCACATATAGTGAATATAACAAGTAGGGTTTCATCAGATGACTGGGCCATGGCACACCCCCACTCTCTCTTTCACTGCACATATAGTGAATATAACAAGTAGGGTTTCATCAGATGACTGGGCCATGGCACACCCCCACTCTCTCTTTCACTGCACATATAGTGAATATAACAAGTAGGGTTTCATCAGATGACTGGGCCATGGCACACCCCCACTCTCTCTTTCACTGCAAATATAGTGAATATAGCAAGTAGGATTTCATCAGATGTATTTAGACAGTAGAATATAACAAGTAGGGTTTCATCAGATGTATTTAGACAGTAGAATTTAAGGCAGGATAGAGTTTCAAGTGAACGGGTGTGTTAGTTTATCGGCCGATCTGGGAGTTACAGGGAGTACATTTTCGCGCTTGCTGCCTTAAGTGATACGACTCAATCCAACTGCGATCCAACCGTGACATTAATTTTGTGAGGCATGATTCTCGTGAAATACTACTGTCTAAATGAACCTGATGAACTCCTACTAGTTTGGTTCACTATTGATAGACCCCTGTACGCAAATCTGACGAAATGTGTGTATTATGTTTGGCATCAGCCATTTTATCAGATTCCTGTACTGGGGTCTACATGAGTCCGTCTTACAGGGTGGGGGGTAGGGTTAGGGATAGGGTTAGTATTCCAAAAAGGTTATTAGCTAAAAATGTTCCTAAAATACAGCTTTATGTATGGTAAGAAAGGCAATAACGGAAAAATAAAATTAACCGAGATAGGTAGGCGGGGTGGCACATCTTGACCTTTACCCAATTATTTTTAGACGGAAGTATTTCACGTGAATCACGCCTCACAGTTGGATCGCAGTTGGATATAAATCGCACGCGCGTGGAGGCCCCTTTAGAGTATTTATCATTCTTCAGTTGTCATTTTGTTCTTTTGGACATTGTTGACGCTAATTTGACGGTCAAACTTCAAGCTCTAGTATTGGCTTTTTATCAACGGTCAACATTAGCCTGTAGTAGGGGCCAATAGTAAACGAGAGCTGTACAATCAATGGTTTTCTATAGTATTGGAATATTATATCAAAGCTCAGCTTAGTCTTTCGTGGAAGACTATGCCTCTTAAACTTGGGGGCATTTTGCCCTGGCTCTCTGGCTCTTGTGCTGCGGCTAAAGGGGTGGGTTGGCCTTTGGGGACCTTCCCCAATGCCGTCTGTCCTGAAATCCCTTTGGCCGAGAGAGTGGGGATGTACCCTGGACAAGGCTTCGCCGTTGTAAACAAATTTTAGCCCAGCCCGCCGGAATAGCAGCTGCCCCCACTGCTGTCTGGCAGTCATTGTCGGAAACGACAGACTGGCATACATGCCATTCCACTCACCTACCGCCCTTGGCATTGTATACATCTGTATTGTTAAAAATTGGGGACTTTCCTGGTGTTGCACTGCCTTCGGGCATTGCCTCCAGGATCGTTCCCACCATCTTTATATCTACTAATGTCCCACATGTGTCTGTTCCAGACCGGAGGACGTTAAACAGAATTTCACCTTGGCATTTTGAGTGCGTCTGAAAACCAAGAAGCGGCAGATCGTGTTCGTGTTATCTGGTGGTTGTTTTTCTGTTCTGTTTTACAAGGATTATTTGCTAATTTATAAGTTTAAATCTCTAACTTAGAATCTAAGGTTTCGCCTTTTTGGTTCAAGATTTCTAAACTAATCACAACTTCTGGGAAGAAAGAAAGAAAGAAAGAAAGAAAAAAAGAAAGAAAGAAAGAAAGAAAGAAAGAAAGAAAAAAGAAAGAAAGAAAGAAAAGAAAGAAAGAAAGAAAGAAAGAAAGAATGGATAAAAGGAAAAGATCCCATCAGAGTCATGAGGCTTGATGCGAGTGTTTGTTGTTGTTGTTGTTGTTGTTGTCATCGTTAATTGTCATCGTCATCGGCGTGGCAACAACTGAAACACCCTCTATTGACTGTCATTTTAATGCAATATGAAAAGACGAGAGTTTGGGGCATGGTGGGGGGAACGGTGCTCCGTTGTCAACTTCCAAAATATCATAATCTTATAAGAACTCCCCCACCCCTACGTCCCCCGCCCCCCGCCTTTTTTAAATCTCACCTTCCCATGCTGCACCCGAACCCTCCATCACCTTGCCTCTTTTGACTCCCTTCTTGCTGCTCCTTCTTTTCTTACAGCCACACGTCCACTAAAATCGCACGACTGTACGATACGATTCGATCACGTGATCTCCACGAACAAATTTGATTGGTGCACCGAGATCCCGTGATTGAATCGTATCGTACAGTCGTGTGATCTTAGTGGACGTGTGGCTGGCCCTTTACCCACCACTATATCCCTCGCCTACAAAACTGCCGTTAGCACAATATCAGACCCATATTGTCCAGCTTAAGGCCGGATTCACATTAGACGCGTAAGTTCCGTACGGAAAACCCTAAATAAGTGGAAGAAAGAAGGATACAAGTTTACGCATATATAGGGGGAAATTCGCTGCGCAAATCTGTTCCCTTCTTTGTTTCACCTATTTGTGGATTGCGCACGGGTTTCCGCATGGAATATCCGCTTATGTGTGTACACGGCCTAATGAGCAATGATTTTAAAGTTAACAAGAATAACGGCGTGTGCACATGCACAGTGAAACCCATCTGTATATCCCACCCCCTTTCCTTCCTCATCAGTCACACAAAACTCACATGCAATTTTATTTTTTTTAAGGTGGGACGCGCTCTCCGTGTGGGGAGCAACCAGAATTTCACAGAGACGCCTCTGTGTCTATAAAGTACCAAATACCAAATATACCAAATACAATCCGCAAATACGATACTGGAAGTAAGAAATATTCGGTTATATTTCTTACTTCCAGATTTTTTTTTATTAGGCTTTTTTTTTTTTTTTTTTTTTTTTTTTTTTTGGGGGGCGTTAATTTGCAACATGTAAGGGTTAAATCAAGCATTGTTCCCGTTTAAAACGCGGAATCGAAATTGTCCAACCTATTGAGGAAATTTTTTACTTATGCAATGCGCATGGCGCCATTTTACCATATAAGAAAACAAACAGTTAGTCCAATGTTTAATAACATCTAAGTAAAACAAATCCAGTTTCCCCATTCATTGAACAATCATCATCATCTAGTAAAAAGCCAAGTGTCCGTGTGTGTGTGTGTCTGTCTGTCTGTCTGTCTGTCTGTCTGAAACACAAAATCATATAGTAAAAAGCCAAGTGTCCGTGTGTGTGTGTGCGTGTGTGTGTGTGTGTCTGTCTGTCTGTCTGTCTGAAACACAAAACGGGCCTTATAACTCCGCCGTTTTTCGACCGAATCGCTTCAAATTTGCTGTGAGCCCTAACGGGCTGATGGCAACGGCAACCAAGGCAGCCGTGTCATTTGCGCGGTTCGGCAAATGCGCGAAACGCGCATCCCCCGGCCTCTCGGCGCCCGTATCTCCGGTGTTTCTGGGCCGATTGCCTTCGAATTTGGCAGGAAGATGACCGGGGATGGTGACTATCCGTGTACCAAACTGGAAGCGAATCGATTTAGAAATGCCGGAGATACGGGCGCCGACAGGCCGCTTAACGTTTTCACAAACCGCGGCGTAACCAGACCCAACATTGACTGGCGATTTGGAACATGCGTGACCAGGGATAGTGACTATCGTCGTGCAAAATTTCAACAGCAACCGTTCATAAACGCACGCTATAACCCGATTTACATTTGTGCAGTCCCAAAAACAAAAGCTAATTTCAATCAACACTTTTTGCACACACACCTCGCTGCAGCGGACCAGTCACCAACCAGTCAACAACACAAATGAAGAGCGGAGATCACTTTACCGTGGTACTAGCATCGTGCTATGTTCACGGCTAGGCCCAGGGACAGCGGGCGGTGAGCTGAGAGAGAGAGAGAGAGAGAGAGAGAGAGAGAGAGAGAGGGAGATGATTGACGTTCGTATGCCTGTGTGCGGTATGGTTTGGTTACGAATATAGGGGGATGGGGTGGGGGTGGTAGTACTGCACGTCTAAGCAGAACAGATTCTCAGGCGATCAAAAAACACATGTTCACGTGTTGGGCAGCAGCAAAGTCTGTTCATATTTGCCCCCAGAAACATAACGAAAAACACCGTGTACCCCGCCGTTCTACAATAAACACAACAGTCTGCGATGCCGTCTGTCATCTAGGGTACCACAGACATATACTGCCATTGCTGCCTTCCCAAGATGTGTGTGAAAAACACAGGAGTTGAACACAGAGACTGCCTGTCTGTTGAAAGCCACAATAACAAACAAGTGTGTCGCCCAGTGGCACATAAGTCCCCGAGCAAGTAAATGTGGGGAGGGAGTAGGTGTAGGGAGGAGATAGCTGCCACGGGGTTAAAACTGCCATGGGGTTAAAACTGCCACGGGACTTAACTGCCACGGGGCGATTGCTAGTCTTTGTAAAGAGATCATGCTCGTGAAAATGACACCGCTGTACAACAGAAAAGTATTGTCAAACCACGGATTAATAATGTTTTAAGCAGACCATTGGACAACTTATTGGGTAGTAGGTTGCTTTTATAGAAGAAAAGCCCCCGAACAATACGTATTTAACAACTTTGTTTTAGAAAAGTAAGGTTAAAGTAAAATCAGGGTTTTCTCAAGTTTATAACAAACCATATATTCTAACTTATTGAGGAACGTTTGCAAAGAAATCTGTATTGTCAAAAAAAATCAGGACTTTACTGGTGTTGCACTGCCTCCGGGCATTGCCTCCAGGATCGTTCCCACCATATTTATATCCACTAATGTCCCATATATATGTGTCTGTTCCTGACCGGAGCACGTTAAACAGATTTTCATTCAACAGAACGTGGATTGGCTTAAAGGTAGACCCTGACGGATGAGTTTTTGCAAGAAACACGTCGAGATCATCAGAAAGACAGCCTTTTCAAGGATCGGAACACGCACTTTGCTCTGGTTTCCTAGAAATTAAACCGTCAAAACGGCGATTCCTCCTTGGCGGAGATGCCGGAGAGTGAAGCCATTTTGGATGGGGTGGGTGAAGGTCACTCATTGTGGTTGAAGCATTTTCTTTTTTTGTAGTGCAGTAAAAAACCCAAAATTGGAGCTATTTCCTTTGCTGTGAGCGAAACTTCTTTAGATAATCTGAATTTTAAAAAATTTAAAAAGAAAAAACAGTTTGTATTGCGAAAATGTCGTGCAAACGATTTGGTCTAAACTCAGGCGGCCTTTAGAAAAGAGACGGCACACGCCTTCCCTTTGGGTGAAAGAATTTGACTTCCAGCACCTCCGAGGAATCGCCGATTTGACGGCTTGATTTCTAGGAAACCAGAGCAAAGTGAGTGTTGCAATCTCTGTAAAGGGTGTTTTTCTGGTGATCTGGACGTGTTTCTTACAAAAAAATGACCCGTCAGGGTGCCCCTGTAAGCTCAGAT
>CM065704.1:21624181-21626681 GCA_017654935.2 Phymorhynchus buccinoides
CATAGTGCTAACAGTACGGTAAGACTCAGACCCGATGTCAAGGCGTGCAGTGTGGCATTGGTTTGACAGTGCTAACAGTACGGTAAGACTCAGACCCGATTCAAGGCGTGCAGTGTGGCATTGGTTTGACAGTGCTAACAGTACGGTAAGACTCAGACCCGATTTCCCCCATAGATCTTCAGATTTTGGAGAGTGAAGATACCATCTAACAAAGATTGTTATCCCCGTCTGATCTGTCATTCAAAGGCAGGATAGAGCTCCCAGTTCTGTTGAATGTTTTCATAAAACTTGATTGATATTCGGCTTTAGGATTTTTACATGTTAAAGGGGCACCCTGACGGATGAGATTTTGCAAAATACACGTCGACATCACCAGAAAGACAGCCTTTTCAAGGATCAGAACTCTCACTTTGCTCTGGTTTCCTTGAAATCAAACCGTCAAAACCGCGATTCCTCCTTGGCGGAGTTGCCGGAGAGAGAAAACATTTTGGACGGGGTGGGTGGAGGCCACAGTGGTTGAAGCTTTTTCTTCTTTGTAGTGCAGTAAAATAAATTGGAGCTATTTCCTTTGTTGTGAGCAACAGTCCTTTTGGTAAACTAAATAAAAAGGCTTGTATTGTGAAATGTTCGTGATTTGGTCTAAACGACTCAGGCGGCCATTACACTGAAAGATGAATAAATCATATTATAAAGCTATGGCATGATATTATTACAACCTATGGCTAATAAAGCATACATTTCGTTTAACGCCACAAAGACATTGTTACATGTTTCGAATATGTCCTCTGAATCAGCTCAGTTTTTAACATTCACTCTCAGGGGCGGATCATTAAGGAGGGTTTCCAGCAGATTTTAAAAACAATTATAGTTTATGAATTAATAAACAGTGGTCAGAGATGAATCATGTGGTAAGAGAGAGAGAGAGAGAGAGAGAGAGAGAGAGAGAGAGAGAGAGAGAGAGAGAGAGAGAGAGAGAGAGAGAGAGAGAGAGAGAGAGAGAGAGAGAGAGAGAGAGAGATTTTAGGCATCTGTCTGGGGGGTTTCCATGCAACCAGGAAACCCCCATAATCCATCCATGACTCTTAACTGATGCAAGTTTGATGCAAGTTTAGTGCAGTGAAACTCAGTTTTGAAAGTTATGTTTTTTGCTCTGTAAAAGTATGGGTGTGTTTGCACCCAGGAGGTACACTGCCATCGCACCTATGCCATGCATAGATCCTTCTTTGAGAGTATGGGTGTGTGGGCACCCAGGAGGTACACTGCCCTCGCACCTATGTCATGCATAGATCCCTCTTTGAGAGTATGGGTGTGTGGGCACCCAGGAGGTACGGCGAGGGCTTTAATTAAACAACGAATTTGTTATTTATTCACTCGCTTGTTTTTCAACACAAATGCTTGATGTTTGGCGTGCACATGCTCGAATCGTTCATTGACAAAGTCATACAATTTCAGCAAGATTCAATGAACGGTTTTGAAGATATGAAGCAAACAGCAAAAGTATGGGTGCAGACACACCCACGGGGTACGGGAAGGGTTTAACGCGTACCGGGATTTGTTTCTCTCCATTATTCGTCGCTTAAGGGCCAGCCACACGTCGACTAAAATCGTAAGACTACCATACGATTCGATCACGATTCGATCACAAGTGTGATTGGCGCTTCGAGATCACGTGATCGAATCGTATCGTACAGTCGTACTATTTTATCTGACGTGTGGCTGGCCCTTTGCCGTGTAGCCCCAACTTTAGTGGTGGACCCAACCTCAGACCAATGGTGAAAAGCCAGGTGAGCAACAACTGAAAAGGTGCAGGAACAGCGAAGTCAAAAGCTCCTGGCTGAACTACTACGGCTTTCCGTAACAGGGGTTCACTTTTTGTTCGGGTTTTTCCTGGTATTATAGTACCTCCAGGATCGATCCACTACATAAATGTCCTGTGTACCTGTACCAGGTCGGAGGACGTTAAACACATTTTCATTTTTCTTACACTACGACTTTCCGCTGCCCTGAAGCCAAACGACACAGATCGGGGCATACAAAGGGTTAATGATAATCCCCCGGCGACCCCCTCCCGTTAACCCTTTGGGGACGGACGATGCATAAGGAACGCGCGCACCATGACCGTCATATGAACGGGGCGACTCGAGGCTGTATGGCGTACTCCCGTCTCCTGCTGACTGATGCGGGTACAGCAGTGAGACGGAGAGACAGACAACCAGCAGACGGTGTCTACAGGAGACCAGCAGCAGGTTGGGGTTCTGAAATGTCCTGGGTAAAAAGTTAAAGTTAAGCACACCACCCCCCCCCCCCCCCCCCCCCCACCCCCCACAACTGTGACACAACAACAGTCCACGCCTCTGCTCTGCGTGTCTCATGGACCAGAAAAAAGGCCTCCAGAGTTTCTCGACTTGCACACAAGGCTCTGCTTGTTCTGGGGGAAATGCACCCTGCGATGACTGCGGGTGTTGTTAATTCCGGTGTTAAAACTCATTCACTGTACCCC
>CM065704.1:21634181-21636681 GCA_017654935.2 Phymorhynchus buccinoides
CTAGATCCGGCCCTGCCAACTGTGGTGTGTTTTAGGCAAAGAGAACCGGGATGTTCTCATACATTGGTCAAGGCATCTCCACTATAAATACGTTTTAGCCAAACCCTCCAGAAATTTACACATACACATCTGTATTGTTAAAAATTCGGGACTTTCCTGGTGTTGCACTGCCTCCGGGCATTGCCTCCAGGATCGCTCCCACCATCTTTATATCTAGAAATGTTCCATACGTGTCTGTTCCAGACCGGAGGACGTTAAGCAGAATTTCATACATCTCCAGAAAAGCAGCCATCCCTTCTGCTTTCTATCTATGAGAAACGACAGACTTAGTCGAAGAATTGTGAAGGTAAATGGCTGAGCGAAGAGTAGATGCTACATTTGGAAGTTAGTCTTGTGGATAGCTCTGAGAAATCTATATCTAAGACAGACACAGACATGCTAGGACAGAGACAGACAGAGAGACAGAGACAAAGAGACAGATGAGGACTGTCAAGCGGAGGTGGAGGTGGGTTGACACCAGCTGTTGTTCGCTTTGCATAATTGTGTGTGAATCCTGATCTCACGTCGTGACTACCTCTCTCTCTCTCTCTCTCTCTCTCTCTCTCTCTCTCTCTCTCTCTCTCTCTCTCTCTCTCTCTCTCTCTCTCTCTCTCTCTCTCTCTCTCTCTCTCTCTCTCTCTCTGTCTGTGTGTCTCTCTGTGTGTGTGTGTGTGTGTGTGTGTGTTGTGTGTGTGTGTGTGTGTGTGTGTGTGTGTGTGTGTGTGTGTGTGTGTGTGTGTGTGTGTGTCTTTCGTAAGCTCTAAGCTGGTTAGTGTGCGTGTGTGTATCCGCGTGGGTGTGTGGGTGTGCGTGCGTGCGTGCGCGTGATTATGTGTGCGTTTGAGTGTATTAGTGTGTTCGTGTGCATGTGTTTGTGCATGTACGTATGAGTGTGCTAGTGTATGAGCGCGAATCTCTCTCTCTCTCTCTCTCTCTCTCTCTCTCTCTCTCTCTCTCTCTCTCTCTCTCTCTCTCTCTCTCTCTCTCTCTCTCTCTCTCTCTCTCTCTCTCTCTCTCTCTCATGTGTCTGTGTGTGTGTGTGTGTGTGTGTGTGTGTGTGTGTGTGTGTGTGTGTGTGTGTGTGTGTGTGTGTGTGTGTGTGTGTGTATGTTTGTGTGTGTGTGTCAAGACATCATAGACAGGCTAATCGCGCGTGATTCCGACCAACTTGTTTCATCAGTGTCAGTGTCTAAGATCCTTTCCTCTGACCATTTTGCCGTCCTCGCCAGTCTTAATCTTTCCAAAACTCCCAGAAATAAACGTACGGTCACACGCCGTAATCTCAAGTCTATAGATATTCATACTTTTAGTTCAGAGGCAACAGAACTCCTTTCTAACGTGAGTATTTCCGACGACCCTGCCTCGACTTTTAATTCTACTATGAGTAACTTGCTTGATAAACACGCTCCCCCATCCACTCGTGTTGTGCCCGATCGTCCCTGCGCTCCCTGGTACACGCCTGAACTTAGAGTAAGTAAACGCACTAGTCGTAAGGCTGAGCGTCAGTGGCGGGCCTCAAAACTAGAAATACATCGTCAGATATATCAGTTTCTTCGTAACATCTTCACTCTTCTTCTGGCCAAGGCAAAAACAAGCTATTTTTCATCTAAAATTCTTGAAGCCAACACAACAAAAGTCCTGTTCTCCACCATGTCTGATCTCCTAGGCAACAAGAAATCAAGTCCTCTGCCATCAAATATCAGTCCTGACAAACTGCCAGAAACCTTTTCCTCCTTCTTCTCCACCAAGATTATCGATCTACGATCAAAAATCGACTCCATGCCTTTTCAACCAACTATTCCAGACCCATCATTCACTGGTGTCCCCCTTCTCTCTTTCAAGCCGGTGTCTGAGACCGAAGTTCTTTCTACTTTGAAAGAAATGCATTTTAAATCCTGTGATCTTGACCCCATCCCAGCCTCTCTTTTCTCACAAATCTATCAACACCTTCTGCCATCAATCACCAACATCATCAATTCTTCTTTAGTTTCAGGTGTGTTTCCTTCTGCTTTCAAAACCGCTCTTGTAAGGCCCCTTCTCAAGAAGAACAATCTGGATCCTAATAATCTGAAAAACTACAGACCTGTATCTAACCTCCCTTTTCTCTCCAAACTCCTTGAGAAGACTGTCCTGAAACAACTTAACGATCATCTATCCTCAAACAATCTTCATCATCCTTATCAGTCTGCCTATAGAACCAACCACAGTACAGAAACAGCCCTTGTTCAAATCGTCAATGACCTCTTACTTGCTTCTGATGCTGGTCAAATCTCTCTTTTGACACTTCTTGATATCTCTGCTGCCTTTGATACCATAGACCACTCCATTCTTCTGTCTCGTCTTGAACATACTTTTGGAATTAAGGGCCCTGCTCTTTCTTGGTTTTCCTCTTACCTTTCTGATCGTTTTCAATCAGTTCTGGTCAATGGTCGTCAGTCTGAACAGGTTAGGCTTTCTTGTG
>CM065704.1:21644181-21666681 GCA_017654935.2 Phymorhynchus buccinoides
GCAGCCTTGGGGAAAGGAGTTGAGTTTTTATGGACACCATCGGATCCCCAGTAGGCCTGTGACTGTCTTTCGCTTCCGACTATGACTGCCAGATAGCAGAGGGGCCAGCTGCTATTACGGCGGGGCTGAGCTAAAATTTGTTCTTGGTGGAGATGCCTTGCCCAGGGCACATCCCCACTTGCCGCTCTCTCGATCTCATGGATTTGAGGACAGCTCGCGTTGGCGAAGGTCCCCAAAGGCATGTGCCAGTTAAGACTACAACACAAGTAGTAGTAGTAGTAGTAGTAGTAGTAGTAGTAGTAGTAGTAGTAGTAGTAGTAGTAGTAGTAGTTCAGGGCAAGAAGTGGGCCTCGCGGCCCTTTTACGCCCTTTTACAAAAGGCCAGCTAATCCCGTTGGCTACAATGCAAAGATATCCCCATTCATGTAGATTCATGTAAAATTCATGTAGATTAGATTTACTTAATTTTGTTGTGTATTTTCTTTTTTTTCCTTTTTGTATATAAGTGTTTACTACTGTTGTTGCTTTTATGTTATTATTTTTCATTGAATGATTAGTTTTGCGTATGCAGCCCTTACTGTGCAACTCAAGTATTGGAGTACCCTGTATAAGCTCTTAGCTTGTTGTACTCGAAGTTTATAAATGCATTGCTGTTTTGTTATGATTTTCTATTCGTGAATAAATTCTTGCTTAAACCAAAGATATCCCCAGTGCCAAGTGTCCTCACGGTCAAAAGAGCGGGCAAGGTATTTTCCGGTTTGAATGAATTCCATTCCAGCTTTTGGGGGGAGAGCGGTTGCCTCTTATGCTATTGGTGATGATTAGTACACAGAAAGTAATACTGTTTCGTTCCTTGCAACAGGTTCTGTCACTATTTGTATTCTGTTTCACTCCTATAAATAACACTGCAGTCTGCAATTCCCCTGCTGCTACTGCTTGCTGTTGCTGCTGCTCATGTTATGTAAATAATATGAGGATGAGGGAGCCGGAGAGAAGGAAGGTTGGCTGGATAATGTGGACAGAGTGAATGGATTGATGGGTAGATGAATGGAGATGATGATGATGATGATGATGATGATGATGATGATCATCATCATCATCATCATCATCATCATACTGATGATCATTATCATGATTCTGATGATTCCACTGCTTCGTTTCAACAGCCCGAGTACGTTATCATTTATTTACCTCACGAAAATACCACTAATTTCCGTCAGGAACAATGGAATGACAACTCCCGGCTCATCGCCTACCCGTGCTCAATGTTGCTTCGCTTGATGCTGCTAGCTTTAGTTCAGCATGACTCTCCACACAGAACCACTTAGCCCTCCATCCTCTCTCTCTCTCTCTCTCCCTCTCTCTCTCTCTCTCTCTCTCTCTCTCTCTCTCTCTCTCTCTCTCTCTCTCTCTCTCTCTCTGTGCTACCCTCCCCCCTCCCCCCTCCTAGCCACCCTTCAAGTTCAAAGCTCTCTTCCAGTAGACCGAGACAGAGAAACAAATTGCAGGCATGTGTCCTACTGTGTCTGTGGTGCAAACGCAGGCACGTGCAACATGCATGCAGGCTGCTAGTTGCACGCACTTCGCGAGTCACACAGCAAAATGCAAGCTCCCTCTTTATTCCCAGTCTTTCAGGTTTTGCTGATTTTTCTGACAGCAAGTTTTGGTGTTTTTTGTTTTGGTTTTTTTAAGGACAAGAGATTGGGAGGAGGATGTGATTTGAAGTAGGAGAAGGGGGATGGGGATGCAGGGGTTGGGTTGGGTGGGTGGGATGTCTAATTACTGTTTCACCCGCATACCCAGCCGGGTGTAGCTATACTTTTTGTTCCGTGTGGGTGCCTCGCCGCCTTTTTTTCAGTGGGCGAACTGAGGTATTAAAGGGGCACCCTAACGGATGAGTTTTTGCAAGAAACACGTCGAGATCACCAGGAAAACACCCTTTACAGAGATCGCAACACTCACTTTGCTCTGGTTTCCTCGAAAGAAAACCGTCAAATCGGCTATTCCTCCTTGGCGGAGGTGCTGGAAGTCAAATTATTTCAATGAAAGATATGTCTTTCTCTTTTCTAATGGCCGCCTGAGTTAAAGGGGCACCCTGACGGATGTGTTTTTGCAAGAAACACGTCGAGATCACCAGAAAGACAGCCTTTCCAAGGATAGGAACACTCACTTTGCTCTGGATTCCTATAAATCAAACCGTCAAAACGGCGATTCCTTCTTGGCGGAGATGCCAAATCGTTTGCACGAAAGTTCCACAATACAAGCCTTTTTAGTTTTAGTTTTTTAAATTTTATGCAGTTTACCAAAAGGAGTTTCGCTCACAACAAAGGAAATGGCTTAATTTTTTATTTTTTTTTACTGCAGTACAAAGAAGAAAAAGCTTCAATCACAAAGAGTGGCCTCCACCCACCCCATCCAAAATGACTTATCTTTCCGGCATCTCCGCCAAGAAGGAATCGCCGTTTTGACGGTTTGATTTATAGGAATCCAGAGCAAAGTGAGTGTTCCGATCCTTGGAAAGGCTGTCTTTCTGGTGATCTCGACGTGTTTCTTGCAACAACACATCCGTCAGGGTGCCCCTTTAAAGACTGTCGGGGTGTCGCCGGGCCATTGTCAACCGTGTGCTCCTTTCCCCAGTAACCTCTGTTCTTTGGATGTCGGTGCTTTCTCTGTCTGTTAGATTGTTGGCTGGAGTGTAGTTGTTGTTATGTTGCTACTGGACTCGGTGCGGGTGTGATATTTGTGTCTCATATCTTGAATTGTCTGCCAGCCCTAATGAAGAGTTTAGGTGACCCTTGGTGACCCTTGGTGTTGGTGCTATTGCTATTGTTGCGTAATTAACCTGGCTTTAAGTAGTCACCTCTTACATTTAGTGCACACGCACGTACATAATGCATATTTGCGTTAGTGTGTACGTGCGTGTGCATAGACATGCTTGTTTGCGCATAAAGACACACACACACACATAAACATATACACACATACGCGCGCGTATGCACACAAACACACAAACGCATGCGCACACGCACACACACACACGCGCACGCGCGCGCACATACATACAAACACACACACACAAATCCCAGAGAGCTTAACCCTTTCGCCGCCAGCCATTCTTCATTAAAAAGAATTCCATTAAACTCAGTTGGGTAGAGGAAAACTTACAATTGCAATATTGGAAATTCCTCTGTAACATGCATAACATTAAGCCTTCACAAAATTAAGAAATAGGGTCATTGGATAACAGGCCCTGATTTGATGCCTCTTAGTGACATGGGTGTTAAACCACTGTGGTGCTAAAATGCGACTTTGGCTGTGAAAGGGTTAATAACGGCAACAGGCCTCCGTCTAGCTAGAGAAGAACAAAGCTACCACCATGACCGGGTTGATCAGAGAGCACTTCAAGGTGACGGCATCAAGCTGCTGTGGGTCCGTCCACCGGGACCCCACCCAGGACCACTCTGTTTCGCGCGAACGAGGTCCCCTTTCAACCAGTCGTCGCCACCAGGTGCTTCAGTCCTTCAGTGCTTCAGTCCCTCTCTGAAGAGTCAGGAGAAGAGTTCAGACTCATCACGGCAAGGGGGGTGGGGGTGGAGGGGAGAAAGAGGAAGCGGGTAGGAAACCAGTGGGGATCCTGTTGGCACCCTCACGCGAAAGACTCCAGAGATGTGGGGGAGGGGGGGGGGAGTTAGGAGACAGAAAGTGAGAGAAGGGAAGAGTGGCGCGGTTAAGGTGAGGAAAGAAGAGAGGGTTAGGGGGTTAACTGTGGGAAGAGGGGGGGAGGCGGGGGGGGGGGGGGGGGGGGTATACTGACAAACAAAAAAAAGGCTAGAGGCTGATAATGTTGCTAATAATAAGTTCGAATCCAGTCGCCGTAGAGGACGTGGACTCAGGTAACAGGAAGTTGATGAGAGAGAATCAGAGATAATAGGGGATGTTGATTATAATTCGAGTGAGAGGACGGGTCTCTTTCGTTGGTCTGTGATTGTGATACCAGGGTTTAGGTTCTTCCCTGCCCCCCCCCCCCCTCCCCCTCCATCGCTCTCTCTCTCTCATTGAAGTATTTTTGGTATACTGTTATTGCTTTTATGCTGTTGTTATTGTTGAGGACCTGATATAAACAAAAGCAATTGCATGTTTACTCAGTTATCCTTATAAATGCTTAAAGTCTCTCTCTCTCTCTCTCTCTCTCTCACTCTCTCTCACTCTCTCTCTCTCTCTCTCTCTCACTCTCTCTCTCTCTCTCGTTCTCTCTCTCTCTCTCTCTCTCTCTCTCTCTCTCTCTCTCTCCTCTCTCTCTCTCTCTCTCTCTCTCTCTCTCTCTCTCTCTCTCTCTCTCTCTCTCTCTCTCTCTCTCTCTCTCTCTCTCTCTCTCTCTCTCTCTCTCTCTCTCTGATGATGGGTGATTATGGTATCCTTGTTCGAGTTGATGAATGTGTATTTTCTGACCATTGCCTGTGACGACTGGTGTTGTATGTTTTGATCCCCTTCTCCTATCTGTCAATGTTGATGGGCAACAACAAAAGCCTTCAATATTAAATCATTCGTATTCGCTGTTGCTGTTCCCCATCCTTCTCTTCGCACATGACAGTGTCGCTAAAACAAACCAAAAGAGAGAGAGAGAGAGAGAGAGAGGAGAGAGAGAAGAGAGAGAGAGAGAGAGAGAGAGAGAGAGAGAGAGAGAGAGAGAGAGAGAGAGAGAGAGAGAGAGAGAGACACAGAGAGACACAGACAGACAGACAGAAAGACAGAGAGAGAGAGAGAGAACACTGAACACTGAAATGTTTTAATGTACATTGGCCATGGGCCACAATACATCTCCTTCAATGGAAAACTTCACCTTCAAGAGAGAGAGAGAGAGAGAGAGAGAGAGAGAGAGAGAGAGAGAGAGAGAGAGAGAGAGAGAGAGAGAGAGAGAGAGAGAGAGAGAGAGAGAGAGAGAGAGAGAGAGAGAGAGAGAGAGAGATTGAGAGAGAGAGAGAGAGAGAGGGAGAGAGGGAGAGAGAGAGAGAGAGAGAGTGAGTGAGAGTGAGAGAGAGAGAGAGAGAGAGAGAGAGAGGAGAGAGAGAGAGAGAGAGAGAGATGGACAGACAGGCAGACAAAGACACGGAAACAGAGAGTGCGAGGGGTGTGACAATGAAAATTCCGGACATAATCTGCACCAATCAGGTCACGTTACCTTAGCGGCCATTGATGCCTGGAAGAAAAAGGAGGACTGGAAATACCTGGGATAAAGATTTCCTTTCTATCCCCGTCGAATCCCTTCCCTTCTCCTTCCCCTTCCCCACCTCTCTTTGAATCACCCTAACCCCCCCCCCCCCCCCCCCCCCACACACACACACACACACAATTCACTCGCCAACTCGTAATCCATCATTGTTCTTTGCCCCAGTTTTACTTACACTGGGCAAAGGATTCTGCGTTTTCAGGCCTGTCTGTCTGTTCCTGGCTGTGTGTATGTTCAATGCTAGCAATAGGAGAGGGAAGAAGCATAAGGGATGGAGTGAAGGACAGGACAGGATAGGGCGTGGGTAGATGGGAGATAAACTCCAGCGAAAAACAAACAAACAACAACAAAACAACCTCAGAGACGTTTTGGTCACCAAATCCTTAAGGTCCGGTGATAATAATTGTCCAGTTTAACTGCCCAGCTGTGGGGGGTTGGTTCGTGTGCGCAGTAAGCAACTGGGGCGTCGCCTTTAAGTCTCATCCCCTCGTATCCCTCCGTCCACCCAGATTCTGATTCTATCTCCGCTGACCAGTCTAAACCCCTCGGACTATCGGGTACCTACTCTCGGGCTGATGCCACACCGTGTGTCATATGAATATGGGGAAATTTATGAGAGTCTACAGCTCTGTTAGTTGACAGTAGATAAGACAAAGCGAGATGCGACACGCTAAACGAAACACTAGGCGAAATCGGTAGGCGTGGGTGGAATGGGCCGTTTAGGTGCAGTTATGGTCCTTAGCCCTTGACACCAAGGGGTGTTTCACTTGAAGGCAGGTGGGTTTTTTGGCCGATGCCCAGTAGTTGCTCCGGGTGCAATTTTCCCAGCCAGAGACAGAGCCCTTCTACTAACTGGGGGGAATCACCCGCTTGCAGAGACTGTTCGACTGTCCGTGTGTCAACGACGCCAACACCTAGGTACGGAGAAGGCCGCCCGGTGGTCCTGAAGACGGCCTTTGGGAGAGGGGTTTGCAACCGGCAACTGGCGACAAGTAAAGCGGGCTTTACGCTAGCCATTCCTCAGCCACAATTTACCATTAAACTTACCTGGGTAGAGAAAAGATTTCGTCTGGAATACTGGGGTTTCCTCTGTGACATGGCCTATCCTTACCTCCCAAAACTTAAAGCATTAGGTCAATTGATATCAGACCCTCATTTGATGCTTTTTAGTGACATGGGTGTTCAATCATGTGTGTGCCAAGAGGCGACAGTGGCGATGAAAGGGGTTTAAGAGTCCACGACTAATAAGACGTCAATCCAACCTTCTCCTGACAGTTAGGGAGGGAGGGGGATAAGTAAGCAAACAAAACAAGAAAGCGAGAGCGTGTAAACGCTAGACAAACCAGCGGCGCGGCAGCATTTTCGGCTCCAGTGACCTTAACCTTCGACCAACGACCTTCATCTTCGTACTTGGCCGAGGTATCCTAACTACCTATCGGCGTGCACAATTTGAGTGTTCTAGATCCCTCCGTTCAAACGTTATCGTGGCAACATAGATAGACAGATAGATAGATAGTCAGGAAGAGCCAGCCCTGAAAACACGAACCAGCTTTAGCTTCACCGCTGGTTGACCAGGGAAGGAAAGGGGGGGGGGGGGGTAAGAAGTGTAAGAAAGAGGGGGATGATAAGGTCTTGATCCGTGTGTGTGTGCGCCTCTGTGTGTGTGTGCGCGTGTGTGTGCGTGTGTGTGTGTGTGTGTGTGTGTGTGCTCACGCGCATTGTATGTGCATGCATGCATGTTTGTGCGTATGCATGTATGTGTATGTTCATGCGTGTGTGCGTGCACGTTTGTGTACATGCATATGTGTGTCTGTGCGTACATGTTTGTCTGTATGCGGTGTATGCGCGTATGTGCGTGCATGTTTTTGTGTGTGTATGCGCGTTCGCCGCGCGCGAGTGTGTGTATGACATGTTGGAGTGGCGGTGATGGAGAGAGGTGGAATGGAAAAAGAAACCTCAGAAGCATAAAAAGACGGAGACCCGTAAAACTAAAGCTCTAGACAATCCACGGGCCACACCTCTAGAGAATGGACCACAGGGACCCGAGGCGTGAGCAGGAATTAAACCCGACACCCCGCAAACCTAAACACCGCCACAATACAATATCCCACTTTTTTGCCCTTGAATATGTCTGTGAGAGAGAGAGAGAGAGAGGGAGAGAGAGAGAGAGAGAGAGAGAGAGAGAGAGAGAGAGAGAGAGAGAGAGAGAGAGAGAGAGAGAGAGAGAGAGAGAGAGAGAGAGAGAGAGAGAGAGAGAGAGAGAGATTATGACAAAGACTGATTGGAAGTGAGAAGATTTGGGAGCTGACGTTAAAAGCCTGTTGGCCCAAAACATTCGTTTCCTCTATATAGTCTATCTCCGCCAAGGGGAGAAAGAAAGAGAGAGAGGGGGAGGGGACAGAGAGAGAGAAAGAGAGAGAGAGAAAAAAGGAAGTTCACCGCTGGGGTTTTGTCCAAAGGGTTTTAACCGCTGGGGTTTTGTCCAAAGGGTTTTAACCGCTGGGGTTTTGTCCAAAGGGTTTTAACCGCTGGGGTTTTGTCCAAAGGGTTTTAACCGCTGGGGTTTTGTCCGCTAGAGTTGTGTCCAATATTACGTGAAATATATATCGCGTGAGATAAATCCCCTTTCGAATTGTTTGCTGTTTGGGAACAATTTCTCCTGAATACATTCAGAGGCGTCTTGTGGCGGGAATGAAGAGCAGAGGATTCATCACGAAATATGGAGAAGTTTTTTTTATCAAAGAAACCACAAACACCACTAACTGTGTATACTTATTGAAGGTAGCTCTGTGCTGTGAAAAGAATGAAATAAAAGTAAAAGATTGTGCTGGTTTACTTTTTGTCCCAATGGGGGACAGATAGTGTATGAGCATGGTACATAGAGAGATCGCTTTCGAATTATGGAATTCTCGTCAGTATGCATATCTGCTAACAAACACTGTCTTGTGGATCAACCCCAACAGGAAGACATTTATAATAAAAGAATGGTGTCTTCTCTGCACTAGGCCGAAAAGTCCACAATTTAAGCAAACCAGCACAAGGTGAAGAGAAAAATGAAGAACATTTTGGGTAAAATAGATAAGTTATTAAAATGCGGAAATTGCGATTTGAAAAATGTAATACATGTGGGTAGAAAGAGCCGACCACTGAGGTGATCCTCTAATTAGAGTAGTTATCATTCTCATGACACCGGGGGTGTTTTGTCCGCTGGGATTTGTCCTTAGCGGTTTAAATCGCTGGGGTACCTGATGGGGTTTTATCCACAGGGCGGTTTCCGCTGGGTTTTGTCCTTAGCGGTTTCAATCGCTGGGGTACCTGATGGGGTTTTATCCACAGGGCGGTTTCCGCTGGGTTTTGTCCTTAGCGGTTTCAATCGCTGGGGTACCTGATGGGGTTTTATCCACAGGGCGGTTTCCGCTGGGTTTTGTCCTTAGCGGTTTCAATCGCTGGGGTACCTGATGGGGTTTTATCCACAGGGCGGTTTCCGCTGGGTTTTGTCCTTAGCGGTTTCAATCGCTGGGGTACCTGATGGGGTTTTATCCACAGGGCGGTTTCCGCTGGGTTTTGTCCTTAGCGGTTTCAATCGCTGGGGTACCTGATGGGGTTTTATCCACAGGGCGGTTTCCGCTGGGTTTTGTCCTTAGCGGTTTCAATCGCTGGGGTACCTGATGGGGTTTTATCCACAGGGCGGTTTCCGCTGGGTTTTGTCCTTAGCGGTTTCAATCGCTGGGGTACCTGATGGGGTTTTATCCACAGGGCGGTTTCCGCTGGGTTTTCTCCTTAGCGGTTTCAATCGCTGGGGTACCTGATGGGGTTTTATCCACAGGGCGGTTTCCGCTGGGTTTTGTCCTTAGCGGTTTCAATCGCTGGGGTACCTGATGGGGTTTTATCCACAGGGCGGTTTCCGCTGGGTTTTGTCCTTAGCGGTTTCAATCGCTGGGGTACCTGATGGGGTTTTATCCACAGGGCGGTTTCCGCTGGGTTTTGTCCTTAGCGGTTTCAATCGCTGGGGTACCTGATGGGGTTTTATCCACAGGGCGGTTTCCGCTGGGTTTTGTCCTTAGCGGTTTCAATCGCTGGGGTACCTGATGGGGTTTTATCCACAGGGCGGTTTCCGCTGGGTTTTGTCCTTAGCGGTTTCAATCGCTGGGGTACCTGATGGGGTTTTATCCACAGGGCGGTTTCCGCTGGGTTTTGTCCTTAGCGGTTTCAATCGCTGGGGTACCTGATGGGGTTTTATCCACAGGGCGGTTTCCGCTGGGTTTTGTCCTTAGCGGTTTCAATCGCTGGGGTACCTGATGGGGTTTTATCCACAGGGCGGTTTCCGCTGGGATTTGTCCTTAGCGGTTTCAATCGCTGGGGTACCTGATGGGGTTTTATCCACAGGGCGGTTTCCGCTGGGTTTTGTCCTTAGCGGTTTCAATCGCTGGGGTACCTGATGGGGTTTATATCCACAGGGCGGTTTCCGCTGGGTTTTGTCCTTAGCGGTTTCAATCGCTGGGGTACCTGATGGGGTTTTATCCACAGGGCGGTTTCCGCTGGGTTTTGTCCTTAGCGGTTTCAATCGCTGGGGTACCTGATGGGGTTTTATCCACAGGGCGGTTTCCGCTGGGTTTTGTCCTTAGCGGTTTCAATCGCTGGGGTACCTGATGGGGTTTATATCCACAGGGCGGTTTCCGCTGGGTTTTGTCCTTAGCGGTTTCAATCGCTGGGGTACCTGATGGGGTTTTATCCACAGGGCGGTTTCCGCTGGGTTTTGTCCTTAGCGGTTTCAATCGCTGGGGTACCTGATGGGGTTTTATCCACAGGGCGGTTTCCGCTGGGTTTTGTCCTTAGCGGTTTCAATCGCTGGGGTACCTGATGGGGTTTTATCCACAGGGCGGTTTCCGCTGGGTTTTGTCCTTAGCGGTTTCAATCGCTGGGGTACCTGATGGGGTTTTATCCACAGGGCGGTTTCCGCTGGGTTTTGTCCTTAGCGGTTTCAATCGCTGGGGTACCTGATGGGGTTTTATCCACAGGGCGGTTTCCGCTGGGTTTTGTCCTTAGCGGTTTCAATCGCTGGGGTACCTGATGGGGTTTTATCCACAGGGCGGTTTCCGCTGGGTTTTGTCCTTAGCGGTTTCAATCGCTGGGGTACCTGATGGGGTTTTATCCACAGGGCGGTTTCCGCTGGGATTTGTCCTTAGCGGTTTAAATCGCTGGGGTACCTGATGGGGTTTTATCCACAGGGCGGTTTCCGCTGGGTTTTGTCCTTAGCGGTTTCAATCGCTGGGGTACCTGATGGGGTTTTATCCACAGGGCGGTTTCCGCTGGGTTTTGTCCTTAGCGGTTTCAATCGCTGGGGTACCTGATGGGGTTTATATCCACAGGGCGGTTTCCGCTGGGTTTTGTCCTTAGCGGTTTCAATCGCTGGGGTACCTGATGGGGTTTTATCCACAGGGCGGTTTCCGCTGGGTTTTGTCCTTAGCGGTTTCAATCGCTGGGGTACCTGATGGGGTTTTATCCACAGGGCGGTTTCCGCTGGGTTTTGTCCTTAGCGGTTTCAATCGCTGGGGTACCTGATGGGGTTTATATCCACAGGGCGGTTTCCGCTGGGTTTTGTCCTTAGCGGTTTCAATCGCTGGGGTACCTGATGGGGTTTTATCCACAGGGCGGTTTCCGCTGGGTTTTGTCCTTAGCGGTTTCAATCGCTGGGGTACCTGATGGGGTTTTATCCACAGGGCGGTTTCCGCTGGGTTTTGTCCTTAGCGGTTTCAATCGCTGGGGTACCTGATGGGGTTTTATCCACAGGGCGGTTTCCGCTGGGTTTTGTCCTTAGCGGTTTCAATCGCTGGGGTACCTGATGGGGTTTTATCCACAGGGCGGTTTCCGCTGGGTTTTGTCCTTAGCGGTTTCAATCGCTGGGGTACCTGATGGGGTTTTATCCACAGGGCGGTTTCCGCTGGGTTTTGTCCTTAGCGGTTTCAATCGCTGGGGTACCTGATGGGGTTTTATCCACAGGGCGGTTTCCGCTGGGTTTTGTCCTTAGCGGTTTCAATCGCTGGGGTACCTGATGGGGTTTTATCCACAGGGCGGTTTCCGCTGGGTTTTGTCCTTAGCGGTTTCAATCGCTGGGGTACCTGATGGGGTTTTATCCACAGGGCGGTTTCCGCTGGGTTTTGTCCTTAGCGGTTTCAATCGCTGGGGTACCTGATGGGGTTTTATCCACAGGGCGGTTTCCGCTGGGTTTTGTCCTTAGCGGTTTCAATCGCTGGGGTACCTGATGGGGTTTTATCCACAGGGCGGTTTCCGCTGGGTTTTGTCCTTAGCGGTTTCAATCGCTGGGGTACCTGATGGGGTTTATATCCACAGGGCGGTTTCCGCTGGGTTTTGTCCTTAGCGGTTTCAATCGCTGGGGTACCTGATGGGGTTTTATCCACAGGGCGGTTTCCGCTGGGTTTTGTCCTTAGCGGTTTCAATCGCTGGGGTACCTGATGGGGTTTATATCCACAGGGCGGTTTCCGCTGGGTTTTGTCCTTAGCGGTTTCAATCGCTGGGGTACCTGATGGGGTTTTATCCACAGGGCGGTTTCCGCTGGGTTTTGTCCTTAGCGGTTTCAATCGCTGGGGTACCTGATGGGGTTTTATCCACAGGGCGGTTTCCGCTGGGTTTTGTCCTTAGCGGTTTCAATCGCTGGGGTACCTGATGGGGTTTTATCCACAGGGCGGTTTCCGCTGGGTTTTGTCCTTAGCGGTTTCAATCGCTGGGGTACCTGATGGGGTTTATATCCACAGGGCGGTTTCCGCTGGGTTTTGTCCTTAGCGGTTTCAATCGCTGGGGTACCTGATGGGGTTTATATCCACAGGGCGGTTTCCGCTGGGTTTTGTCCTTAGCGGTTTCAATCGCTGGGGTACCTGATGGGGTTTTATCCACAGGGCGGTTTCCGCTGGGTTTTGTCCTTAGCGGTTTCAATCGCTGGGGTACCTGATGGGGTTTATATCCACAGGGCGGTTTCCGCTGGGTTTTGTCCTTAGCGGTTTCAATCGCTGGGGTACCTGATGGGGTTTTATCCACAGGGCGGTTTCCGCTGGGTTTTGTCCTTAGCGGTTTCAATCGCTGGGGTACCTGATGGGGTTTTATCCACAGGGCGGTTTCCGCTGGGTTTTGTCCTTAGCGGTTTCAATCGCTGGGGTACCTGATGGGGTTTTATCCACAGGGCGGTTTCCGCTGGGTTTTGTCCTTAGCGGTTTCAATCGCTGGGGTACCTGATGGGGTTTTATCCACAGGGCGGTTTCCGCTGGGTTTTGTCCTTAGCGGTTTCAATCGCTGGGGTACCTGATGGGGTTTATATCCACAGGGCGAGGGTTTGGTTGTCCGCCTGTTTCCGCTGGGTTTTGTCCTTAGCGGTTTCAATCGCTTACCTGATGGGTTTTATCCAAGGGCGGTTTCGCTGGGTTTTGTCCTTAGCGGTTTCAATCGCTGGGGTACCTGATGGGGTTTTATCCACAGGGCGGTTTCCGCTGGGTTTTGTCCTTAGCGGTTTCAATCGCTGGGGTACCTGATGGGGTTTTATCCACAGGGCGGTTTCCGCTGGGTTTTGTCCTTAGCGGTTTCAATCGCTGGGGTACCTGATGGGGTTTTATCCACAGGGCGGTTTCCGCTGGGTTTTGTCCTTAGCGGTTTCAATCGCTGGGGTACCTGATGGGGTTTTATCCACAGGGCGGTTTCCGCTGGGTTTTGTCCTTAGCGGTTTCAATCGCTGGGGTACCTGATGGGGTTTTATCCACAGGGCGGTTTCCGCTGGGTTTTGTCCTTAGCGGTTTCAATCGCTGGGGTACCTGATGGGGTTTTATCCACAGGGCGGTTTCCGCTGGGTTTTGTCCTTAGCGGTTTCAATCGCTGGGGTACCTGATGGGGTTTTATCCACAGGGCGGTTTCCGCTGGGTTTTGTCCTTAGCGGTTTCAATCGCTGGGGTACCTGATGGGGTTTTATCCACAGGGCGGTTTCCGCTGGGTTTTGTCCTTAGCGGTTTCAATCGCTGGGGTACCTGATGGGGTTTTATCCACAGGGCGGTTTCCGCTGGGTTTTGTCCTTAGCGGTTTCAATCGCTGGGGTACCTGATGGGGTTTTATATCCACAGGGCGGTTTCCGCTGGGTTTTGTCCTTAGCGGTTTCAATCGCTGGGGTACCTGATGGGGTTTTATCCACAGGGCGGTTTCCGCTGGGTTTTGTCCTTAGCGGTTTCAATCGCTGGGGTACCTGATGGGGTTTTATCCACAGGGCGGTTTCCGCTGGGTTTTGTCCTTAGCGGTTTCAATCGCTGGGGTACCTGATGGGGTTTTATCCACAGGGCGGTTTCCGCTGGGTTTTGTCCTTAGCGGTTTCAATCGCTGGGGTACCTGATGGGGTTTTATCCACAGGGCGGTTTCCGCTGGGTTTTGTCCTTAGCGGTCCTTAGCGGTTTCAATCGCTGGGGTACCTGATGGGGTTTTATCCACAGGGCGGTTTCCGCTGGGTTTTGTCCTTAGCGGTTTCAATCGCTGGGGTACCTGATGGGGTTTTATCCACAGGGCGGTTTCCGCTGGGTTTTGTCCTTAGCGGTTTCAATCGCTGGGGTACCTGATGGGGTTTTATCCACAGGGCGGTTTCCGCTGGGTTTTGTCCTTAGCGGTTTCAATCGCTGGGGTACCTGATGGGGTTTTATCCACAGGGCGGTTTCCGCTGGGTTTTGTCCTTAGCGGTTTCAATCGCTGGGGTACCTGATGGGGTTTTATCCACAGGGCGGTTTCCGCTGGGTTTTGTCCTTAGCGGTTTCAATCGCTGGGGTACCTGATGGGGTTTTATCCACAGGGCGGTTTCCGCTGGGTTTTGTCCTTAGCGGTTTCAATCGCTGGGGTACCTGATGGGGTTTTATCCACAGGGCGGTTTCCGCTGGGTTTTGTCCTTAGCGGTTTCAATCGCTGGGGTACCTGATGGGGTTTTATCCACAGGGCGGTTTCCGCTGGGTTTTGTCCTTAGCGGTTTCAATCGCTGGGGTACCTGATGGGGTTTTATCCACAGGGCGGTTTCCGCTGGGTTTTGTCCTTAGCGGTTTCAATCGCTGGGGTACCTGATGGGGTTTTATCCACAGGGCGGTTTCCGCTGGGTTTTGTCCTTAGCGGTTTCAATCGCTGGGGTACCTGATGGGGTTTATATCCACAGGGCGGTTTCCGCTGGGTTTTGTCCTTAGCGGTTTCAATCGCTGGGGTACCTGATGGTGTTTTATCCACAGGGCGGTTTCCGCTGGGTTTTGTCCTTAGCGGTTTCAATCGCTGGGGTACCTGATGGGGTTTTATCCACAGGGCGGTTTCCGCTGGGTTTTGTCCTTAGCGGTTTCAATCGCTGGGGTACCTGATGGGGTTTTATCCACAGGGCGGTTTCCGCTGGGTTTTGTCCTTAGCGGTTTCAATCGCTGGGGTACCTGATGGGGTTTTATCCACAGGGCGGTTTCCGCTGGGTTTTGTCCTTAGCGGTTTCAATCGCTGGGGTACCTGATGGGGTTTTATCCACAGGGCGGTTTCCGCTGGGTTTTGTCCTTAGCGGTTTCAATCGCTGGGGTACCTGATGGGGTTTTATCCACAGGGCGGTTTCCGCTGGGTTTTGTCCTTAGCGGTTTCAATCGCTGGGGTACCTGATGGGGTTTTATCCACAGGGCGGTTTCCGCTGGGTTTTGTCCTTAGCGGTTTCAATCGCTGGGGTACCTGATGGGGTTTTATGCACAGGGCGGTTTCCGCTGGGTTTTGTCCTTAGCGGTTTCAATCGCTGGGGTACCTGATGGGGTTTTATCCACAGGGCGGTTTCCGCTGGGTTTTGTCCTTAGCGGTTTCAATCGCTGGGGTACCTGATGGGGTTTTATCCACAGGGCGGTTTCCGCTGGGTTTTGTCCTTAGCGGTTTCAATCGCTGGGGTACCTGATGGGGTTTTATCCACAGGGCGGTTTCCGCTGGGTTTTGTCCTTAGCGGTTTCAATCGCTGGGGTACCTGATGGGGTTTTATCCACAGGGCGGTTTCCGCTGGGTTTTGTCCTTAGCGGTTTCAATCGCTGGGGTACCTGATGGGGTTTTATCCACAGGGCGGTTTCCGCTGGGTTTTGTCCTTAGCGGTTTCAATCGCTGGGGTACCTGATGGGGTTTTATCCACAGGGCGGTTTCCGCTGGGTTTTGTCCTGGGTTTTGTCTTCGGGCTGTTGCTGTTTCTTCTGTTCTTGTTGTGTTGTTGTCGTTGTTCTTGTTGTGTTGTTGTCGTTGTTCTTGTTGTGTTGTTGTCGTTGTTCTTGTTGTGTTGTTGTCGTTGTTCTTGTTGTGTTGTTGTCGTTGTTCTTGTTGTGTTGTTGTCGTTGTTCTTGTTGTGTTGTTGTCGTTGTTCTGTCCTCCTCCTTGTGCAGCTTGTTATCCTTGGTATTATCTCGGCTGTTATCTTCGTCTTCATCATTGTTTGTTCCACTCTGGCTGTTCTTGACACACTACCTAACAAGGGCATCGCCGGGCGGCAGCAACGCATTGTGACAATGCAAACCCGCCCAGAGTTATGCCCTGTCCCCCCCCCCCCCCCCCCCCCCACCCCCCAATAAACACACCACTTTCCACCCTTACAGAACGCATAAAGTACATAGCCCAAAATTTGAAGCGATTCTGTTCAGTAGTTCACGAGATACAGCTGAACTTTTATACAAACTTCCTTGCACCGAGTGATGTCCTCTCCCCCCCCCACCCCCCAATAAACACACCACTTTCCACCCTTACAGAACGCATAAAATACATAGCCCAACATTTGAAGCGATTCTGTTCAGTAGTTCACGAGATATAGCTGAACTTTAATACAAACTTCCCTGCACTATGGTACAACACCACACAAAATTTGAAGCGATTCTGTTCACTAGTTCACGAAATAAAGCTGGGGGGAAATTACATAGCCCAAAGAAGGAAATTTCGGTTTTCAAGGTCAAACTTCAAGGTCAAGGTCAGCACGGTGTTGATTAACGAAAGGAAGCTTCCTTTTCAAGCTGTCTACCTCTCTGCCAATTTTAATCAAAATCAAAACAGTAGTTTTTAAGATAATCGATACACAGACAGACACACACACAGACAGACACACAGACACACAGACACACAGACACACAAACCGATTGCAATACCTCGGCCTCTGGCCGGGTAAAAAGCGGTCTAATCACTGGGCAATCAGTCAGTCTGATCGGCGAGTCTTTTGGTCAGTATGACCAGCCAGTCACTCAGCCAGTTAGTCAGCCAGTCAACCAGTCAGTCTTCCATCAAATGGCTTTGATCATTGGTTGACCTTATCCTGCATTAGGGACCCACAGGACAATGAGAGCTGTGCCATGAATGATGTTCTACAGTAATGGAAGACCATCAGAAGAAACCCCGTTTAACGTCCTCCGACCCTCAGCATTAGGGACCCACAGGACAATGAGAGCTGTGCCATGAATGATGTTCTACAGTAATGGAAGACCATCAGAAGAAACCCCGTTTAACGTCCTCCGACCCTCAGCATTAGGGACCCACAGGACAATGAGAGCTGTGCCATGAATGATGTTCTACAGTAATGGAAGACCATCAGAAGAAACCCCGTTTAACGTCCTCCGACCCTCAGCATTAGGGACCCACAGGACAATGAGAGCTGTGCCATGAATGATGTTCTACAGTAATGGAAGACCATCAGAAGAAACCCCGTTTAACGTCCTCCGACCCTCAGCATTAGGGACCCACAGGACAATGAGAGCTGTGCCATGAATGATGTTCTACAGTAATGGAAGACCATCAGAAGAAACCCCGTTTAACGTCCTCCGACCCTCAGCATTAGGGACCCACAGGACAATGAGAGCTGTGCCATGAATGATGTTCTACAGTAATGGAAGACCATCAGAAGAAACCCCGTTTAACGTCCTCCGACCCTCAGCATTAGGGACCCACAGGACAATGAGAGCTGTGCCATGAATGATGTTCTACAGTAATGGAAGACCATCAGAAGAAACCCCGTTTAACGTCCTCCGACCCTCAGCATTAGGGACCCACAGGACAATGAGAGCTGTGCCATGAATGATGTTCTACAGTAATGGAAGACCATCAGAAGAAACCCCGTTTAACGTCCTCCGACCCTCAGCATTAGGGACCCACAGGACAATGAGAGCTGTGCCATGAATGATGTTCTACAGTAATGGAAGACCATCAGAAGAAACCCCGTTTAACGTCCTCCGACCCTCAGCATTAGGGACCCACAGGACAATGAGAGCTGTGCCATGAATGATGTTCTACAGTAATGGAAGACCATCAGAAGAAACCCCGTTTAACGTCCTCCGACCCTCAGCAGGTACGTAATCAATGGACATTTTCCAATGTACAGATAGCGGGTCGATCCTGGAGATACTACACTAGCAGTGCTGCAGTTGTAAGACTCACTATGGAAAGCATGGTACAGATTTGTCTTTTGGACTGTCAAACATTAGCACCGGCTTTAAGTGCTGCAGCTAAAGGGGTTGGTTGGCCTCCAAACACCAGCTATCCCCAAATCCCTTTGGCCGAGAGAGTGGGGATGTAGCCTGGGCAAGGCGTCTCCACGTTAAGCAAACCCTGGTCCAACCGACCAGCCAGCGAGCCAGTCATCACCAGCCGCGTAGCGAGGTGTTCATGTTTTCAGAGCATTCTGTTTGTTCCTGACTGACTATCCGTCTATATGACTGACTGACTATCTATCTATCTGACTGACTGACTGACTGACTGACTGACTGACTGACTGACTGACTGACTGACTGACTGACTGACTGACTGACTGACTGACTGACTGACTATATATCTATCTGACTGACTGACTGACTGACTGACTATCTATCTATCTGACTGACTGACTATCTATCTATCTATCTGACTGACTGACTGACTGACTATCTATCTATCTGACTGACTGACTATCTATCTATCTATCTGACTGACTGACTGACTGACTATCTATCTATCTGACTGACTATCTATCTATCTGACTGACTGACTGACTGACTGACTATCTATCTATCTGACTGACTGACTGACTATCTATCTATCTGGCTGACTATCTATCTATCTGACTGACTGACTGACTGACTGACTGACTGACTGACTATCTATCTATCTGACTGACTGACTGACTATCTATCTATCTGACTGACTGACTGACTGACTGACTGACTATCCGTCTATATGACTGACTGACTGACTGACTATCTATCTTTCTGACTGACTATCTATCTATCTGACTGACTGACTGACTGACTGACTGACTATCTATCTGACTGACTGACTGACTGACTATCTATCTATCTGACTGACTGACTGACTGACTATCTATCTATCTATCTGACTGACTGACTGACTATCTATCTATCTATCTGACTGACTGACTGACTGACTGACTGACTATCTATCTATCTGACTGACTGACTGACTGACTGACTGACTATCTATCTGAACGTTTGGATGGATGGACCTAGGAGGCTCAATTTTTTGCATACGGAGAAGTACTAAGGATATCTAGGCCAAGTTCGAAAATGAAGGTCATTGGTCAAAGGTCAAGGTCACTGGAGCCGAAAATGCTGCCGAGCACTTGGCACGATAACGTTTGAACGGAGGGACCTAGGACGCTCACATTTTGCATGCGGATAGGTACTTAGGATATCAAGGCCAGGTTTGAAAATGACGGTCGTTGGTCAAAGGTCAAGGTCACTGGAGTCGAAAATGCTGCCAAGCACCTGGGCCTGTATTCACATTGAGATAGTACGAGACTTATCATCATAATATCTTAGAAGTCCTTCTACAGTCCTGAAATAAAGCTTCGTTACCATCTGCGAGGTGAAGCACTGCAGCCGATAACACTGCGGCGCGGCCGATGATGTAGCGTCCTTAAAACGCTCTAGTTTAGTCAATCAGTCTGCTGCCAGCCAGCCAGCCAGCCACTCAGTCAGCCAGCCATTCAGTCAGTCAAGCCGTCAATCAGTCAGTCAGTCAGTCAAAGTGACTGTTGGCAGTGTCAACTTCCCACCTAGCAGACAGGCAGCCCCAGGTCAGATGAAATGGGATGATAGCAGATGGATAATAGCTGGCTGAAAGCCTCGCTATAATACAGTAGGTATATATAACACACTAACAGCGCTGGAGCCAGTGGCCCGCTGTATCATCTGACTGACCACTCGCTTTGTCCACTCCGGCCGTTAAACTGCCACTGGTCAGCTCCCCCACTGGCTCCCGTTGCTGCCAGGATCACATCCATATCCTCCCTTCACCCCACCCCCTACTACCCCTCGTCTCGCTGCCAGGATCATATTCATAGCCTCCTTCCCTGCCCCCACCCCACCCCTCCCTCTGCTTCTAATGCCCAGAAACAGTGAAATATCGATGTTTTATAAAATGAAACAAACGCGTGTGCTTTGTTTTATTGTTCTTCCTTTCTCGTCACATCTCCTACTAGAATTAATTAAGTTTGGACGTAATTAGCTCTGTGTGTGTGTGTGTGTGTGTGTGTGTGTGTGTGTGTGTGTGTGTGTGTGTGTGTGTGTGTGTGTGTGTGTGTGTGTGTCTGTGTGTGTGTGTGTGTGTGTGTGTGTGTGTGTGTGTGTGTGTGTGTCTGTGTGTGTGTGTGTGAAAGAGAGAGGAGTGGGTGTGCTGTGTGGTGTATTTGAGAGAGAGAGAGAGAGAGAGAGAGAGAGAGAGAGAGAGAGAGAGAGAGAGAGAGAGAGAGAGACAGAGAGAGAGAGAGAGAGAGAGAGAGAGAGAGAGGAGAGAGAGAGAGAGAGAGAGAGAGAGAATGTGTGTATGTGCGCGGGCGTGCGGGCGTGTACTGTGTGTGGAGGAGTGTCTGCTTGTGTATACGCGACTAAATGCCTGTGTGTCTGTGTCTGTCTGTCTGTCTGTCTGTGTGAGTGTTAAGATCGAGGCCAAATTAATTGGAAGCTGTGGTCATATATCTCTCACTCCTTTGTGGCCCGATTACTTTACGGCCCCAATACATACACACAAACACGCGCGCGCACGTGCGTGCATATCCATAGGCACGTGGCCACTACATCTCATCCTCCCCCTCCCCACACCCCAGCCCGACCCACCCGGCTCCCGTCTTCCATCACATCATCTATTCTTCCCTCTCCCCCCCTCCACACACGCGCGCGCGTATAGTACCTATTTTTTCCACAATTCTCTTTCTCTCGATCGTGGCCTATAATGCGCAAGTGTGAAAAAAGGGAGGGGGCAGTTTAGGCCTACATAAAATAAATGTATTTTGCCTAAGCATAAGCCGATGGCCTCTCTCCCACACACACCTCTCTCTCTCTCTCTCTCTCTCTCTCTCTCTCTCTCTCTCTCTCTCTCTCTCTCTCTCTCTCTCTCTCTCTCTCTCTCTCTCTCTCTTTCTCTCTCTCTCTCTCACTCTGACCGTCTGTTTCGTCTATTTTGTCTTTTTCTGTCTCTGTCTATCTGTGTCTCTCTCTCTCATTGTCTTTCTTTGACACAAACACACGGCTTTCTCTCTCAGGGGCGGACCAAATGATTCCTAAGCGTGGAAGTGGGGGTGGGGGTGGGGGGGGGGGGGGGGGGGGGGGGGGGGTCCGCCTTGGATCCAGGGAGCTGCATAGATTCTGGGTCAGTTAAGGGGCAATGCTTTCGGGGGGGGGGGGGAGGGGCAGGGGGCGAAGCCCCCGGGGATGTTTGTAATTTAGTGATTATTAAGGCAAACATCGAGTCATTTTCTTACTTTTCACCCTTGTAAGCTTATAAGGTACATCTTGGGGTAGAGGGGGGGGGGGGGGGGGGGGGGGGCGAAGCCCAAGAAACCCCCTTCAGATCCGCCCCTGTCTCTTGTCTGTCTGTCTGCCTCTCTCTCTCTCTCTCTCTCTCTCTCTCTCTCTCTCTCTCTCTCTCTCTCTCTCTCTCTCTCTCTCTCTCTCCAGTGTTTTTAATGTCTGTTGGTGAACACCCTTTCTTTAACTCTGTAATACCATCAAAGACAAAACAAATCCACTACAATTTTGATGTTTATTTAGATCGTTATTATGACACAGGAATTTGCTGTTGCCGCTGCTGCTGCTGTTATTGTTTGTTTGTTTGTTCTCGTAGTCGCTGTTGTTCCGCTTATCTCCCTGTCTTACACTATTTGGCTTTGTTGAATGAATAACCACGCATTGAATATGAGCTTCCTTGGCTAGGCAGGTAGGGCAGGGGGCCTATGATAACATCAGTTTATTCTCTTTGTCCGAATATGCTCTGGTTCAAAGAGCAACTTTTGCGAAGTGTATCAGATAAGAAGTGAGGCGTCTACCACCAGAAGTAGAACGAATGGACGTGGAAATTCAGATTTCATACAGCCTGTCTTCACTCTCCCTTTACTGTTGGCTAAAGGTTTGGCCCAATAGTAATCATACATCGACATTGTTTCTCTTTTTTTTCCCTATCATATATCTCTTTTAATTACCGTAATTTACGGCCCATAAGGCGACACAGCGCATAAGGCGCACCCCCTGCTTTTTAAAAAAATCGTCATTTGAACAACGATAGGGCGCATACACCCGATAAGGCGCAAAGAAACCAAAGAAATCAAAAAAAGGAAGAACGAAACGATCAGCGAAAGTAACATCATTACAGGGCCAGTGACGGAAGTGGAAGTGATCCGATCAGTGCTAGGTCTATTGCTGTGTCCGATTGTGATCACAGGAAGAGATACGATCGTGAAGCGAAAGTGCAATGTGAGTGAACTGTTGTCGGTTTGTTGTGGAAGCTACCAGAGCATGGTGAGTTGTTCATTTCAACTCTCGACCCCCTTACTTTTTCCTGTTTAGAGCATAGAAAGGGCGCATGCGCCGGATTGGGCGCATTGGTCAAAGTTCAGTTTTAAGACAAAAGTTGCGCCTAATAGGCCGTAAATTACGGTACTGTTTGTGCTATTTTGTAATTTTGTTGTCAAAATAAAACCAAGAACAGATTTTTATATAGTTACCAAATAACAGTGTGGCCAATACTGTGCTAACTTGGCACTGCCTCTAGTGCTGCAGCCAAAGGGATGGGTTGGCCTTTGGGGACCTTCCCCAACGCCAGCTGTCCTCAAATCCCTTTGGCCGAGAGAGTGGGTATGTACTCTGGGCAAGGCATCTCCGCTTTAAACAAATTCTAGCCCAGCCCGACGGAATACCATCTGTCCCCTCTGTTATCTGGCAGTCATGGTCGGAAACGACTCGATCACGGTCACAGATCGTTGTTGGCTTTAGTCAGCGGGCTATTAAAAG
>CM065704.1:21674181-21679181 GCA_017654935.2 Phymorhynchus buccinoides
GAGAGAGGGGGGGGTGAGAGAGAGACAGAAACACAGAAAGAGAGAGACACTCACACACACAGAATGCTATGAGAATTCATCAACCAAAACTCTGGAACACTTTTTGTGTGTGTAAAATTTGCAATCAAATTGTACTGTAAACAAAGGAATGCATAAGTTTGAAACAAGAAAACGTTCCCAAACAAAAAAATTAAACAATGCATTGTCAATAAACACACACGCACACACACGCACACACACACACACACACACACACACACACACACACACACACACACACACACACACACACACACACACACACACACACACACCAAAACAAAACGCTTATAATAAAACGCTAATTTTGTTTTTTGAAAGGAGCATACTTTCCGCTTTCAATCCATTGCACACAAGCATGATCATTTCTTTACTGTGTCTTCCGATTTGGTTTTCCTCCTTCAGCCAGCCAACATCCACCCGTCTCATCCCATTAATAAAGAAATCCAAATTCACAATACAAATAACCTGAAAGGAAAGAGATCTTGGAACATGAATGTGGTGGTTTTTTTCCAGTTCTCAACTGAACATTGGAATGCAGGTATCAATTACCCCACCCACCCCCCACCCCACCCCCTCCAACAACAAACAACAACAACAACAAAACTACTGGAACCAAACAAGAACACAATGGGGCAAAAATAATAAAGGTAAAATATTGCACAGTCCCAAACGAAATGAGAGGGAGAGAGAGGGAGAGAGAGAGAGAGAGAGAGAGAGAGAGAGAGAGAGAGAGAGAGAGAGAGAGAGAGAGAGAGAGAGAGAGAGAGAGAGAGAGAGAGAGAGAGAGAGAGAGAGAGAGAGAGAGAGAGAGAGAGAGAGAGAGAGAGAGAGAGAGAGAGAGAGAGAGAGAGAGAGCAATTGCTACTTTGAACACATAGGCCATAGGGCCTTACCAACTAGCTCGTCGTGCATCTGTATAAATTATAGTCGTCCGAATAACAATATGTATTCAAACAAACAAAGAAACAAAGAAACAAAGACATATTCAAACCATGACTACCAGGGGAGCAAAACGGCCAGGAGCCCAACACATTGCTAGGATCCATAATTGTGCATTGTTGTTTCCGTGTATAAATACTAATATAACAAAGTCAGGTATCAAACAAACATCGTGTATGGTCAATATAAAAGGCACTATTGTACTGGATTCACACACACGCACACATACACACACATACGCGCATACGCGCGCACGCGCACGCGCACACACACACACACACATACACACACACATACGCAAACACACACACAAACACACGCATACACACGCGCGCGCACGCACACGCACACACACATACACGCACACAAGCATACACACACGCGCGCGCACACATGCACACGCACACACACACGTCATATTATGTAGATTCCCATGTGTAGCTCAATTGCACCATTAGTTAATAAGGGAACACATTTTTGGGGGAGGGAAGGAGGGAGGGGGTTTAAAATGTGTGTATGTGCATACATGAACACAGTCTGTATATACATCATAATAAGGCACGGGGGAATGCGCTCAATCGATCAGCGAAAGTAAGCACTGGTTAGTTCAAGGCAACAGCTTGTAGGGCTATAATATACATACAGGCATCAAATATCAACGTGTTATCAAATATCAAATATCAACGTGTTAATAATAGAAGGGTATTCACCAGAAGGTACTATCGGCCTTTTCATTCCTTTTGTCATAGTACCTTCTGGCAATTAATGCACTTCGTCATTATGAACCACCAGCATTCTGGGGCCACAAGAAAGGGGACAGCAGTCAAATGAGTACATTTTAAAAACAAGAAAAATATGGGTTCTGAATAAACAAAGTAAAAAAAACCATATTCCAACAATTTTACACCTTTTGTTTTTCAAACAAAAATATGGGTTCTCAACAAAGACTAAAAAACCCATATTCCAACAATTTTTAGACCTTTTTTGTTTTTTAGAACCCATTCTGAACAAAAACTAAAAACAATTTCTCTCAACAATTTTTACACCTATTTTTCAAAGAAAACTATGGGTTCTGAACAAAGACTAAACCCAACAATGTTTACACCTTTTGTTTTTCTTTAAAGAAAAATATGGGTTCTGAACAATAACTAATAAACCCATATTCCAACAATTTTACACCTTTTTGTTTCAAAGAAAAATATGGGTTCTGAACAAAAACTAAACACCCCATATTCCAACAATGTTTACACCTTCTTTTTTCTTGAAGAAAAATATGAGAATATAAACCCCCATGTTCCAACAGTAAGAAAATGCCAAGGCACAGTCAGTCAGTCATGAAAAGAACAGCAAAGCAAAACATCAGCAGTATTAGATAAATCATCGTAGGCTATTATTTTCATAAACATACAACAACCACTTGAGTGTCATGGTGTATAATAATAGTGTATAATAATTACTGTACATTATTACTCATTATGATATCAGTAGGGATGGAAGTTCAAGGAATGCAGCAGTTTCTGGGTTTCATGTCCAGCAAAACATTGATGATAAAATTTGTGAATACACACTAAAAACAATGACTCATGCATAAAACAAAAATCAAACAAATAAAATCTGTACAGTGGTTGGAAGACTTGGATTTGTTGTTAACCCGATTAGGTTGTTCTCTCTCTCTCTTTCTCTGCATGCGCGCAGACAGCATATTCATCCATGCACACTCATGCGCACGCAACATTCTTTCTTTCTCTTTCCTTTCATTTTTTGAATTTCGCAAAACTTGACAAGCCAAATACTAAAAATATATCAAGCATAAAACTAATTCAGTTGGCGGCGACTGAACGCTTCTTCCCTTCCCCTGCCCCCGTCCCCCCCCCCCCCCCCCGTCCCCCCCCCCGTCCCCCCCCCCCCCCCCCCCCCAGCAACACGACTATCACAATGTCACATGCCACTGACAGTCACCAAAATACTTTGACACAATTTCACCTCTGCATGGCAGTGCAGTCAATGTTTAACCACGCAAAAACACACACACACACACACACACACACACACACACACACACCACCCCCACCCCATCAAAGTTCCGCATTGAAATGGGGGTTTTTTTAACCGAGAAGTACCATTCTGCCATTTTTTGGAGGGAGAGGGTAGGGTTAGGATCAGCCTAGGGTTATCTTCATAAAACCAAAACAACCACACTTTGGGATTGAGGATCGTAAACACGAGAGGGGTGACTAAAGTACAAGATTGCCGATAATTCATGGTCCTTTTGCGGAAGACTATGATTCGACTGTACTATCACTGTCCTGTAATCAGTCCGTGGCTGGGTGTATGCGACAAAGAATGCATAAAATTCGAAATATTTACGGTTCTAAAGTGGGCGTTCGGGTGTTTTCATTGTATGAATAACTGTAATCATTAGTTGACAAACTAAAAACACTTGACATCAACATGTAGTAGTAGTAGTAGTAGTAGTAGTAGTAGTAGTAGTAGTAGTAGTGGTGGTGGTGGTGGTAGTAGTAGTAGTAGTAGTAGTAGTAGTAGTAGTAGTAGTAGTAGTAGTAGTAGTAGTAGTAGTAGTAGTAGTAGTGGTAGTGGTGGTGGTGGTGGTAGTAGTAGTAGTAGTAGTAGTAGTAGTAGTAGTAGTAGTAGTAGTAGTAGTAGTAGTAGTAGTAGTAGTAGTAGTAGTAGTAGTAGTAGTAGTAGTAGTAGTAGTAGTAGCAGCAGCAGCAGCAGCAGCAGCAGCAGCAGCAGCAGCAGTAGTAGCAGCAGCAGCAGCAGCAGCAGCAGCAGCAGCAGCAGCAGCAGTAGTAGTAGCAGCAGCAGCAGCAGCAGCAGCAGCAGCAGCAGCAGCAGTAGCAGTAGCAGTAGCAGTAGTAGCAGTAGCAGTAGTAGTAGTAGTAGTAGTAGCAGCAGCAGCAGCAGTAGCAGCAGCAGTAGTAGTAGTAGTAGTAGTAGTAGTAGTAGTAGTAGTACTACACTTAAGCTTTAGTAGAACTTCATAAAATTAAGGGCTGACCTCTCTGTCTTCTCTGTCTCTATCTGTCTGTCTGTCTGTCTGTCTGTCTGTCTCTGTCTCTGTCTCTCTCTCTCTCTCTCTCTCTCTCTCTCTCTCTCTCTCTCTCTCTCTCTCTCTCTCTCTCTCTGTGTGTCGTGTGTGTGTGCGTGCGTGCGTGTGTGTGTGTGTGTGTGTGTGTGTGTGTGTGTGTGTGTGTGTGTGTGTGTGTGTGTGTGCATTTATGTATGTGTGTGTGTGTGTGTGTGTGTGTGTGTGTGTGTGTGTGTGTGTGTGTGTGTGTGTGTGTGTGTGTGTGTGTGTGTGTGTGTGTGTGTGAGTGTGTTCGTGCATGCGTACTTGTACGTGCGTGCTTGTATTTGTGAGAAAGACAGGAAGAGACACACGGAGACAGACAGACAGACAGACAGACATCACCGACAGACAGACGGATTGAATGTCAGATAGACAGACAGGCATGCTGACCCACTGGCAGTTTCAAATAACAACGAAAGGTAAAAGACAGAAGAACAAACACCAACTCAAACACAATATGAATAATTCATTGCATCTTTATTAAAACTCCCAGCAAAATGTCCATTATGCCCAATAAATTCAATCAACCTAAGGCACAACCGGTAAGAAACCTTGTTTGGAAGAAAAGGACTGTAGATTGTACTGAATTGTTGAATCAAGAGTGAGAAGGAGAAATTCAGTGAGAGAGAGAGAGAGAGAGAGAGGAGAGAGAGAGAGAGAGAGAGAGAGAGAGAGAGAGAGAGAGAGAGAGAGAGAGAGAGAGATGGTAAGAGAAAGAGAGGGAGGAAGAGAGGGAGACAGAGAGGAGGGAAGAGTATGTGGAAGAATGAGCGAGAAATGAACATAAAAACCCACAACTTTTCTAAGCTGTAAAAAGGCATAAAAAGATTATTTTACATTAGAAGTGCATACAAATATACTGACAGTGTACAAGAAAGGAAAAGAGAAAGAAAGCACCTACTGTGGTCAATGAATTAATTGTTTTGCC
>CM065704.1:21684181-21689181 GCA_017654935.2 Phymorhynchus buccinoides
ATCAAGAGAGAGAGAGATAGAGAGACAGAGAGAGAGAGAGAGAGAGAGAGAGAGAGAGAGAGAGAGAGAGAGAGAGAGAGAGAGAGAGAGACAGACAGACAGACAGAGACAGAGAGAGAGAGAGAGAGAGAGAGAGAGAGAGAGAGAGAGAGAGAGAGAGAGAGAGAGAGAGAGAGAGAGAGAGAGAGAGACACAGAGAGAGAGAGAGAGAGAGAGAGAGAGAGAGAGAGAGAGAGAGAGAGAGAGAGAGAGAGAGAGAGAGAGAGAGAGAGAGAGAGAGAGAGAGAGAGAGAGAGAGAGAGAGAGAGAGAGAGAGAGAGAGAGAGAGTCTAAAATCTGAAAGTTTATTAAAAAACATTTTGGTTAGGCCTCTCATCCCATACAAAATATGAAAGCAATCTTGCAGTACTTTGGTCACCCCCTCATGTTTACGACCCTCAGTCTCAAGTCTGCTTCTTTCAGTTTTATAAAAAGTAATCTTAGGCTGATCCTAACCCTATCCCTTTGGAGAAAAAAGGCAGAATGTTGCTTTTCTGTGAAAATGCAAACATTTGAGGAGGAGAGGGTGATTACAGCATAGCCCTGAAATATAATCTAGCCCTGAAATATAATATAGCCCTGAAATATAATATAGCCCTCAAACATAATATAGCCCTCAAACATAATCTAGCCCTGAAATATAATCTAGCCCTGAAATATAATCTAGCCCTGAAATATAATCTAGCCCTCAAACATAATCTAACCCTGAAATATAATCTAGCCCTGAAATATAATCTAGCCCTGAAATATAATATAGCCCTGAAATATAATCTAGCCCTCAAATATAATATAGCCCTGAAATATAACATAGCCCTCAAATATAATATAGCCCTCAAACATAATCTAGCCCTCAAATATAATCTAGCCCTCAAATATAATCTAGCCCTGAAATATAATCTAGCCCTGAAATATAATCTAGCCCTGAAATATAATATAGCCCTCAAATATAATATAGCCCTCAAATATAATATAGCCCTCAAATATAACATAGCCCTCAAATATATAATATAGCCCTCAAACATAACATAGCCCTCAAATATAATATAGCCCTCAAAGTGGATTACAATAGCGGAGAAGGAGCAAGACAGGCCAATGATATTCGAGTTAAAAGCAATTAATGATTATCGTTAAAATAATCAGATCATGCACCAATAGTCAGAATCTATCTTAATAATTATAAAAAAACACAAGAGGAGAGAGAGAGAGAGAGAGAGAGAGAGAGAGAGAGAGAGAGAGAGAGAGAGAGAGAGAGAGAGAGAGAGAGAGAGAGAGAGAGAGAGGGAGAGAGAGAGAGAGAGAGAGAGAGAGACAGAGACAGAGAGAGAGAGAGAAAGACAGAGACAATTGTACTTTGAAGTATAAATATCATACTTGATTCTATGAATTAAAGTTATAATAAAAGTGAAAAAGGTCCGCATGCCATAAAGAGAGAGAGAGAGACATAAAGAGAGAGAGAGAGAGAGAGAGAGAGAGAGAGAGAGAGAGAGAGAGAGAGAGAGAGAGAGAGAGAGAGAGAGAGAGAGAGAGAGAGAGAGAGAGAGAGAGAGAGAGAGAGAGAGAGAGAGAGAGGGGGGGGGAATTCTTAGGCTTCTGCCAATTTCTCAAGAAAATAAATTAAACATAGCTCGTGCAATAATGATCTCAATGTATCAAAGGAAGACGAAAAAGATGGCACCAAAATATGACACAAACAATACATGGACATTTCAAGATTGAAAAGACTTAAATCTCTCCCTCAGTCTCAGAAAAATCTGATTAACGTCCTCCGGTCTGGAACAGACACATATGGGACATTAGTAGATATATATAAAGATGGTGGGAACTATCCTGGAAGCAATGCCCGGAGGCATTGTATAACAGTCTCAGTCTCGGATGTTGGTGTTTTATAACAGACCATGACGCCCACATTAGGTACCATTAGGACCGGTTTTTAGTGCTACAGCCAAAGGGATTGGTTGGCCTAAAACACACAAACAAACACACACACAACGAGAGCCCCATCGAAATTAGAACAAAAATGTCCCACATGCGTCCTAAGGGACCGAGTGGACGTTAAGCATAAGAAGAACACAATGAGAGAGAGAGAGAGAGAGAGAGAGAGAGAGAGAGAGAGAGAGAGAGAGAGAGAGAGAGAGAGAGAGAGAGAGAGAGAGAGAGAGAGAGAGAGAAGAGAGACAGAGACAGACAGACAGACACTCTCTCTCGCCTTGCATTGTGGCCTCTCTCTCTCTCTCTCTCTCTCTCTCTCTCTCTCTCTCTCTCTCTCTCTCTCTCTCTCTCTCTCTCTCTCTGCTCTCTCTGTTTCCTCTGTGTTCGCTCACCTTCATAAAGCCGATGTAGGTCATGGCCAGGCGCAGGGTCTCTATCCGGGACAGCCTCTTCTCGTAGTTGAAGGCGGGCAGCCTCTTGCGCAGCTCGTCAAATGCCGTGTTCAGGTGGAACATCCTCCGGCGCTCCCTCACGTTGGCCGCCTTGCGCTGGGGCAGCGACTGCACGCGCCTCCTCTTGGGCTTGCCCGTGGACGAAGAACAGGAAGACCCGCTGGAGTTGCCTCCTCCTCCTCCTGAGGAAGACCCCGAGGTTCTGGCCAAAGATGGCAGGTAGCCTCCTCCAACGACACCACCGCCGCGCTGGGAGATCAGGGCAGGAGGAGGGCGATCTTCCGCCGGGGGAGGGGGAGGAGCAGCGTGGTGCCAGAGAGCCGGGGAGGAGGCGTAGAGGTCTGTGTGGGTGGCGGGGAAGGCGTGGGGGTGATACATCTGCACTGTGGCCAGGTCAGGGTGATCCGCGGGGTAGGCGTAGTACGTGCCTTGATGGGCAGCGGCATCTGTGGACACGTGCACCCCAGCGCCTTGCCAGTCCAGGTCCGTGTAGTGGGGGTAGTGAGGCGGGGGTGCTGGCTGGGCGGAGGGGGCCGGGTGGAGGTCCAGGGGGTAGGCGGGGGAGGTGACCACGGCCGAGGTCTGGTTGTAGGAGGAGATGTCCAGCAGGGAGGAGGGCGGGGTGGTGGGGAGGCTGGTAGCGGGCAGGGCAGGGGTGAGGGGGGTGAGGTGGGGGTGGGGCTCTGTGGTGCTGGGGTGGTACCGAGATGCATCGTCCATGTTCCGGTGTTCCACCAGACTTCCTTCCATGGTGATGGAGTCGGAGCAACTTCAAAAGTCCACCTCCAAAAATAAAACAACAAAGGCTTGGCTGAAACAGAACGTCGGATAGAACTCTTCACCTCTCCTTTGCAGACTTTCCCCCTACAACCTTAATCTGTGCATTGTTATTCTCTGTCACGTTGAAAACCAGTGTCACGGGTTTTAGTATCCACTGCTTTAGCTGAAGTCAACGAACTACCGGTAAAGGGGGTAGAAAAAGAAGAAGAGGTCAGTAAAGGCACACACACGAAAGGATGCTAATAAACCAGCAAGGTCACTCGTAATATTAACGATCGACCAAGCAGTTTTAAACGCTTTCAGATGTCGATCCCTAAAATTGTTTTTCGATTAATTTTTTTTTTTTTTTTTAAAGTATTACGGTGTATCATAAAACAGGACACCAACTGTCACCTTGGAAACAGATGATGACAACGGTAAACCGGCACAGTACGTACGTGTCCGACTTGTTGCTTCACTCCCCCCTCTACTACTATCTGGTTTACACTACCACCACCAGCCTGTGCAGCAACAACATCAACCTGTCTCCACCAAAAAATCGAGCTAGCAACACACAGCACCAGCACAACGACAGCTTGGCACATGTGTATGTACGTATGGATGTGTACGTTGTGTGTCAGCAGCAGCAGCAGCAGCAGTGATGATGATGTGGCGACAGTTGTAAAGCTGTTGACTCTCACCTGCTACCACCTATATAGTGTTTTTTTACCTATATTCTGTGACACAGGTGGGTTGCACCTTCTGTTGCTGGTCTCCCACTCTACAGGTAGCAGGGCTTTCTGTTTGCCTTGGCACAGACTAACTTCTGCTGGTTACTCAATAATCTCTGGAATCAAAGAAGAAGGCACCAGTGAAGTCTGGCACACGCACAGTGTAGGAGAACTAGTGAGCCCTAGCACCAGGTAAGGTAAGGCAGGTGAGCTGTAGTGTAGGGCCCTGACCAGTTAGGTTTTATACCTGTCACTGCCTGCTGTGTCACTCAGTCGGCCCCACCCCTCCCCGGTCTTCTCTCTTCACGTCCTCTTTCCTCCCTTCACCCATTCCACACCCCTCTTCTCCTCGAACCCTCCCACCTTTCTGCCCGTCGGTCCTACCTTCTTTTTATTCTCCTCCTCCCCCTCCCCCTCCCGTTTACCTGTCGGTGGAGGGCTATCAAGAACCGCATTGAAAAGCATCCCCGCACGACAAGCAAGCCACGCGCTGCCGCCATTGGCCACGAGCCGCGCGCGCGCTAGACGTCAAACATCCGGGCACGGTTTGGGTGAGGTCATCCAGCCACGCGCTTAAGGGGGGCGGGGCTTGTGAGGCGGGAGGCTCTCCGACCTGCCAATCATCCTGGGCACGAGCCTCTCACGTTTCGAAGAAAACCCAGTCCAGTATGGAATCACGACATTGTACTGCTTCCGACTACATTCCTTATTTGTTCTCGTTCATAATTTTTCCCCGCTATGTTTAGTATGGATAGGTGAGCCATTGTTCCTTAAAGGTCTGTGTACACGTTAGCATTATTTACAAAATATATCTATTTCCCCATGGCAACACAGTGTTAGGCCACTAATAAAGGTCTCGGTACACGTTAGCATTATTCACGGGATATTTCTATTTCCCCATGGCAACACAGTGAGTTGTAAGCCATATTATGAGTGGCCTAACACTGTGTTGCCATGGGGAAATAGAAATATCCCGTGAATAATGTTAACGTGTATCGATTCCTTAAAGGTCTATATGTACACGTTAGCATAATTCACAAAATATCACTATTTCCCCATGGCAACACAGTGTTAGGCCACTCATAAAGGT
>CM065704.1:21699181-21711681 GCA_017654935.2 Phymorhynchus buccinoides
TAAACAATGAAATAAGTAAACAATGGAATTTAATAACAAAATTAACATATTAAATAAAAGACACATCGTGTGTGTGTGTGTGTGTGTGTGTGTGTGTGTGTATGTATGTGTATGTGTGTGTGTGTGTGTGTGTGTGTGTGTGTGTGTTTGTGTTTGTGTGTGAGTGTGTGTGTGTGTATGTGTGTGTGTGTATGTATGTCAAGTCAAGTCAAGTCAAAATCATCTTTATTGAGGGTTAAAGAATAAGCTAACAAAGCAAAGCTTTTTTTCATCCTGCCCTCAAAAAAAAGCTTTGTGTGTGTGCGTGTGTGTGCGCGTGTCTGCGTGTGTGTGCGTGTGTGTGTGTGTGTTGCAAGTAGTATTTAATCATATTCTTGTCTTCCAGACATCACAGGTGGATAGTCGTACGACTGAAGTTGGATGAGTGGAGCTGCAGTGGCACACGTGATCCTCGAATGAAGTTCTGCTTAACGTCCTCTTGTCTGGAACAGACACATAATTATGGGACATTAGTAGATATAAAGATGGTGGAAACGATCCTGGATGCAATGCCCGGAGGCAGTGCAACACCAGGAAAGTCCCGAATTTTTAACAATACAGATGTATATATGAAATAAACGTGATCCTCATAAATAACGCATACGCCATACGGGGCGTGTAATCATGGGTGCGTCTTAGAGAGTCAACACGAGTAGCAGTATGTAAATTAGTCTGAACAGCCCATGGTTTGGGCAGCTTAGTCTAATTTATATACTACTACCCGTGTTGGCTGTCTAAGACGCACCCATGATTACACGCCCTGACCAAATCGCCAGGGACCGTGACACAGGAGCAACTACCACGACTGAGGTCATTGTCGCCACACAAACACGTCAGAAAGGAAACGAACCCATACCCTACTACTATGGTACTGAGGATCCATCCACAGACGTTTAACCCTTTCACCGCCAGCCATATTTCAGCCAAAAATGTCCATTAAATTTACCTGGGTAGAGAACAAAATCTGTCTGCAGTATTGGGGATTCTTATGTGACATTTAATAAGGTCTATCCTTAATTTCCCGAAATTGAGACAATAAATAGGGTCTTTGGATAATAGACCCCAATTTGATGCCTTTTAGTAACATATGTGCTAACTCACTGTGGTGCTAAAATGCGACTTTGGCGGTGAAAGGGTTAAGCTAATCCTTCCAAGTTTCTCGTTGACAACTTTACTGATAAGTAACGGAATCAGGGATTAAGTTTTATGTAACGGATTTAGGGATTAAGTTTTATGCCCCGTTACATTCGAGGCTTGTAAACGAAAAACTAAACTAACTAAACCGTTGGAACCACAGATTTCATTCCTGCTGACAATGTCGAGACACTGTTATCCACTGTTACAGCAATAATACTTGCTTTATTGATAGGCTACAAACAGTGGTCGCAGCGGGCTACGGGAGACAGAAGACTTCCAGCGAAAGATGCTCAAGGATTTGGGTTGGTAAGGATTACACTCCCACACGGAGTTTAATGGGTAGGGTGGAGTGTTGTGGGTAAAGGAAGAAATCTAGACGTGTGGAACAGAAGGCATGAAGTACGTTGTTATTAAAAGACTGGGATTACACTTATAAGCAGTTAAATAGTGAACATGTAGAATTTACGTCAAAGTGACCACTGGTCATTGTCACTGACCACTGGTTATCTATATTGAACAAGGTACAAACATCACCACAGTCTGCGGTAGTTTTGTTAAGCAGGTTCCATCCCAATTCGTTAACGTCCCCCTCTGTTCTCTCTCTCAAGTCACTTTTTCCCTTCATTATCCTATATTAAAAACACTTCCTTGCCCAAAATATAAGCAGCAGTATAGTAACGTAGTCCCGTTCTTATAGAACTGGGACTACATAAACGGGCAAACCGGCTGCAGTTTCTGATTGGCCTCCCTGAGGTCATAGGTTAGGGTATATCATGTAAGATGTAGCTTTTTACTGCATGTGAATGTGTTATGCCTCTTGGCCAAACACTATTCTTCCCTTTATTTTACACATCCTATATTGTCTTCGTCTAATGTTGTGAATGCCTGGCGGAGGGCTGCTCTGTGGCCCCTGAGGTCACTGGACTGTAACTTGACCAATGTGTATTGTGGCTGAGTATTTATTATGGTTGCACATCGCTGAAATATTAAATGAACTATGTACATAGTTTTACTGAATAATATTGTTGGGCATCGCTGAAATATTAAATAACCTTTTCTATACATAGTGTTTACTAGCATGTGAACATTGTTTATAATTCCCCCGCCCCCTTTGGAGTTAAAATAAATGTATGTCCTGATAAGGGAATCAAGTAGGTTAGTTTCCCTGGCCAGAGTAATAAAATACATAAGGCGCAGAATCGTGGTAGGGACTTTAAACTCCCGAGAGAGAGAGAGAGAGAGAGAGAGAGAGAGAGAGAGAGAGAGAGAGAGAGAGAGAGAGAGAGAGAGAGAGAGAGAGAGAGAGAGAGAGCAATGAACACTGAAGTGTTTTTTTTATTGTACCTTGGCCTTAGGCCACAATGCAAGGGGTAAGGGACTACAATTGGGTCATATGCAAGAGAAAAAATTACAAAATAGATAAGCGAATATATAGGAGATGATTTGGCGTAAAACATGTATTAAATTAAAAAATTGCCATGCAAAATATTTTTTCTCAAACCAATCGTTCCTAACCACATAAATGAGATTCAATCTAAACCCACAAACACTAGCATCTCAATAGCATTTGCATTGCTTCTTCCAACAAGTATGATAAAGAATTGATCATGTACGTACTCGTCTAGAGCAGTGGTTTCAGATACACTTGCTCATTAAGACACCAAGATATGGTACAAATAACATAGCAAATAAAATCAAAGCATAATCAACATAATAAAGACAAGTTGATCCACAACATCTATCAGTAAATTGTAAGGAACACGATACCAATTCAAAATAAAAGTATTTCTTTTGTTTATAGCATGAAATACATATCTAGAAACATTATATCTATGATGCTGATTAGTTGACATTAGCAAAATATGCAGACGCATTCCCAACGATCCTTTCAAAAACGTTTCTCTTACATCTTTATACTGCGCACAATCAAACAAGAAATGGCGTTCATTTTCAATTTGACCCTTACAGAAAGGACAATATTTATCTCTAGCAGATTTACTGTATCTATGGACATTGTTGATCAGAGGTAATACCTTAACTGTCAAATCGCCACTCGAAAGCAATAAACATCCATTTCATAAACATATTTTTCTTTTTCAAACATTGTTTTGCATGATCTGTATGCATCATATATATCCCTATCTCTAATTGTTCCATCCCATTCTTGTATAAACATGTCAATAAGTCTTTGCGTGAATAAGCTCAAAAACAATTTAACATTTCCAACATATTCCAGCTGTAACCAAACAATATTAAATCCTGAATTGCACAAAATGTATCTTAGCTTAGAAGCCCAACAGCTTTTACAAGAGCTGTCTAATTCAACTAACATCATATATGCTTTGTGTGGTAATCTTTCCATTTCCAACTGAACTAGTTTAAACCAAAATCTTACACATGCAACAAATGAATCCATATACAATGGGTACCTTCCCAGGTCTTCATACACCATTTTATTTGGAGTTTTAGTTGGAACACCCAAAAACCTTACACGCTAATAGATGAATATTTTCAATATGTTCAAGTCTATTTAACCCCCAAACCTCTGAATAATATAATAGAATTGACTGTATTTTCATATCAATTTTTTTAAAGAAGATACTAGGTGTTAATTCTTTATAATTATGAAAAACTCTGCAAAGCTGTATGGCAGCTTTCTTTCCTTTAGTTACGAGGTGCAATGTGCCTTTGCTAGCACTCAACATAGTTGTGAAATTAAACCCTAAATAATAATATTTATTTACTACTTCTAATCGCATGCCATTATAAAACCATTTCTTGTTCTTACCCAGAAATCCTCCCTTACAAACCACCATAATTTTTGGGTTTTTTAATATTAACACTTAATTGCATGTTTTGACAACATTTTTGCAAAAATATTTAATTGATTCTGTAAACCTATTGGAGTTGTTGACATTAATACATCATCTGCAAACAACAAAATAAGTAACTCAACAATGCCTAACTGAACACCATGTTTACCCCTTTCTTCTACTTCTTTAGCTAACTGATTGATAAATACTGAAAACAATGTGGGACTTAAAACACATCCTTGTCTTACTCCTAGTGGACATTCAAACATGTCAGAAAATTCATAATTTGATCTAACACACGACCATAATGAATTGTACATTGCTTTAATAGAAGCTAGAAATGTTCCTTTAATGCCTTGGCCCTGTAAATGCTCCAAAAGTCTATCATGACGCACGTTAGCAAATGCCTTGCAAAAAAACAAAAAATGATACATATGATTTTCTACCTTTACTAACTAAACATTTCTGAGCAGCTGCATGCAATGTAAAAATATCATCCACAGTAGAGCGTGAGAGAGAGAGAGAGAGAGAGAGAGAGAGAGAGAGAGAGAGAGAGAGAGAGAGAGAGAGAGAGAGAGAGAGAGAGAGAGAGAGAGAGAGAGCGGGATTCTATGTACCATCCCACCACGTTTTGGATGAGCGCCATTAAATAAACACTATGCTTCTCGATTTGATCCACAAAAGATGCTAGACGGCTCTCTCTTTCTTTCTTTCTGTCAGCCTAACTAGCAACCTTAAGGATTAGCATCCCAGAGTGAAAGGAGTTAGGAGTAGGAGGGGTAGGAGGGGGTGGGGTGACCATAAGCTCCAGGGAGGCAGTGGAGTGTTTGGGGAGGGATTAGGTCCCCTGCAGGATGACGGTCACGTGCTGCCGCCTTGTCGTCATGGCGTCACGGACTGTGCACGTGCTGGGGAGGTTCCGGGGAGGCTGAAGTGGCTGGCTGGCTGTACGGGGTGCCGCTGTCTGTTATCACTGACTGTGGGGGGACAGAAGGAAGGCCCCGCTCCCACACTTGAAAGTTACCTTGCCCGACTCAGTGCAGGCCAGATCTGTAGTCTAAATGTTCAGTAAATTGCGAGTGTGTGTGTGTGTGTGTGTGTGTGTGTGTGTGTGTGTGTGTGTGTTGTGTTTGTGTGTTTGTTTGTGTGTGGGTGTGTGGGTATGTGTGGGTGGGTGTGGGTGTGTGCGCGCGCGCACGCACACGTGTGTGCATGTGTGTGTGTGTGTGTGTGTGTGTGTGTGTGTGTGTGTGTGTGTGTGTTTGTGTGTGTGTGTGTGTGTATGTGTGTGTGTTCGAGCGTGTGTGTGCCAGTGTATATGAGTACATGTGTGCGTATACCTGTGAATTATGTACGTGCATGAATGGATGCATGCCTCTATCTGTTGCTGTCGTGTGCATGATTCATCTGAATGCGCGCGCGCGTGTGTGTGTGTGCGCGCGCGCGTGTGTGCTTGCGTGAGTGTGTGTGCGCGCGTGCGTGCGTGTTTGTGTGTGTGTGTGTGTGTGTGCATGCGTGCGTGCGTGTGTGTGTGTGTGTGTGTGTGTGTGTGTGTGTGTGTGTGTGTGTGTGTGTGTGTGTGTGTGTGTGTGTGTGTATGTGGTTTCAACCGTTTAGACGATGCCATCAAATAACCTTAATAAGAGTCAGTGGTGTGATGTGTGACTTTCTGAAAGTGGGGTGGGTTCATTTGATCAAATGTGTTCATCAGTTACAATTGCTGTACCACTACAAATTTGTCATGGAAATAAATATTGAAGAATTGTTGAATTGAAACATACTATAAAAACAAACTGCGTTTATTTTCTATGACAAACGTTTTTGGTTTCTGTTATGTTTTTGTTACTAGCTTAGTTGGGCTAAACGGAAAGCGATGAAACGTGTGCCACTATCCCATTTTCCATGACATTTCCTAGGAGTGTTTGGTTTTGAGTCAATAAATCGTCAATACGTGGGTTGTTCATTAAACATTGGCAACGGGTCCATAAACCAGGAGCAAACGAGTTCATGGACTTCAAACTTTTGCATTCCTATGAAGAACACCTTTCCTCTTTGTATGCACAGTTCCAGCTCTCTACGCGAGGTTTCAAGGTCATTCTGGTAGCTTCTTTGAGGCAAGGGTCGGAGCTGTGACTTTGAGCTTTTTTGCGAAGGCCAAGGTGCCAGAAAGTTTCGTCCAGCCAAACAATCTAAAATGATAAAAAGAAATTGAATGTCATGTGGAGCTAAGTGAAGTCTGTAGAATATGTGGTTTAAACATTGATTACCTTACTCTTCTTGGAAGGTCACAACGACCTTGACCTTGTAGGCACTAGCGTTTTCATGCAAAAGTAGAATCATGTAGGGAATTTTGTTGCCAGCTTTTGCACTAGAAGATGTCTACGCATTATCTTTACTATTGTACTCAAAGAATTGTCACTCATCTCACTTCTTTCTATCAGTGTCAATGTGGATATTTATTAGTCAGTTTCTTGAAAAACTACATGTTTTACGCGTTCAGGACTGCAAGAAAGTGAACTAGAGGGTGACATGTTTGGAAGCTGTGTTTTCCAGGATTGCAAACTTCAACACATTTGCAAATTGTGCAATAAGAAGTACACAGTCGACCATAAATATGTCAAATCGGAATGAATTTTCATATTATAGTTCCTAAGTTTCATACCCTATGAAGTCACAGCAAGTGAAGAAGTCAGTTCAAGAATCCACGATTTTTTTTTATCACACGCGCTTACATCATGTTTTTAATGACGCTATAAACTCACGTAGGACATAACATCACAATAATAGTGTGCAAGCAAATGCGTTAAGGAATGAAGTTTTCTTTGGTGCCATCATTAGTTTTATAGATTTCAAATGGCAGGACCGTTGCGAAACTTTACTGAACAAGCCACGTATCCAGAATATTTGTTTAATAACAACGTTCAAGCATTGAAAGCTTTTCTGCATAGCCCTTTATTGGTGAAAGTGTCACTCAGCACACGTACTGAACCAGTATGCACGTTTGTACATATGAGTGGATATTGTGTATATCACATACAACACACTTTGATACATAGTAATTTATTATTTCCATACAATTATGTGCGGTCTACGTTGATGTTCTGAGTATTATTTTATGCAAATGACAGTATAATTATGCGAATAGTAAATAAGGCCCCCATATCACGCATGATGAAGACCCCACTACATTCTCACCATGCGCTCAAGTACGAGAGAACGAGTACGAGGTCATGGAAACCCCCCTCAAGTGTGACTGCACCCTGGACCTCACCACGATCTGAGGAGTGGAGACCCACAGCTGACTAGTTTGGATGGAGCCACGCTCTTGGCGCGGGCCCTATGTCACTCCTACGTTCTCAGCACTCCGCCACCACTGCTGTCCACGCTCTTGGCGCGGGCCCTATGTCACTCCTACGTTCTCAGCACTCCGCCACCACTGCTGTCCACGCTCTTGGCGCGGGCCCTATGTCACTCCTACGTTCTCAGCACTCCGCCACCACTGCTGTCCACGCTCTTGGCGCGGGCCCTATGTCACTCCTACGTTCTCAGCACTCCGCCACCACTGCTGTCCACGCTCTTGGCGCGGGCCCTATGTCACTCCTACGTTCTCAGCACTCCGCCACCACTGCTGTCCACGCTCTTGGCGCGGGCCCTATGTCACTCCTACGTTCTCAGCACTCCGCCGCCACTGCTGTCCACGCTCTTGGCGCGGGCCCTATGTCACTCCTACGTTCTCAGCACTCCGCCACCACTGCTGTCCACGCACTCGCCACGCTGCCACGGCGTTGTCCCCGCTCCGCGTTGTAAGCTACAACTTATCCCACATATTGTTTAGAGATATAATTATGATTAGAAACATCAGCATGTTGATTCCACGCATGGTGATTCCCTGCCACTCCCCCACTTAACCACATCATCACTTTACCCCACCCCACCCTACACGTGCCTCTTCCCCCTAACCCCACCCCACAACCCCTCCTAACTTATTTATATTCATTAATATTCGAATAAAACAAACAAAAAAGAAGGCCCCATCAGTAAACTCATTAACGGACGCCGGTCACTAGCTATGCTTTACACGCTTGTCGTAAGTCACAAGCGGATAGCCTCCGCCAAGGTCACTAGCATTGTCCGTTTGGACCTGACCCCGAGGTCAAAGTTGATACCTAAATATTGTTATCCCTGCCCATTGCTCTCTCTCTCTCTCTCTCTCTCTCTCTCTCTCTCTCTCTCTCTCTCTCTCTCTCTCTCTCTCTCTCTCTCCAGTCACTACCTTAGGGGAAGAAAAGGAAGGAGGGATGGCATTCAAAGTGTGTGGACCGGAAAAGTTTGGACACAAGCATTTATCAAACAATCCGTGCTCCATTCCTTCCCCGAAGACATAAACCTCTAGTCCCGCTTTCACGGCACGACAGTTGCGTCAATACGTCTGCCTCAAGGTCACGTGCCTCTGCGCGCGCTAATCTCGTGGGGTCGCGTGCAGCGTTGTCTTTCACACCTTAGAACACAAACGGGGGACATTGTTTGTTGTGGTGAGGGCCGGTCGGGTTTTGGGGGTCCTGGGACGGTCCCGGAAGGCTAAAGCCCCTCATCTACGGCTAATTTACGATGGCCAGTGGCCGTGGGTGGATGCCTAGAGGGCTCACGTGCTTTGCCCGTTGGGCTTAAAGTGTCACAGGTCGTTAATGAGGCTTCCTTCTCCTTTTTCGTCTCGCTGCCTCCTCGTATTAGTCCTGTCTGCGGTCTGCCTGCTCGCTGACCACGCTCAGCTGTTCTGCTGCTAAGTACTGAACGTCGTTCACACCCGCACCGAGGTGTTGGGTGAAAGTGGAGAGCTAGTGGAAACCATGGTGTCATGTAGGAGTTAGGAAACTCTCTCTCTCTCTCTCTCTCTCTCTCTCTCTCTCTCTCTCTCTCTCTCTCTGCGGGGTGGGGGTGGGGGAGACTGGGAGAGGTTTTTTTTGTTTTGGGGGGGGGGGGGGGGGGGGGTCTGGGGTCTGTAATCTTGAATTGCTGTTGTGTGTCCATGTTTGCCTTGTATTATATTGCTTTGTATATTTTTGTCACTATTGTTGCCAGTTTTTTGTTATTGTTGTGTTCTTTTCTGTTAATCATTTTCTTCATTAATTGTTGTTTATTTGCTTGAGGGCAACAGTGTAAAAAAGCTACCAGCTTATCTGTTTTACCCTCAATAAAAATATTCGTATTCGTATACTCTCTCTGTGTAAGTGGGACAGAGACAGACAGACAGAGAGACAGAGAGGGGGTGTTGTATTCTATATAACATTCTTTTTCACAAGCAAACAAATACACATACAGACACAGAGACAGTGAGAGTAAGCCCCTACGTGTGTGAGGGAATTTAAATTTAAAACAAACAGTTTTCTTAAGATGCAAAAACAAAGAAAACAAGTGCAACGCCGAGCGGCTGCAAAGTCCCCTCGCAGCATCGCCGAGCTACTCCGAAATCGGAATGTGTCGGCTGTACACACAGCGGGGAGACCATTGAGAACTGAAAACAGGACGCGCGCACAGACGGATGGACGGCCGGAAAGAAGTGGGACATATCGGACCTGTGACACAAAGGGCCTAAGCACGGCCACCTATGCACTATCGTGAAACCCACTCACCTCCTCCCCTAATGCATCTCCTTCCCCCATCCAGCCAGTCACTGAGGCAAGCAAGACTCGGCGATGCCAGCAGGCCACGCGCACAGGATCTCAGTAGTCAAGTGTGAGCCACAGTGCTACAGCCAACTGTTTGCTACCCCCCCTCTCTCTCTCTCTCTCTCTCTCTCTCTCTCTCTCACTGCTCTCTCTCTCTCTCTCTGTCTCTGTCTCTCTCCCTCACTGCTCTCTTTCTCTCTCTGTCTCTTTCTCTGTCTCTGTCTCTGGGTGTTTCCAGCCGTGTTGGTGGAGTCTAGGCTTACGGGTTCACTTGTAATATTTACATGCGCGCGATCATGCACACACGAGCGCACAGAAAAATTCATGACAACTGTGTTATAGACAATTCATCAAGAAATGTTGTGAAAAAAACTGCATTGAAATACATGCAAAACTTCGCGAGATATTAGCGATTATGTGTTTCGGGGTTTGAACCCCGTAACTGGCGCGACCTTGACCTTAATGTAAAACTAAATACATCAGTGGATAGCTTGCATCTTGGCAAACTAGTATACCAAATTTGATGATGATAGACTGAATAGGTTTTAGAAAAATGGACGAATAGCCGGACAGAGGCACGCCGGACGGACGTCGGACGGACCAGACAGAAACAATAGTTCCCGAACCTTCGGCTCGGGGACTAATCATTGTTTCAACGCACGAAGATTTCCTGTTTCAGAGAACTTCACGTTCAGTTAAACATGCAATCATTTTCGTTTAAAGAAATGGCTGCAAAGAGCAAACAATGGACGCCGTTGTTTCGGATCAAATGAACCTGTGGGTTTATTGTGTCCTGCGTAATATTAACCGCAAGATTTCCCTTAGCTGCCTTCCCCTACACTAGACCCTTGCCTCAACGTGACATTCAGACAGATCAACGTAATCGTCGTATGCCAAAATCAACCCAGATGCAGGCGTCTGTGTGCAGAAGACTTACGCCAACCTACCCTACACGCCACCGCTTCGCAGGTGATCCGTTCAAGACTCTCTCTCTCTCTCTCTCTCTCTCTCTCTCGTCTCAGAATTTCGTTCACTTTCTAAACTCAGAAGACGAAACAAAAAAGCAGAACTGCACCTGCATTATCTGGGATTAAGTGGTTGCATCCTGACCGCCGTTCCGGGATTTCCCGAGGATTCAGATGTCGGTAAACCAGCATGCCTCGCATGTCAGACGCTTCAGACAGTAGCCTGGCTTTCTGACTAGCCTGTCCAGGCAAGTGGGTACTACAGGCCTACTAATGCCCAGCCTCGTGCGTCTCGTGTCACGTGTCCCGTTCTGGCCCTGTAGTCTTGAGTGCGTATTAAGCTGCGTGTACATCTAGTGTCCTGTAGTTTGATGCATATGAGCTTACTAAGAGGTTAGTTGGCAACTAAGTTGTAAGTTGTCAACTTAAAATATAGTAAGGACTGCATGGAAAATCCCTAGTCCTAGTTGTTACTTAACTTGTCGAGTTAGTAGACAGAATTTTAGTGGACATCCGATCAGCACTAAATGTGTAAGTTGTGAACTAGTCGTTATTCATTGCTTTGTTTCTTTTTTTTTTTTTTTTGTTGTTGTTGTTGTTGTTGTTGTGTTCTCATGTTTTCTCCATGAGGAAACAGTGTAAAATAAAAAGAAGAATACTAAATTACAATTGCTTATCTGTTTACCCTCAATTTTAAAAAAAAGAGTTTTGAGTTATGTGTTTCGAGTTTCTCTCTGTCTCTTTCTCCCTCTCTCAATCTTCCCAATTTTCAGAAATATTTGTATGATTTTGATTAATCATTCAAAAACTTGCGCAGTTGTCAACTTGGGCAAGTTGTATACTAGTTTAGTAAGCTCATATGCATCAAACTACAGAGAGTGAGTTCCCTTTGGTCTGTGAACATGCGCACTGAACGGATTCCCCTTCGAATGCGTTAGTAGGTCAGTCTAGTTGAAAACTAGCTAGTAGCATTCAAGTTCGTATTCATGCTTTGAAGACTAAAATCAGTTTCAAACTTGCCTAGTAGTCTACTAAGCAGTTGTCAACTTGGGCAAGTTGTATACTAGTTTAGTAAGCTCATATGCATCGACCTACTGGCTAATACAAAGCATCTGTTTTGTTTCAGTCTTATGTTTTTTTCACACTTGCTGCCATGTCATTCACACCTACTGGCGTGCGTTGTTTACGCATTTGGTCCGCTGTCGCCCATGTTGTTTGGGTCTTGGAGAAGGGAGACCAAAATAAACAGGCCTGCTTGTGTGCATAGCCTGTCAGCAACAAGGCGTGGTGCCATTTGTCAAACATGTTGTGTAGTACGTACAACACTGATGAACACCCTGCTTTAGAAATTCAACACGGAGATTAGTAGGTAAATTAGGCTAAACAGCCAATCGTTTTGGGAGTTTAGTCTAATTTACATACTAATCCCTGCGTTGACTGTCTAATTCGTACTCATGGCTACAGGGCCTGGTGTTTCTAATTAGTTACCTCAGAACTGGTTAGGAAGGGGGGGGGGGGGGGGGGTGGAGAAGGAAAGGTGAGCAAAAGGGGGGGGGGGGGGGGTGCGTTGTCAACAGGGTGCACGTGTGCGGCGTCATGGGCGACAAAAGCCGAACGGTGCTGCAACGGATGGAGATCATCTGCTCCGTGCAAACACTAGCTTAGTGTTTGTCCACACACACACCGATTGCCTCGATCGCTCTTTCTGGTTTCTTTTCCTTCCGTTTCAGCCTTCGGGGTGGGGGTGGGGGGGAGTGAGAGAGAGAGTGAAAGGAGAAACGAAATCTTCAACAATCAGCTACTAGCGAATAAAACCCCGATCAGTCAGTCGAGACGTCCTTTCCCTTACTAACAAGATACAAAAACAGCGAGGTCTTTAA
>CM065704.1:21721681-21724181 GCA_017654935.2 Phymorhynchus buccinoides
TTTAGTCGTGTGCGTTGCTGTTTCGCGACTACTCCTTCCCACCCCAGTCCCAGTCTCTCACTCTCTCTTTTATTACACACACACACACACACACACACACACACACACACACACACACACACAGGTGCCAAAACCTGTTTCTGATTATAACTAGTTGGCACCTTTAGCATTAATCTTTATGGTTTGCTTAATGAGTTCTTGCCATATTTTGCCCTGTCGGGGTGTCTATATCAAACTTTGGGGTTGGTTCCGATTGACCTTTTCCCTTCTCGCCGTTTCTCTAATATTTGCCGCATGATCTCCCTTGGGCAAGGAGTCCCATTTCGCACTTTTTTCACTCAGATTCTTAACCTCTTGTCATTGGGTGTTTGGTAGAAGCATCTCTCATCTCTCTCTCTCTCTCTCTCTCTCTCTCTCTCTCTCTCTCTCTCTCTCTCTCTCTCTCTCTAAGTGTGTGTGTGTGTGTGTCGTGTGAGGGTGTGCGTAGCGTGTGTGTGTGAGTGACACAGAGAGACGGTGTGCACGTGGGTGACACGATCGAGATAGAGGACAACGTTGTGTGAGCTCGGACGCAAAATCAGGGTGCCACTGAGTCGGCACAATTCCGGTGAGAGAGGAGAGAGGGATACATCGAATTGAGCACGGGTGCTGATCGCAATCGACAGAAGAATCAGCAGCAGCAGTATCACTGTCAGTAGCTTAGAGGAAGAGAAGGCATGTGTGGGTCTGGATTACGTATCGTTTCAAACAAAGAAGCTCCTGTTCCTCAGTAGTTGATCTTTAATTTCCGTACGCTGTCCCATTGTGAGTGGCATTGCTATTAAGATCGTGGACGCAGAAGCAATTATTTGGAACAAGCATGGTCGTGTAGCGAGAGTGATAGAAATGGACAGGCGACTGTCATCAAGTTTCAGTCCTGGCGGCTGTGGACTCTTGTTCATTGTCTCAGTTTTGGGCGATTGTGAGAGAGCGAGCTAGATGAAGGGTAAGGACGGAAGATAACGCAATGAACCCAAGATCTGTGAGAGGAGAGAGAGAGAGAGGGGGAGAGGGGGAAATGAGAAGGAGAAGGAAGAGAGAGAGTGGTCTTTGGGGGGAAATGGGGGGGCCAAACTTTCTTGATGTGCTACACTTGTGACGTAAGTGTCCCCCGCACGACCCCTCTTTCTTATCTACCCCCCCCCCCCCCCCTCTCCTTTTCATTTCTCGGTCCGGCCGCCACTTTAATTGCCATCCACCATCAAAAGAACGCCGATTAAGGCATTTGTCTCTTTGAAGCCCGATTTACCTCCCCTGTCAGCATGTAACACCTACAGAGGTTATCTCCCTTTACCCCCCCCCCCCCCCCTTTATCTCCGTTCCCCATCACGAGAAAGTGACATCCACAGTCGGTGTCCTTTGAAGACGATTTTCCTTTCCTATCACGAGAAGGATAACAATGTAACCGGCACGTGATTGTTCGGTACTAGTATGCATAAAATTATAGCATCATCTTGTGACGTGTCAACTGCTATAAACCAACCACAGGCTTTCATTGTTTGAAAGTGAAGGCTATAATTGGAGTAGTGAGAAAAAGTTTTCACACAAGACGCTGAAACCTGGTTGGTTTGTTAGCCCGTCTAGAGCAACACTTCCAGACTCAGACGCTCTCCAGCTAGAGCAACATTGCAGACTAACCTCTCCCAGCCAGTAAGCCCAACTAGTGAGTATTATTGATGGCTGGTGATTGAGATTTGTTTTTGTTTGATCCTAGTTTTGATCTAGATCCTATGTTCAATGATGAATAAGGAGTAGATAGATATGTTATTGAAAAGAAGTGGTAAACATTCTGTTCTATTTATGTGCACTGATTATTTGTGTGTGTGTGTTTTTGACTTTAACACTTTTGGTACCAGAACCGGAGTTTATGCCTACTAACCCTTTTGTCTATTTTTAGTAGGAAACCTATGGGTCGCAATCTTGCACTTTATGATACCATTCCTTTCCAGGTGTTGGATGGAGAGTGATGTTGGCTTGATCACCTTTTATGTTTTACTGATCTCAGTTTGTTAACTGAAATTCAGATTATGTGTTCTTAGTGCTATTGTACAAGGGAAGCCTTCTAGCCGGTTGGGATTCACTAATTCCCTGCCGACTGAAGCCCCTTGTCTCTAAGCCATAGAGACCTACATCCACCTTCTCCTGTGATTATCAGCAGGGCATCGTGGGCAGGAAGATCATCCCTGACTCACAAGCACCAAGACGGGAACGCCGCCAAGACGCCCCGCACCCAGAATCCGCGAGGAGACCACGCCTGAACCGTGCCATCCCGCGAAGCCGTAACCGGAACGACTGGGAGCTACTCTCACCTGACGAGCAAGCCCAGCCAACCCAGCACTCGCCGATCACTACGGAGGAACTTGACAGCAGCTAAGTTCCCCGGACCGCGCCAATCATTTGAACTTTCCCCCGGACACTGAAGACAATTAGTGACCCTTCCTGCTTGGGGCTAACCTTCTAG
>CM065704.1:21731681-21734181 GCA_017654935.2 Phymorhynchus buccinoides
AGTATGGGTTGAGGAAGACAACCCAGAGGACAACACCAACAACTGCCAGCCAGAATGGGTTGAGGAAGACAACCCAGAGGACAACACCAACAACTGCCAGCCAGTATGGGTTGAGGAAGACAACCCAGAGGACAACACCAACAACTGCCAGCCAGTATGGGTTGAGGAAGACAACCCAGAGGACAACACCAACAACTGCCAGCCAGAATGGGTTGAGGAAGACAACCCAGAGGACAACACCAACAACTGCCAGCCAGTATGGGTTGAGGAAGACAACCCAGAGGACAACACCAACAGCCCCCACAACTGTTACAGCCAGTATGGGTTGAGGAAGACAACCCAGAGGACAACACCAACAGCCCCCACAACTGCCAGCCATTATGGGTTGAGGAAGACAACCCAGAGGACAACACCAACAGCCCCCACAACTGCCAGTATGGGTTGAGGAAGACAACCCAGAGGACAACACCAACAGCCCCCACAACTGCCAGCCATTATGGGTTGAGGAAGACAACCCAGAGGACAACACCAACAGCCCCCACAACTGCCAGCCAGTATGGGTTGAGGAAGACAACCCAGAGGACAACACCAACAGCCCCCACAACTGCCAGCCATTATGGGTTGAGGAAGACAACCCAGAGGACAACACCAACAGCCCCCACAACTGCCAGCCAGTATGGGTTGAGAAAGAAGTGAGCTTGTTAAAAATTTCCCAAAGGTAATTGTCTTTTCTTTTTGTTTCATTTTTATTGGCCTTTATATTAGGACTCCGAGTAGGAACCCAAACCAATATTTGGATAAAGGTATTAATTAAATATTTTAAGATTAGATGGCATATTTGCTCAAGACAGCTTCCGTCACAATTTGTCTGTGTCTGCATTTTTGATAGTGCTTTATGTCAGCTTTCTTGCAGCCCTATCTCACCATTGTTTGGGCGTGTGATATATAACAATCAAATGCTAATTAAACCAAGACACCCGTTGACAAGTTAGAAACACTGGAAGCCAACACGAAGAAAGAGCTTTAAGAAAAAGTCTTCAAAATAAAGTTGGACTCGAATGTATTATTAACAGTACTGTATGTCACTCGCCAGACATGTCATTACATTTTCAGACAAAATCATTAACCCTTTTGCCGCCAGTCATTTTCAGCCAAAAATATCCATTAAACTTAATTAAACTGGGAAGAAAAACAAAATATCTGCAATATTGGGAATTCCTCTGTGACATGTATAACATTAGGCCTATCCTTACCTCCAAAAATTAAGAAAATAGGGTCTTTAGATAACAGGCCCATAATTATTTGATGCCTTTTAGTGACATGGGTGATAAACCATTGGCGGTGAAAGGGTTAATTTGTTTCAAACTCGAAGACATTCAATGGCGTATGTTAAACTAAAAACTGACAACTTAGATCCCTGAACTAAGTAGAGTACATATGCTGTAGCTCGTGTTCTTCAACGAAACGCTGGTCAAAGTGAAGCTACTGCGCAGTGACGCAATTATTCTAAGCGTAATTTAGAATAAATTTAATTTAAAGGAATAATTATTTTGCCTGTGACTGAGACATGGTCGCAGTCACAGACTAGCGCCTTTGCTATTTGGGCAAAGGAATGAAGCCTCAAAACTGAGCGCATGCAGTTCGTGCAAAATCTTTTTGCTTTGGCTATTACGGGTGAGCGGAATAATCCGGTACTGCCCGTCATTGCTCAGTTGCGCTACTGCCCAGCGGTCGTTTGCTGTCGTGTGCTGTGTCTGCGGCGAAAAAAGAAAAATGGAATCGACTTTTAAATTTAAAGAATGGGCGAAGAAACTACCGGCAGATGTGAGTGAAATATTAATTAGCGAGGGGTTTGACAGTGGCGCGGCGCTGTACAATGCCACTGTCGACGACATCAAAACTCTGGAACTGAAGCGTGGGCATGAGATTGCCACTGTGTCTGAAATTCGTAAATTACAAGAGGCAACGGGCGGGCCTATGGCAGCGGCGGTGACACCTTGCACTAGTGACAGGGCGAGGACAGGGCCCGGGGCAACGGGAGGCTTGGCCACCTCGGTTTCTCTGGGCCAGCTGCTGAACCAACAGTCAGCACCTCAACCCCACGCCACCCTCCACCGCGTTGACCTCAATCCTTCCACCTTCCTTAACACAGCACATCACGCAGGTGAGCCGGCACTGAAGATCATAGACTTTATTTCATTTCCTGATAGTGGGGAGCAGCAGAAGGTGGAAGTGGGGGGAGGCGTCACGATTCGTCTCCCTGGCTCCAAACCCAAGCTAGAGACGACGAGTCCCTCCCAGTGGATCACCGCTAACAGCAGGGTGATGGCCTCTCTGATCCAGTCAGGCCACCTCAACAACCAGGGCATCATAGACTATCTGGCTTACACTTCCAAGGTGGGCGAGATGGCCACGCGCTTCGCTTGGGTCTCCGCGTTGGCGTACGACGACCATTACCACCGCCTCCAGGCTGCCTACGGTTTCCGCTGGGGCAGTGACT
>CM065704.1:21741681-21776681 GCA_017654935.2 Phymorhynchus buccinoides
TCATAACTTTCCAAATAAGAAAGCCAATGCGTTGAATTTGGCCAACATTTAATTCAATGCTTTAGTGATAACGATGCACAATTGCCTTCAATTTCGAGCAATCGTTTGGTCTGTACATTTGATCAAAGTGGGTACGTATCGAAATTTGATTTCCCAAAGTCATTGAAATCACAAGACAGGGCATTCTGATGCTCCCAAAAGTTCAGTAATGCGTGTATCCGCCATGGCTGTTCTGGCACTCGACGCAGCGAGTCCTCATGGAGTTGACCAGGGTGGTGAAGATCCTCTGTGGAAGCGCCTGCCACTCAGCCTGCAGCATCTGGTAGAGGTGCTGGGCATCCCTGGGAGGGGGGTGGTTGCTCCTCACTTTGCGATCCAGCTCATCCCAGAGGTTCTCAATCGGGTTGAGGTCGGGACTGCATGCTGGCCACTCCATTCTGTTGACTCCAGACTGCTGCAGGAAGTCGTTGACCACCCTTGCCCTGTGGGGGCGAGCGTTGTCATACTGGTAGACAGCCGGCGGTCCCATCTGCTGCAGTGTAGGCACAGCCAGCGGTCGAAGGATCTCATCCCGGTATCGGAGGCCAGTCAGGTTACCCTGTACATGATACAAGGGTGTTCTGTGGTGAAGGCTGAAGGCCCCCCAGACCATTACAGAACCTCCACCAAAGGCCACCTTTTCTTGGACAGTGGCGTCAATAAAGCGTTCCCCTGGGCGCCTCCAGACCCTCAGTCGGCCGTCGTTGTGGTTCAGGGTGAAGCGTGATTCATCACTGAACAGGACCTGGGACCATTGCTGACGTGTCCACCTCACGTGACGTCTGCAGAAGGCGCGGCGTGCTGCCCTATGGGCTGGAGTTAAGCGTGGCCGTACAGCTGGGCGACGAGAACGGAGGTTAAACCCATGAAGGCGGTTCCGTATGGTCTGCTGGCTGATGTTGATGTTAGTAGCCACCCTCAGCTGCCTTCGAATGATGCTGGAAGAGGCTGTTCTTGTCTGCAGGGCTTGTCGTTCAATGAGACGATCTTCACGTGGAGTTGTCTTCTTCGGTCGACCAGATCTGCGTCTTTCATGGACCCTCCCAGTGGCTGTGAAGCGTTGAATCAGTCTGACAATGACCGAGATGGACACCTGAAGTCGCCTGGCCACTTCTCGCTTGGGAACACCATCTTGGAACCATGCAACAGCTCGTCCCCTATCCAACTCGCTCAATTTTCGTCGTGGAGGCATTGTCAAATCAGGCCTAATACTGGTGGTATGTCTTCTTATAAAGCCAAGCAAGAGACAGCATCTCACACATAAACAGCAGTGCTTGCACGTGCATAATGGTTTTTCCATCTGGCTTGTGCAATGTGTTCATGCAGAACGATCCAAAACAAGGTCCTTTTTCGCAAGTTTCCGCTTTTTCTTTTGCTGCCAAGCTCAGTAATAGAGAATCACGTGCAATGTTTCCACTAACACAACATCGCCCACTTACAGCTGAACAAGAATTCATAACAATTTGGCTTGACTGAGAAAAAAAGAACAGGAGCGAACGGAGTTTATTGCGCACCTGTTTTCTCATAGTGATCCTTAACTTTTTGTGAGTAGTGTATATTCAATGCAAAATAAGAACACTTTTTTCTTTCAAATAAGACATACATCTACAGTTGAGAGAGAGAGAGAGAGAGAGAGAGAGAGAGAGAGAGAGAGAGAGAGAGAGAGAGAGAGAGAGAGAGAGAGAGACGAGAGAGAGAGAGAGAGAGAGTATGTGCATTGTTTTTACATCGAATACGAGGAGGCAAAACAGTCCACCATGATTCGTGCTTTCTGTCGTTCACATTCGATATTCGTGCTTTTTGTCGTTCACATTCGATATTCGTGCTTTCTGTCGTTCACATTCGATATTCGTGCTTTCTGTCGTTCACATTCGATATTCGTGCTTTCTGTCGTTCACATTCGATATTCGTGCTTTCTGTCGTTCACATTCGATATTCGTGCTTTCTGTCGTTCACATTCGATATTCGTGCTTTCTGTCGTTCACATTCGATATTCGTGCTTTCTGTCGTTCACATTCGATATTCGTGCTTTCTGTCGTTCACATTCGATATTCGTGCTTTCTGTCGTTCACATTCGATATTCGTGCTTTCTGTCGTTCACATTCGATATTCGTGCTTTCTGTCGTTCACATTCGATATTCGTGCTTTCTGTCGTTCACATTCGATATTCGTGCTTTCTGTCGTTCACATTCGATATTCGTGCTTTCTGTCGTTCACATTCGATATTCGTGCTTTTCATATGTTCGCGCAAATAAAATAAAAAACACAAGAAAAAAAAACCCACGCGCATTTTGGATGCAGCCTATTTGTTTCCACAATAAGTGTGACCAGCAACATTACAGTGATAAGGGGAGTACATTGCAATGAACACTAGGCCTGGGTGGGGTTTTCTAGGTTTCTTTCTGCTGAGTATTGTTTGCTGTGACTGACAAACATTAACACAATCTGCAATGTATTGCCTTAATATAGCGCCTACATTTATGTACCCATCTTAACATACATTGGCGGAATCGTATCCTTATATCACGACAACGATGCCCATTGTATCGTTTCACCCAGTCAACAATATCTTTAAAATATAAAAAATATATAAACAATTGAGGGAAACCAAAACCTTTATCAAAGCAGCTGATTGAACATAGCCACTGTCTTACTGAAGTACAGGCCTGTCTTTGAAGAGTAACCTACCTCCCTGGGGACCATTTCTAATTGTTTGTACTCTGAAAGTCTATGCTGCTTTTTGTTTAAGACGCCTTCTCTGAACAACATTAAAACAAGCCTCTCTCTCTCTCTCTCTCTCTCTCTCTCTCTCTCTCTCTCTCTCTCTCTCTCTCTCTCTCTCTCTCTCCAGTGCCCCTTCATGTGGAAGGACCACCCTATCATTAAAGATGCTTATGTTCTTCTTAAAACCGTTCGGGTTGAAAGGAAACCCCCAGTTTGACACTTCTTTTTTTATAGAAAGAAATCAGTCATGCGGAAACAGCGGACACTCTCTCTGTGTTGTCACGTGTCTGTTACTGCATGCATTCCTTTCCCTCTCCCAAAGAACAATCACAGAACAACATTTCAAAGAACATGAACTCTGGGACGAAACGCGAGGGAAGCGCAAAGAACAATAACTCTGGAGATGGCATCCCACCCCATATTGCTCGTGAAGCCAACAATTATTGTGGTTCATTAGGTTGATTACGTACCGAAGAAAAGAAGCAGTACAGACTAGAATGGTCAGGATACGAAAGTCTTCTCCATGTTGTATGCTTATATGCACAAAGAAGAAAGTTAAGCACCCCACCACTTTTTTGCTGTAGATGAGATGAAATCGAGATTTATTGCAAATAATCAATAAAGAATGAAACAACATTGATTGGTAAATGAACGTTTGACTATCTGACTATAAGAAGACGTATAATTTAATGTATGGTTTTACAAATGCATTCTGATATTCTAAAACAAAAAGGGTTGTCATTTTCAATTTTAAAATATCAATGTAACAATTTCATATGGCTATCTGAAAAGTTAATTATTGTGGGAAAACGTAATGAGGAGTGTCTAAAACTCATTTGGCAAATCACAGTTCAGTAGCGTGTGTTTCCTCCCTGTGCCTGGATGACTGCTTCAACCCTGCTTATAACGGAATAATGGTAGCCTTGTAATAGCTAAGGGGTGCTTAACTTTTTTCTTTGTGTATACTAAGTCGTCGTTTCCAATTATCCGGATTGCAGAGGAGGGGCAACTGCTGTTCTGGAGGGTTGGGATAAAAGTTTGTTTGTTCTTGAGATGCCTTGCCCAGGTTACATCCCACTTTCTTGGCCAGTAGGACTTGAAGGCAACTGGTATTGGGGAAGGCCCCCAATGCCAACTTTGGTTGCTCTTGGCTGCTACACTTGGTGCCAGCGTAAGTGCAAAAATAAAATGCAAATGCCTCTTTCTCTCCCTCCCCACTTTCTCTTTTACTCCCTTATATTGTGTTACACGAGCCTTTGTCTTGCCCTATGCTTGCTGTGTGGTCATCATTGTATTGTACTATGTTACAGGGGCCTTTGTCTTGCCCTATGCTTGCTGTGTGGTCATCATTGTATTGTACTATGTTACAGGGGCCTTTGTCTTGCCCTATGCTTGCTGTGTGGTCATCATTGTATTGTACTATGTTACAGGGGCCTTTGTCTTGCCCTATGCTTGCTGTGTGGTCATCATTGTATTGTACTATGTTACAGGGGCCTTTGTCTTGCCCTATGCTTGCTGTGTGGTCATCATTGTATTGTACTATGTTACAGGGGCCTTTGTCTTGCCCTATGCTTGCTGTGTGGTCATCATTGTATTGTACTATGTTACAGGGACCTTTGTCTTGCCCTATGCTTGCTGTGTGGTCATCATTGTATTGTACTATGTTACAGGGGCCTTTGTCTTGCCCTATGCTTGCTGTGTGGTCATCATTGTATTGTACTATGTTACAGGGACCTTTGTCTTGCCCTATGCTTGCTGTGTGGTCATCATTGTATTGTACTATGTTACAGGGGCCTTTGTCTTGCCCTATGCTTGCTGTGTGGTCATCATTGTATTGTACTATGTTACAGGGGCCTTTGTCTTGCCCTATGCTTGCTGTGTGGTCATCATTGTATTGTACTATGTTACAGGGGCCTTTGTCTTGCCCTATGCTTGCTGTGTGGTCATCATTGTATTGTACTATGTTACAGGGACCTTTGTCTTGCCCTATGCTTGCTGTGTGGTCATCATTGTATTGTACTATGTTGCACGAGCCTTTGTCTTGCCATATGCTTGCTGTGTGGTCATCATTGTATTGTACTATGTTACAGGGGCCTTTGTCTTGCCCTATGCTTGCTGTGTGGTCATCATTGTATTGTACTATGTTACAGGGGCCTTTGTCTTGCCCTATACTTGCTGTGTGGTCATCATTGTATTGTACTATGTTACAGGGGCCTTTGTCTTGCCCTATACTTGCTGTGTGGTCATCATTGTATTGTACTATGTTACAGGGGCCTTTGTCTTGCCCTATACTTGCTGTGTGGTCATCATTGTATTGTACTATGTTACAGGGGCCTTTGTCTTGCCCTATGCTTGCTGTGTGGTCATCATTGTATTGTACTATGTTACAGGGGCCTTTGTCTTGCCCTATACTTGCTGTGTGGTCATCATTGTATTGTACTATGTTACAGGGGCCTTTGTCTTGCCCTATACTTGCTGTGTGGTCATCATTGTATTGTACTATGTTACAGGGGCCTTTGTCTTGCCCTATGCTTGCTGTGTGGTCATCATTGTATTGTACTATGTTACAGGGGCCTTTGTCTTGCCCTATACTTGCTGTGTGGTCATCATTGTATTGTACTATGTTGCACGAGCCTTTGTCTTGCCATATACTTGCTGTGTGCTCATCATTGTATTGTACTATGTTACAGGGGCCTTTGTCTTGCCATATTTTTGCTGTGTGGTCATCATTGTACTGGGTTTTTGTACAGAGGTATTTTTGCTGCCCGACCTTTGCTGTGCGGCCATCATTTACTGTATTATGTTACAGGGGTGTTTTTGTTGCCCTATCTCTGCTGTGCGGCCATCATTTACTGTATTATGTTACAGGGGTGTTTTTGTTGCCCTATCTCTGCTGTGCGGCCATCATTTACTGTATTATGTTACAGGGGTGTCTTTGTTGCCCTATCTCTGCTGTGCGGCCATCATTTTACTGTGTTGTGTTACAGGGGTGTTTTTGTTGCCCTATCTCTGCTGTGCGGCCATCATTTACTGTATTATGTTACAGGGGTGTTTTTGTTGCCCTATCATTGCTGAGTGATCATCATTTTACTGTATTATGTTACAGGGGTGTTTTTGTTGCCCTATCGTTGCTGAGTGATCATCATTTTACTGTATTATGTTACAGGGGTGTTTTTGTTGCCCTATCGTTGCTGAGTGATCATCATTTTACTGTATTATGTTACAGGGGTGTTTTTGTTGCCCTATCGTTGCTGAGTGATCATCATTTTACTGTATTATGTTACAGGGGTGTTTTTGTTGCCCTATCGTTGCTGAGTGATCATCATTTTACTGTGTTATGTTACAGGGGTGTTTTTGTTGCCCTATCGTTGCTGAGTGATCATCATTTTACTGTGTTGTGTTACAGGGGTGTCTTTGTTTCCTTATCTTTGCTGTGCTGCCATCATTGGTTTCCCCCTCCTGTTCCTGGAAATGGCGTTGGGGCAGTACACCAGACAAGGGGCTGTTGGCATGTGGAGGATATGCCCTCTGATGAAAGGTGTGCAGCCAGCTTCTGTGTACTACTACTTGTGTTTGATGCGTGTGTGGGCATCATTAGGTCTGTGTGTGTATATGTATGCACGCACATGTGGTATTCGCGAGTGCGTGTGTGTACGAGGGTGTGTGTGTGTGTGCGTGTGCGTGTGCGTGCGCGCGTGCGTGCGTGCGCGCGTGCGTGCGTGCGCGCGTGCGCGTGTGCGTGTGCGTGTGTGCGTGCGTGTGCGTGCATGCGCGCGCGTGTGTATGTATGTGTGTGTGTGTGTGTGTGTGTGTGTGTCCGTGTATGTGTATGAGGGAGTGAGGGGGTTGCACGCTTTTGTTTGTGATTTTTAACCGACATGTTCTAAGGTCTATGAAAATGGCACATTATTATCGTAAAGGGGGGTGTCAGCTACGACTGGATGCCTGCGACACGTGGCTACAAGCTAGGCGCCAAATGCCCAGTCTTTGCGTAAGCCTAAGTGTCTTTGGTGTCAGGCATCGGGTTGTGCACGTTGCTGTACAGCGCCCTGGAGAGCGTCTACAACAACGTTATCCTGTCCTGGCTGGGCTGCTACCTCGTCTGGTCCTTCTCCCCCCAGCTGCCCTGGGCCGCCTGCCACAACCCATGGAACACTGTCAGGTGGGTGATACACTGACTACTACTACTACTGCTACTGCTACTACTACTACTACTACTACTACTGCTACCGTGTTTATCTAGGCTGTAATCAGCACCCCCTGGATTTGATGACAGCAAAGCACTTGGGAAGCCATCAAACTTGACACTTGCTGATATTGGATGGAGCTCGCCTTCAGTTAAACAGCTATGAGCAAAAAGGACTGATATGTACAACTACTACTACTACTACTACTACTACTACTACTACTACTACTACTACTACTACTACTACTACTACTACTACTACTATACTACTACCTCGTCTGGTCCTTCTTCCCCCAGCTGCCCTGGGAAGCGCTTAGAGCTTAAAGATTAGGCACTATAAAAGTTGTCTTAATAAATAAATAAACACTGTTATGTCCCATATGTGCCCCTAGGGGTCGAGAGGACGTAAAACACCAGTTACCACCAAATAAACACTGTCAGGTGGGCGCTGATCTGAAGTCAGTTGGTAGCCTGCAACTACTACTACTGCCTTCCTTCCTTCCTTCCTTCCTTCCTTCCTTCCTTCCTTCCTTCCTTCCTTCCTTCCTTCCTTCCTTCCTTCCTTCCTTCCTTTAAGTGACCACAGTCACACTTGACTATTCTGTCACTGTAGAAATTGGGGATCTGCGGAAGAGCGCCTTAACACAGGGGGGGGGGGGGGAGAGAGGGGGGGGGAAGAGGGGGGGGGGAAGAGGGGGGGGGGAAGAGGGGGGGGTTGCAGAAGATTTATTAGGTCACTCGTGTTCCACCATCAATTCCCAACAGCAGAGGAGGCGATTGCTATTCTGGTGGGCTGGGCTGGAGTTTGTTTAAACACGGACTGTATTCTCAGCACTTACTGAGCTAGTCCCCTTTAGGGAGGTCTGCTGCTGCGCTTTCTTGCTCCCTTTCCACATTGTTCTCCCTTGCCCCCTCCACATTCCAGGTGCCTTGCTGGGCGAGTTGTGAGTTCATCATCAGGGGAGTTTGGATGTCCCCGTTCACGACTACCTCCATTTCTTCTGTCTCCCCTTCTCCCCTTCCGTCTTTCTCTGTGTGTACCCCCAGTTCAATATACAGGGAATAGGGTCTGTACGTGTTTCTGTCGTATGTGTGTACGTATTTATAATAATAATAATAACGGGAATTTATATAGCGCTCTTTCTCACATGAGCTCAGTGCGCTTTACATTGATATGTGTGTGACTCACATTTTCTTCCACTTCGCAGTGCCTGAACTGCTGAACCAATCTTAACGAGACCTGGCAGAATGGTTCTTAAGTAAGTACTGAAGTTGCGAACCCGTGGCGTAAAATTTACAAAAATAGCAAGCCATATCAACGTAATCCTAGCGAATCAGATTTAAAGATTACAAATATGGTGATTATTTCAAAGGTAATGGGTTGATTTAAGCCATAAAAGGTATAGTGAAAACGTGTCACCTAAAGAGATTTCTAGTACAATGTGTCATTACTCAGTATTGTCATACCGATACAGGAATTGTTATGCGCAAAAACACCACAATAGACCCAAGAATAAAAATTATCTCCCTTAATTTTCATCAGTAACTGAGACTACAGTTCATGTAGTTCTTCCATCTTGTTTTTATTCCTTTTTCTTTCTTTCTTTCTATCCCAGGTGCTCTATGGGGCAAGCTCATCATCATCAGGAGTGCTCGGGGTGTCCTCGTTCATTCCTAGCTCTTCCTTTCTTTTTTTCTTTCTATTCCAGGTGCTCTACGGGGCAAGCTATGAACTCATCATCATCAGGAGCGCTCGGGGTGTCCCCGTTCATTCCTAGCTCGTCCTTTCTTTCTTTCTATTCCAGGGCCTCTACGGGGCAGGCTATGAACTCATTTTCATCAGGAGCGCTCGGGGTGTCCCCGTTCATTCCTAGCTCTTCCTCTCCTTCTTTCTTTCTATTCCAGGGCCTCTACGGGGCAGGCTATGAACTCATTTTCATCAGGAGCGCTCGGGGTGTCCCCGTTCATTCCTAGCTCTTCCTCTCCTTCTTTCTTTCTATTCCAGGGCCTCTACGGGGCAAGCTATGAACTCATTTTCATCAGGAGCGCTCGGGGTGTCCCCGTTCATTCCTAGCTCTTCCTCTCCTTCTTTCTTTCTATTCCAGGTGCTCTACGGGGCAAGCTATGAACTCATCATCATCAGGAGTGCTCGGGGTGTCCCCGTTCATTCCTAGCTCTTCCTCACCTTCTTTCTTTCTATTCCAGGTGCTCTACGGGGCAAGCTATGAACTCATTTTCATCAGGAGCGCTCGGGGTGTCCCCGTTCATTCCTAGCTCTTCCTCTCCTTCTTTCTTTCTATTCCAGGGCCTCTACGGGGCAAGCTATGAACTCATTTTCATCAGGAGCGCTCGGGGTGTCCCCGTTCATTCCTAGCTCTTCCTCTCCTTCTTTCTTTCTATTCCAGGTGCTCTACGGGGCAAGCTATGAACTCATCATCATCAGGAGTGCTCGGGGTGTCCCCGTTCATTCCTAGCTCTTCCTCACCTTCTTTCTTTCTATTCCAGGTGCTCTACGGGGCAAGCTATGAACTCATCATCATCAGGAGTGCTCGGGGTGTCCCCGTTCATTCCTAGCTCTTCCTCTCCTTCTTTCTTTCTATTCCAGGTGCTCTACGGGGCAAGCTATGAACTCATTTTCATCAGGAGCGCTCGGGGTGTCCCCGTTCATTCCTAGCTCTTCCTCTCCTTCTTTCTTTCTATTCCAGGTGCTCTACGGGGCAAGCTATGAACTCATTTTCATCAGGAGCGCTCGGGGTGTCCCCGTTCATTCCTAGCTCTTCCTCTCCTTCTTTCTTTCTATTCCAGGTGCTCTACGGGGCAAGCTATGAACTCATCATCATCAGGAGTGCTCGGGGTGTCCCCGTTCATTCCTAGCTCTTCCTCTCCTTCTTTCTTTCTATTCCAGGTGCTCTACGGGGCAAGCTATGAACTCATCATCATCAGGAGTGCTCGGGGTGTCCCCGTTCATTCCTAGCTCTTCCTCTCCTTCTTTCTTTCTATTCCAGGTGCTCTACGGGGCAAGCTATGAACTCATCATCATCAGGAGTGCTCGGGGTGTCCCCGTACATTCCTAGCTCTTCCTTTCTTCTTTCTTTCTATTCCAGGTGCTCTACGGGGCAAGCTCTGAACTCATCATCATCAGGAGCGCTCGGGGTGTCCCCGTTCATTCCTAGCTCTTCCTTTCTTTCTATTCCAGGTGCTCTACGGGGCAAACTATGAACTCATCATCATCTGGAGCGCTCGGGGTGTCCCCGTTCATTCCTAACTCGTCCTTTCTTCTTTCTGTCCTTATGTCTTTTTCTATTTTATTCCTTCGTTTTTTTCTTTCTATTCCAGGTGCTCTACGGGGCAGGCTATGAACAGCTCCATCTCATCCTCCTCAGGGGGGCTGGGGGTGTCCTTGCTTAACTCCACAGCGCTGTCCCCCCCTGCCCCTGACAGCAGCAGCAGCAGTGCCCCACACCCCAACTCCACACAGCTGACTCTCAGCGTCCACCCGGCCTCCGAATTCTGGTGGTGAGAAAGAGTCCACTGTCAAGTCGAGTCAAGAAAGCTTTATTATCTCAACGCAGAGAAACTAAAGCCAGGCGCAGACACGAAACCATCAGACTAAAACACATCAGGCATTGACCGAGGGAGAAAAATCACCACACACCGCACTGACATTGATGGGCGTAAGCGTTGATTAAACATACTGCACACGTATGTCAAAAGCACTAATTCATAAATTGATATAAAAGATAGCAAGAAAAGGGATAAATTGTATAGTAAAAGACCTTTTTATACTTGATAGGAGTAAGCATACTGAGCAAGTACACAATATACACCCAAAAGCTAACTTGCCATAGGCTGGGGGGGGGTTCACCCAACTCTTCTTTTATTTTATTCTCTTTCTTTTCCAAGACTTTTGCCTCTGAAAACTGGTAGCGAGATAAATTCCTCTTTCAAAATTGTTTTCTTGGCATTGGTTTAAATAAACTTTTATTAAGTTCAACAGGACATGTACATAAATATATTAACCCTTTCACCGCCAAAGTCGCATTTTTACACTACAGTGATTTAACACCTATGTCATTAAAAGGCATCAAATTGGGGTCTGTTATCCAAAGACCCTATTGTCTTTGTTTTAGGAAGTACGGATAGACCTTATTTTATATATGTCACAGAAGAATCCCCAATACTGCAGATGGATTTTGTTATATACCCAGGTAAATTCAATGGACATTTTTGGCTGAAATATGGCTGGCGGTGATAGGGTTAACGAAGGACTCGAACTCGAACTCGAAATTTTTAATGAGGATAAACTGAGTAAGCAGAAATAGTTTATTTTCATCAGGTCCTCTAAAATAATGACATATGAAGTGAATAAATAAATAAATAAATTACAAAACAAACTCAAATGGGTCAAAAGTAAACAATGTAACAATCAAATGTAACAAATCCAAAGAACAAGGACAACATGACATATAAATCAACATTCTCACAATTCCTTTCACACACATAAATCATAGTTAGACAAGTAATCAATTGACAATTTTACAATATCAGGTAGTAGGAGCATAGCTACAGACATGCGCATTTACTAAAATTATAACATGCACAATAGACAAGTTTACAATAGACAAGGACTGAGCAACAACAAGCTCTGAATTTATAGCGTGCTCACTATCAACATGAATATTACATATCATGACGACTGTTAAAAAAAAAAAAGATATATTAGTAGTCATCTCTATGCTATAAAAACGAGAGTACAAACAACAAACATATTAGGAGGCTATTTTGCGTCATGTAAAGCACACAGATACAAACAATGTTAACATTAAAGACACCCATTTTGGCGGCCGTGTGGGATTTTCTCAAACTGCTCAACTTTCTCAAGCTGGGGTCAGTTGAGTACGTGATGTAGGTCTGCTAAAAGGATTCAAAGTTGCTGAGAACAATCATGAGTTCAAGTTTTGTTTGTTGGCGTGCTGTTGGTGTCCCAGGCGAGGAGCATTACAGCTGTCTGAGGGCATAGACAGTCTTGGTCACCTGATGATGATGGTGATGATGATGATGATGGTGATGGTGATGGTGATGGTGATGGTGATGATGATGATGATGATGGTGATGATGATGATGTCAGACGAGGAGCATTACAGCTGTCTGAGGGCATAGACAGTCCTGGCCAGGTGTCCACTCACCTGATGATGATGGTGATGATGATGATGGTGATGGTGATGATGGTGATGATGATGATGATGATGATGATGATGATGATGATGATGATGATGGTGATGATGGTGATGATGGTGATGATGGTGATGATGATGATGATGATGACGGTGATGATGATGATGATGATGATGATGATGATGATGTCAGGCGAGGAGCATTACAGCTGTCTGAGGGCATAGACAGTCCTGGCCAGGTGTCTACTCACATGATGATGATGATGGTGATGATGATGGTGATGATGATGATGATGATGATGTCTCAGGCGAGGGGCTTTACAGCTGTCTGAGGGCATAGACAGTCCTGGCCATTTGTCCACTCACCTGCTGGCCAGTCTGGCCGTCTTCTGGGTCGTCGTCTTCTGCTGCGTCTTCAAGGGCGTGCGCTGGAGTGGAAAGGTAGCTGGACGAGGGACCCTGGCTGGCTGTGTGACGCGTAGCTTAGATGGTTTTGGTTTGGTTTGTTTTTTTGTCTGACCTTCAAACCTCAACTGTTGATTGCGGGCACTCTGTGGATGAAGAAGACGACGAAGATGAAGAAAACATGCCCACCTATTACTCGAGTTTCTTGCCTTGGATTAAGGCTATGTCAGACCGGTTGACATAGGCTAGAGCACCAAGGCTACATCAAAATGGTGTTATGCTCTGCATCCTTATGCGGGGATTGTCTTCAGCCATGACAAGCTCCTAGCATAACATCGTCAGTCTCCAAAATCCTCCGAAGTCCGAGTGTGGCTGTCCACATGGCGGGTGTAATCTAAACCGGCCACACACGTAACGTTCTCATCCCTAGCTGGTGCATTTGTACCATAGTGTTCAAGTGCTTCGGCTTTTGGGATGATACCTGGAGTCTTTTAGCCGGGGTACGACAACTCAAGTTTCTGTACTCCCAGTTCTGTAAGAACTGCAGTGCGTTGCGATTGGTAGGAGGGCACACACGTTTCTGTCACCTTGAAGTGCTCTCTGATCAACCCGGTGATGGTGGTAGCTTTGTTCTTCTCTAGCTAGATGGATGCCTGCTATTTTGCCGTTATTTAGCTCTCTGGGATTGTGTGTGTGTGCGTGTGCGTGTGCGTGTGCGTGCGTGTGCGTGCGTGCGTGTGCGCGTGTGTGCGTGCGCGTGTGTGTGTGTGCGCGTGTGTGTGCGTGTGTGCGTGTGTGCGTGCGTGTGCTGTGCAGTGTGTGATGTGTGTGTGCGTTGTGTGTGATGTGTGTGTGTGTGTGTTGTATTGTGTGAATGTGTGCGGTGTGTGTGTGTGCGTGCGTGTGCGCATACCAGCATACATACAAACACTTAACCTGTTGCTGTTATTGTTGTTGCTGTCGTTTGGGCGTTAGTGTAAGAATATGAAAACTTTGAATTAATTTATCAGTGTGGGGAACAAGCTGATCATGTACGTTTCTTACATTGCTTATTATTTTTCAGGTGGTGTACTTCACGGCTACACTCCCCTACCTACTGATGGTGGTCCTGCTGGTCCGAAGCAGCAGACAGGAAGGGTCCCGTGCAGGGATATCCTACTACATCACGTTCAACTTCGGCAGATTGGGCGACATGGAGGTCAGACCTTTAGGGGACAGATCCACACGTTCAATTGCAGTCGAACGACTATCCAACTGCGACATTTGTGAGGCGTGAATCTGATGAAATACTACGTACTAAATTAATCTAATGAAATCCTACTCGTTCCGTTCAATATGTAACACAAATGTGACGAAATATATGTAATTTTTTCTTCTTCTTTTTTAAGCCAGATATTTCATCAGATTCATGCATTGGTATCTACATCAATGTAGTGAAGCTAAATAGTAAGATTTCATTAGATTCATTTAAACAGTGGAATTTCATCAAAATCACGCCTCACATGTGTGTCACAGTTGGATAGTCGTGCGACTGCAATTACACGTGTGGGTCGGTCTCTTTATGGACTCGTTCCTTGATGCTTAGCTCTGGTATTTTGGATGCTAAGACAACATTGCCTTAAAGTTTCTGAAGACAAATGTTTCTGGTGCTTATTAAAATACTTCTTTTTTTAGAAATGAAGCTGGGAGAGAAGATAATGAAATAAACAATAACGGGTAACTCTCCACTATAATGCATTTTATCTTCTAGTTCAAGGGGGGAATGGAAGGGGGGGGTGATTCTCTCGCCTCTCAATAGGGATGCTGGTTTAAATGTTTTATTTTTTGAAAGAAGCAACAACACCGACATAGCCGAAGCAACAACAAGCGTGATCAGTTCAAAATAGTTACATAGCATAGATATTGGCGGGATTACACCAGTGTGCAAGGACATAAGTGCAAAACGAAAACGGAGATACTGACCCCTGTAATCTGCCTGAGACTAGGCGGCCCCCTGGACCCCTGCTTTGAGGGTTTTCCAGGATTTTAAAGAAGCACCCAAGGGGATGCTGTCCACCTTTCTGTGTTAACTGTTGTCAGGTGTGGGTGGACGCTGCATCCCAAGTGCTCTTCTCCTACGGGCTGGCCCTGACTGTGTTAATAATTGTACCATGCTAACTGTTGTCAGGTGTGGGTGGACGCTGCATCCCAAGTGCTCTTCTCCTACGGGCTGGCCCTGACTGTGTTAATAATAGTACCATGCTAACTGTTGTCAGGTGTGGGTGGACGCGGCATCCCAAGTGCTCTTCTCCTACGGGCTGGCCCTGACTGTGTTAATAATTGTACCATGCTAACTGTTGTCAGGTGTGGGTGGACGCTGCATCCCAAGTGCTCTTCTCCTACGGGCTGGCCCTGACTGTGTTAATAATTGTACCATGCTAACTGTTGTCAGGTGTGGGTGGACGCTGCATCCCAAGTGCTCTTCTCCTACGGGCTGGCCCTGACTGTGTTAATAATTGTACCATGCTAACTGTTGTCAGGTGTGGGTGGACGCTGCATCCCAAGTGCTCTTCTCCTACGGGCTGGCCCTGACTGTGTTAATAATAGTACCATGCTAACTGTTGTCAGGTGTGGGTGGACGCTGCATCCCAAGTGCTCTTCTCCTACGGGCTGGCCCTGACTGTGTTAATAATTGTACCATGCTAACTGTTGTCAGGTGTGGGTGGACGCTGCATCCCAAGTGCTCTTCTCCTACGGGCTGGCCCTGACTGTATGGCCGGCTTACGGCAGCTTCTGCTCCTTCAACAACAACTGTTTTGGGTGAAGAAATGTGGGGGTGGGGGGAGTGTGGTGTAGTGCGCGCGCGCGCGCGTGTGTGTGTGTATGTGTGTTTGTTTCTGTGTGTGTGTGTTTGTGTGAGAAACCACCGTTATCATCATCATCATTCTGATCATCATCCTTTTCACCATCACACCATCATCATCATCGTCACCATCATCTTCCTCCTCCTCCTCCTCCTCCTCATCATCATCATCATCATCATCATCATCATCATCATCATCATCGCCATCACTATCATCATCATCACTATCATTATCATCGGTGTTGGTTTTGTGTATACAAGCAAAAACATGACTTAAAAAGTGAGTACATTCGTAAACCTGGTGAAAATCGTTTAAAACCGTTTCTCATAAACTCTAGTTGTAATATATAAAACAAACATGTTTTCCCCGGACAGAACTAGAAACACAATGATGCTGTTCATAAGTATTCTTCAATGTATTCAGCTGGTTTATTTTATATATATAAAAAACCTGAAACAGACTGCAACGTCACTGGAACGTACAAGAAGCAAACAAGCATACAACAAGTGTATAGTGTTGTTTTATTCACAAGAGACACAAACAAACAACTGTAGAACACAAGAAAACAGCAAATATAACAAAAGGAGCAAAAACAATACTTCCCCTCCACAATGCAATCTGTGCATGATACAGTCAACTTAAAACTAAAAAAGCAAGGCATGTATTGCCTGTGTTGTTTTGTCGTGACTGTTGTGAATAAAATAACGTCACTTCACACTTGTTATGTGCTTATGTGCTTGGTTTATTTTATGGTAACTGTAACCCAATGTGTTATGCTTCTTTGTTGCATCCTCCACACCCCAACAGGGGCAAAGGGATTAAGATAATCTTGAATCTTAAGTGTATGACCACACACTCCACGAACTAATGAAATTAAATGACACTTACCCACTGAAACAATTCCTCCAGAAAAACGATGTTTTGTGTGTGTGGTTTAAGCAAACAACAAAATTGTATTTTTTGTTAATACGTATAAAAAGTAAACAAACTAAAAAGCGCATATTAGTTAAGACAACAAAAACACACGCATACAGGGAAAACAACAAAACAAAGACAAAACAACAACAACACACACACATAAAAAACAATTATCAAGTAAGCTTACGAATCACATAGCATTGGTGAAGAGCATTTCATCAGCGCTTACATAATGGGTCCGGTGAACAATCTTTGAAAAATAGACCAAAAAGAAAGAAAGAAAGAAAGGGGGGAAAATGAAAAGAAGAGAGAAATCTGCTATTGAACACATAAATACAAACATAGCAGATGCACTTGATCTAATGTTTGTTTGTTTCAATGCCAATCATATAATGTGGACTCCTGCAGTTTCTCCATCCTTGTGGCGGTCCTCAACCCGCTGACCAGCTTTCTGGCTGGCTTCGTGGTCTTCTCCATGTTGGGACACCTGGCGCACCAACAGCACGTCTCCGTGGACCAGGTGGCCACCTCAGGTGGGAGGAAGCAGTGAGTGTGCTGATGGCCATAGAGAACACACACATGCACATACACACACACACACACACACACACACACACACAGACACGCACAGACACGCACAGACACGCACGCACGCACGCACGCACGCGTACGCACGCGCACGCACACACACACACACACACACACACACACACACACGCACACACACGCACACACAGGTTCCTTCAGTTTATCAAAATAATCATCACTGGCCTTTTTTTGTGCTACACTCACACTTAATATATTTTTTGTAACAAATTAATTTCCAATGTTTGAAAGTTAAAACATGTTAAAAATGTGAATTGTCTGAACAGATTCTACCTTCATCAAATCCATTATTGTACAACATGCTTTATATTTATTCTGTTCACATTGATAAAGAAAGAAACAAGTAGGGGTATACAACAACAAAGGGCAAACAATTAACCAAACTTAGTAGTTTCCATCAGCTGGTGCGTGTCTGTGGATGTTGATTCCAAGGCGGCCAAGTGGTGCATCGCAAAGGAGAGGCAGTACAGAATGAAACTCCCTCACTTGTTGATACACCCTTTGGGCAATGCCTTTATTTCTTCTCTTCAGCCCAGTCATACAAATAATCAAACAACATAATGCATGAAAGAAAACAACATTCAAAATATGTCAGAGAAAGCATGCAAACCATGAAGACATCTGAGAGAAAAATAATGAAAAGTCAATAGATAAACAAAATGGACCTAATAAAGGTTCGTTGCTTAATGTTGCTACTGTAGAGAAATGTAGAAACATTCACACAATTAATCATCGCCATATCATGATCAAATCTTGAAATCGATGCGTAAGAATTCATTGAAAAGATGTAAGAAAACAACGCCGAATCAAAACGGGTCAAATGTAACATATAGGCAGACACACATATACTAGCATGCGGCTACAAAGGTGTACGTACAATGGACACAAAAAATCATTTGAAAGCATTCACACCAACCTTTCATTCTTTGCTATTACAGATCAAGATATTCTCTAGTTTTATGGATACGAGTCTTTTCTTGTCCGTTAACCCCTCCAAAATCCTGTCTCCTGTGTCCTTGGTGCATGCATCCCCAGGGGATGGATGGCTTCTTGATGTGTGGCACTTAACGAAAAGGTTGGGATTCTTCCAGGGTAGACACTAAGCACGTTGTGGTTGCTGGAAAAACCAGCGCAAGAAAATAATGTCATCCCGCTAGGGTGAACAGGCTGAACGTTTTGGTTGCTGGGAAACCCAGCACTTGCAGAAGGTGTTGAAGCATAAGCATAACAGTCCTGATACAGGCTTTGATTGCCACCCGCCAACATGGCGCCTCCAGGGGCAGACGTCCAGTGGGGAGGGCGAACCTCGTGTGAAGACTGTTGGTGAGCACGTTTGTGCTTCTTTTTGTCTTGGTACCTTCTGTTCTGGAACCAGGCGTGCACCTTGTCCTCAGTCATTCCGGTCACATCGGACAGGTGGCGCCTGCTGGTGGCAGTCAGGTAGGGGTGTTCGTGGTACCGGCTGACTAAGGTGTTGGTCTGTGTGCTGGTCAAATTCTTCCTCACTCTCTTCATCTTGACAGGCCGTCTTTCTCCTGACTCCACTCCGTTATCCTGTCCAGTTTCAGCCATCGTCCATTTCGCTAGTTCCACCTCCTTCTGTCTCTGAAGCTCCGCCTCCCTATGTTTCTGCAGCTCTGCTACTTGTTGTCTCTGCAGCTCTGCTTCTTGTTGTTTCCGCAGCTCTGCTACTTGTTTCTGTAGTTCTGCTTCTGTTTGTTTCTGCAGCTCTGCTTCTATGTGTTTCTGCAGCTCTGCTACTATTTGTTTCTGCAGTTCTGCTTCTTTTTGTTTCAGCTCTGCTTCTATTTGTTTCTGCAGTTCTGCTTCTTTTTGTTTCAGCTCTGCTTCTATTTGTTTCTGCAGTTCTGCTTCTTTTTGTTTCTGCAGCTCTGCTACTTGTTTCTGCAGCTCTCTCTCCTGTTCTTGTTTCCTTTTCAGCATCACCATGGCCATCCACTCTGGATCTTCCCTCCCCAGCTCCTCCATGAACTCTTCAAAGTCCTCGTCCACGTAATATTCACATGCCAAAGGGGTGTCTTCATCATGCATCATGCTGCTGAAACAGACAACAGAGAACAGTTTGATTAGCTAATTACCATAAGAGGTCAACTCCACTGTCCACCTAGCTGTCCATCTAGCCAACCCTGCCAATAACCAGTAAACACAGCAGCCAGTGCTGGTGAATCGATGGTCACAGGGTTTGAGAAGACACCGTGTGAAACGCATTCAAAGAGATTGGGTATGGAGGGGAATCTCACTGGAAGAGCAAAAATGAAGAGCAAATGAGAGACAGCCTAAACAAAGCTAACAAGGCTTGACATTCAGTTTTCCATTGATTTCGATCTATCTTTCATTTGCTGCCTTTGCGTACATAGACAAGACATTTTACGTTGAGAATGTGCTATGTTTTTCGAAAACCAGTTCCTATTTTCACTAACAAATACAAATATATCTTGACAGTTTTCATTTTAAAGCGACGCGTTCTGAATGACGATTCACTATAAGATGGTAAAAAAGCTATTAAAAATATTTAACTAGATTTCAATACTTACTCCATGGTTTTAAATAGAAATAATCCACGTACGAAAAGAAGAAGAAGAAGAAGAAGAAGAAGAAAAGAAGAAGAAGAAGAAATAATCCAGAAATGTCTCAGAGTGTCCTTCGCTTTGAGACAGAGTAGCACACTACAACAGTCACAATTTTCATTCGACAGATAAACATCGACTGAACCATTTTACTGCAGTCTTCACAACTCAAATGAAGCCCCGTCGTGACCTTAACCGAACGAAAGTAACAAGTTAGTGTGGTTGAATCTTGCCATTTTTTTAATTAAAACTACCATGGGACCTATACAAGTCCGCTTTCCCACAGGAAACGTTTCTGATATTTGTTGATAATCAGTTAACAAAACTCACTGATGGTCAAAATGTCTATGGAAAACTTTTTCAAACATTCCCACGGATATTGTTTCCATTATCTGTTGACAATCAGTTAATAGCATCGATGGCAAAATGTTGATCGTTCACTTTGTGCGACCTTTGGACATCTTGTGGACCTTTCAGAAAAAGGAAATGGTCGTTGCTAGGCGATCAACCCCACTGATAATGTCCGAACTTCCAGGCGGTTGCATGTCATGTGATAATCAAATAATCTCTGGAGGAGATTAACATTCAGGAATGGCTTCCATTTTCTTCACATGTCACACAGTAAGCTATCCCTTTCTTTAATCAGATAATCTCTGGAGGAGATTAACATTCAGGAATGGCTTCCATTTTCTTCACATGTCACACAGTAAGCTATCCCTTTCTTTAATCAGATAATCTCTGGAGGAGATTAACATTCAGGAATGGCTTCCATTTTCTTCACATGTCACACAGTAAGCTATCCCTTTCTTTAATCAGATAATCTCTGGAGGAGATTAACATTCAGGAATGGCTTCCATTTTCTTCACATGTCACATGTTACACAGTAAGCTATCCCTTTCTTTAATCAGATAATCTCTGGAGGAGATTAACATTCAGGAATGGCTTCCATTTTCTTCACATGTTACACAGTAAGCTATCCCTTTCTTTAATCCTTTCGCTGCATTGCATGAAGGAACTCTACTTCGCTCTAAACACACACAAAGCTGGGACACATTATTTCTACTGTATATTGTCCACGTGTCTGTCTATCTGTGTCTGTGTTCAACAGTGTCATGCTTCCAGCTACCACCGGGCTGACATTGTACACACAGACTGGACTGGAAATACACATGTTCGACACAATCAGTTAGCTTATGCGAAAAGAACTGAAAATGTTAGCAATGTATTCGCCACTACCAGTATTTCTATTTTGATCGCGTACCAAAAGGTATTAGTGATTGTACTCGTGGCTGGTTACTAGTGAGCAGTGGACAGGTTTATTTCCTTTGGCCTATACTTTATATACAATGCCTTTATAAGCTTAAACCACGTGGCGGGGTAATCAAAACGGTCACACACGTAATGTTCTCATCCGTAGCTGATGCACTTCTACCATAATCTTCAAGTGCTTCGGCTGTTGGGGTGATCCTTGGAGTCTTTTAGCCAGGGTAAGCCAACAGCGACAACAACATAGACTTAAACACACAGCCGTTTTCATTAAGAAGAGACATCAGTGTGTGCACGCTGAACAATATCTTTATAGGTTTATTCGCACAACCACTTTCATTTAAGATGATACACGTTTATTCAAATTACTTTTTTCTTTGTTTTGCAAGAACGTCATAAAATACTATAAGAACAAGAAACTAAATTAAGAGTACAAGCATTGTTTGGGGAAGTGTGAAATAAAAAATGTGTTAATTCAATAGAGTGAATATTGTAGCATCACACTACAAAAGGGTTTTCACAATATAGCAGTAGTTTTCTAGAAACTCGGTGTTAAATGGGGTACACAATGATAAAATGATGCTCGGAAGTTGGCATACACGGTGCTGTTTTCGCTGTTACCCAAACAAATTAGCACCAAAGGAAGATTGAAAGACCACAAGAAGGAAAAGACTCCATGTATATGTTACAGTAAATTCATCAAATCAGTAAATTTATAAATTTCCTAGAATTTTCAGTACATTTATGAACTTACTGTTTCACTCAGGGAATTTACAAATTTCCTAAAATTTGTAGGAAAATTATAAATTTCCTGAATTTTGCGGGCAGGAAATTTATAAATTTACTAAAGCCTTGCAAGCCAGAGACAGCACACTTTAAGTAAGACCACATAATGTTTTATTAACGAAACAACATAATGATAAAATAAAATGAACATTAAAGTGTGTGTGAATTACGGACGAAACAGGAGGCATACGATACGTATGTGTATAGGCTACCTATTAGCCGACCAGTACACTTCACAGTGATAGAGGTTCAAACTGAGTAGATTATGCTTGATTTTCAGTGTCCGACTTTTGTGAATTGTTATGGTTTCTGCTCGTTTTGCAACTATAATTTTTACAAAGATTGGCACAGTCATTTTGATCATATTTGGCACACTTGTTCATCATCAAGCGATCTAGCTTTTGCCATATCAAAATGTAAAAAGATTAGTTTTGAAGTTATTGTATCAGAAATTATAGAAATAATGAGAAAAATAGTGAACAATTCTGAAAACGCATTAAAAAAAATAGTACCAATCAGAAACAAATAGAATTTACGAATATAATTTAAAAAATCATACATGTTTAACCTTGTAAGAAAACCTGATACGGCTTAAAGCAATAAGACAAACCCATACACTTACTCTATGACTAGTTGAGCTACCCGACTTACTTTTTCTAAGTATTCCTTGACAAAATAATAAAACTGACACGACCTTACAACTAGAATAAAACCATAGGCAACACTTACTCCATGATAAGTTGATATATCCGCGATACTTTTTCTCAAATATTCCTGGAATGTTGAACTTGGCACTAAGTCACTCACACACCGACAGTTGACAGAACTTCACAATGAAAAGAAGGGAACGTCCGCTTTCTTCCAACTCCAAAACTCAAATGACATCTGACTTGCTTTGGAAACCACCCGGTGTTCTTTGGCGTCTTGTGACTGATAGTAAATCATACCCGCGTACCGTGGGGAACATCATGTCTGCTGTTTTCAGTCTTGTGACTGGTCACCTGGGGAGAGATTAAGATGATCTGACACTAATGGATTAATCCATGAGTGCTTCTCTTTGTGTGTGTGTGAATTGTTGTTAACGTGTAACTAGTGTACGAGTATGTTTAACCTTTGGACTTGTTGGCAGATGTGACGAGAACAAGGGACACATCGATCCAATGCAGACACTGCTTTCATTTCAGAAACAACAAACTTATAATGTTGCAATTCAAAACAAAATGGAAAAAAGCAATTGAATGTTAAATGTGGCAATGAAATAACTGAAATTATAAGACTTAGAACTGTTTTGTTAATTAAAGGAGAGTTAATTAATGGTACAAAACAGATGCACAACAAACCCACACCAAAAGTAACACACACACGCGCGCGCGCGCGCTCGCGCGCGCGCGCACACATGCACTACACACAGAGGGAGAGGGGGGAGAGGGAGAGAGAGAGAGAGAGAGAGAGAGAGATTATAATAAAGTTACAAAACATGCAAACTCTGGAGAGAGAGAGAGATTCGGATTCGGATATTTTATTCATAAAGGCCATAGCCCCTTAGAAGGGGGGTAAACAAACAGCACAACAAAAGCAAGAAAGGGTAGATAACTCTACATACACACAGCATTTCGCCTTTTAAATGCTTTATACAGATACAGACAAAACGACTTGACAGTATTTCCATTTTTTGAAGACAACAGGAGAACTAATTTAACAAGACATGGATCGCGAAAGTATTTACGTGATATAAATTCTTCTCTAAGGTCTCCTAGTTCTGGACATGATAACACAAAATGAACTTCATCTTCAACAGCATCGTGACATAAAGGACATGTCAAACTATTAGCATGAGTCTGTCTGTAGCGATAATAATGTACATATATATCAGAAATGCCAAATCTAAACTTTGTCATTATGCGCTTAATGTGCTTGTCAATATGGTTACTAATATAAGGAGGCATAATACGTTACTACAAAAAACATTCAGTAAAAATTGAACCTGTCACTAGTTTGAATTTGATTGTCTAAATTCTGCCACCAACAGTCAGTCATTCGCTCAAGAAGTACTCGCATAAAAACATGTACATGTTCCACACCTTGATTAAGCCACACATATCCCAAACCAAGTTCAAACAGCTTCATCCTCACAGTAGACGCCCAGTTACCCTTCCCTTTACTATCCAAGTTATGTAACATTAAATATGATTTATATGGTAGCCTGTGTCTGGATCCATTTGCATTAACTTTAACCAATAACGAATAGTTTTGACACCCGAAGGCAATGATATGGGGCATCTAGCCGTTTCACAGTAAATCATGTTATTGGGTGTCTTTAATGAGACACCAAGAAATTTCTTTAAAGCAAATAAATGGATTTTCTCACATTGTACAGCTGCAGGATATAACCCCCAAATTTCTGCCCCATACTGTAAAATAGGCTGCACTTGTATATCGAATAGTTTTAAAAACAAGGTAATATAATCGTTATTTAGTAAAGCTAAACTTTTTATGATACATACTAAGGCCCTCTTTGCTCTACTAGCGAGATCTTTGCACGCAAAGACAAAACTTAAACGCGTTGAGAAATATATACCTAAATATTTGTATACATTCACCACAGGCATTATTTCACCATTGTATGTCCATCTTTCCTTAGCAGCTAAGTAACCTCCCTTTCTGAATGCAATTACATTACTTTTCGACATATTAACTTTAAGTTGTAAAGAAGTAGAAGCAGTGTATAAACTATTTAGCTGGGTTTGCAGTCCAACCACAGTTTCTGATATTAGCAAAATATCATCTGCCAGTAAAAGAATGAATATTTCCAACAAATCAGTTGTAAATGTAGCACCATGCCTACCAGAATTTATAATTTCATGTGTCAACTCATTTATAAATAAAGAAAACAAAACAGGACTACAAATATCTCCCTGCTTCACACCTGCAGTACAATTAATATAGTCAGTTAATGCACCCCCAGATTTAACTCTAGCTTTCACGCATTCGTACATACTCACGACACATTTATACATATTTCCACGTACACCATTTTTCAAAAGAACGGACCAAAGTATACTCCTATTGACAGAATCAAAAGCCTTCTCAAAATCTATGAAGGCGACATATAATTTCCGATTTAATTAAGCTGAATTGTTTCTGTATAAACGCCAGTAAGATAAACATATGATCAATGGTCGACTTATGGCGATTTTTGTCACGCCAGGGGGCAGTCAATCCACTAGGGGCTTATCACGCGATTTTCCTAGTTGGGCGTAGTGTGTGTGTGAGAGAGAGAGAGAGAGAGAGAGAGAGAGAGAGAGAGAGAGAGAGAGAGAGAGAGATGGTGGGACTCCTCCCTCTCTCTCTCTCTCTTTCTTTATCCCCAACTAAGAATATAGAAAGGATTAGCCCCACACGAGCGTCATGCCACCTGGCGTGAAAACAATCCCACTAAGTCGCTCATTGTTGGATACTTTTCTTTAAACCCAGCTTGGAATTCCCCCGTTATATTGTAACTTTTACCCATTCTTGCAACCTTTTATTAATAACTGCACTATATAATTTACTACATACATTAGATAAGGATATTCCTCGATAATTATTTGTGTCATTGACATTCCCTTTCTTGTATAATGGTAGAACAATAGATTCTGTCCAGCTTTCAGGATAGCTACCCCTATGAAATAAAACATTGAAACATTTAACCAGAAAATCAAGAATAATATCATCACTACAAGCACATTTTAACAATTCATTGATAATCCCATCAGGACCCGCAGCTTTCTTGTTTTTTAACTTTCTTAAGGCAAATAGAACTTCCTCTTTAGTTATCGGGCGCTTTAAGTAATCAGTAGGGCCTACAGCCAGCACTATCACTAACACTATCACACACAGTTTTATTTACATTGGACGATATCATGTCATCACAAACAACATTGGATATAACAACATAGATATTTGTTTCCATCACTCGTTATGGAATCCTCACACTCAACAGACACACATACAGATTTATTTTCTTCAAGCGCATCTCTTTTATTCAACACCCCATCCCCTGCACTATTCACACTCTCAGAGGGCACGCACTCAACGGATTCGTGCCTCACGGTCTTATCGCGTTTTTCACACGTGCTAACTGAAAACTCGTGCAATCCTGTGATGACCCAATTTGACTCCCCCTCTGTGACAATACACCCGGTGCTTTCCTAAAATGTTCTACCCTCTACTATTTCCCCACAGACATTTTCATCACAAACTCTAGGCAGGCCGAATTCTTATTTCATGTCCACAAGTGTGTCAGCCTCATTCACGGTGTACCTTTTGCCATCTACAAGGAGATAGTTAAACACTAAAGCAGCTCGTTTGCCCACACTTCTTGCTTTTTTCAGATGTGTGTTTAGCCTTTTCCTTAGGTCCATGATTTTTTCTGAGAGAGAGAGAGAGAGAGAGAGAGAGAGAGAGAGAGAGAGAGAGAGAGAGAGAGAGACTGAGACTGAGAGAGTGAGAGTAATCCCTTACCGAAATTTGCACTGTATCATTGTTTTCTAATATTTTTTATAATAATAAATGCATAGGGTGTTCATTAGGAATGTCCATTGCAATCATGATTGACCGAAAAATCTTATTCTTAACCCCTTGACTGTCAGAGAAAATTAAAGAAAAATTAATTGTTCAAATCATGCCATGAAAAAGACAACTGATAGAGCCAATCTGGCAAAATGGTCAGGGGATATAACTATCTTGACTGTGTTAAAGCCAAAACCAACATATCAGAATTATCCCTCTTCACCTGATGATGTCATAAGTGATGTCATCAAGTCAGTACGTGATACGTTCCATGGCAGTCAAGGGGTTAAAGCAATGCTGTCTCTGTCTCTCTTCCTACCTCCTTCTCTCTCTCTCTCTCTCTCTCTCTCTCTCTCTCTCTCTCTCTCTCTCTCTCTCTCTCTCTCTCTCTCTCTCTCTCTCTCTCTCTCTCTCTCTCTCTGTCAGGCCCAAGCCTGGCGTTCATGGTGTACCCCCAGGCACTGAGTCTGCTGCCGGTGCCTCAGCTGTGGTGTGTGCTCTTCTTCTTCATGATGATTCTCGTGGGGATCGACAGCCAGGTATCTGCAGTTTTCTTTTCCACGGGTTTTGTCTGTTTGTTTGCCTCGCTGTGTGTATGTGTCTCTAACGGTCTGGGTTTTGTTTAAATATATCAATCGTGTCGTTGTTTAATAGCAGTCCTAGGTTTAGGACATTGGGCATACACAACACTTCATTGCAATATATGTGATACACGCACACGTAGCCTACACGCACACACATATAGCCTACACGCACACGCACACGCACACGCACGCGTACACACACACACGCGTAGCATACACGCACACACATATATCCTACACGCACACGCACACACACGCACGCACGCACACGCACACACGCACACACACACAGCACACACACACACACACACACACACACACACACACACACACACACACACACACACACACACACACACACACACACACACACACACACACACACGTACACGGATACATATGCATACATATATACACACACGCGTATTACAGCATTATTGTGTTAATATGCGACTTCTTGGCTTACTGCCCCACTCTTCTCTTTCTCTCCCTCTCTCTCTCTCTCCTCTCTCTCTCTCTCTCCCCCCCCCCCCCTCTCTCTCTCTCTCTCTCTGCCCCTCTCTGCCCCTCTTTTTGTTCTGTGGTGCAACTCAGCTGGCCATAGTGGAAGGAGTTCTGACCACCTTCCTGGACCTCATCCCAAGCTGTCGTCGCCGGAGGATCCCTGTCCTGGCTGCCTTTGCTCTCACCGCCTTCTGCCTGGGGATCCCCATGGTAACACAGGTGAGAGAGAGTTAGTTTGTAAAGGGCGGGGGGGGGGGGGAGAGATGAGGGAGACAGAAGGAGGGAGAAAGGGGGGAGGGAGAGGGGAGGTTTTTCTGTCGTCGATGGAGGATCCCTGTCCTGGCTGTCTTTGCTCTCACTGCCTTCTGCCTTCGCCATGATAACATAGGTGGGGGAGAGACACAGAGAGAGAGAGAGAGAGAGAGAGAGAGAGAGAGAGAGAGAGAGAGAGAGAGAGAGAGGGGGGGGGGGGGGGGGGGGAGGGGAGAGAGAGAGAGAGAGAGAGGGAGGGACACTGGACACTGGACGTTTTTATTGACAATAGCTTTTTACAGCCTTAATGCCAGAGGGAGGGAGAGAGACAGAGAGAGACAGAGTGAGAGAGAGAGACACAGAGAGACACAGAGAGACAGACAGAGAGACAATGACAATGACAATGACAAAGCCTTCTCATTGCTCTCAGGCACAGCAGCCAGAAAAGCAAGAGGGTGAAAAAGCGAAACGAAAACAAAATTGACATAATTAAAATGACATCGCGCCTATTAGGTACTGTGTCAAAGCATTACTTTAAAAATAAACATTGCAAGTTGTCATTTCTGCAGGACAGTCAATGGGATATTTGCTATCTCTAGCCAAGCAATTAATCAAGTGACCAACTAACTACCCGCCTCTGCCTCTAACTACCCACCTCTGTCTCTAACTACCCACCTCTGCCTCTAACTACCCACCTCTGTCTCTAACTACCCACCTCCTCTGCTACCCACCTCTGCCTCTAACTACCCACCTCTGTCTCTAACTACCCACCTCTGTCTCTAACTACCCACCTCTGTCTCTAACTACCCACCTCTGTCTCTAACTACCCACCTCTGTCTCTAACTACCCACCTCTGTCTCTAACTACCCACCTCTGTCTCTAACTACCCACCTCTGTCTCTAACTACCCACCTCTGTCTCTAACTACCCACCTCTGTCTCTAACTACCCACCTCTGTCTCTAACTACCCACCTCTGTCTCTAACTACCCACCTCTGTCTCTAACTACCCACCTCTGTCTCGACCAAAAGGATTTAAGGATAGCAGGCGTTGAAGAAGGTCCCCTAGAAAGCCAACCAATCCTTTAGGCTGCAGCACCAACAACCACTAACACCCTATGTACTCGTAAATGTCCCCCACCCCCTCCCCCTCTCTCCCTAGTTTGAGAGTCGTGGTCTTCCGCCAAAGACTAACCTATTCGTATTGGTATTGGTATTAGTTTTATTTTCACATAGACTCGGCTCTGTGAAATTCGGGCAGCTCCCACATGGAGAGAGCGTCGCAGCTACCGCTTCACCACCATTTTTTTTGGCATGCGTTTTTTGTGTGTCTGATGTCTGATGGGGTGGGCAAATTTTGACCAAATGACAACTGTTTCGTTTGCCACTGTGTTCTTGGATATTCCACGACTGTAGAAAATCGTTTATATTGCACAGCTCTCTCTTTACTATTGGCTCCTACCACAGGCTAATGTCAACCAATGATAAAAGCCTTAAAAGACCGGTGTTACGAAAGAAATAGTGACCCCTGTAGAACAGTGAGACTAAGGTCAATAGTCTCTAAGAGAAAAAAACCCATCAGATCAGGAACATTTGTTTTTGTTTTTTTGCGCGTGGATACTACTACACGTATACAAATGTAGAAATGACCCGGGTCTGCTTTTTTCCCGGAGACTGTTTGTGACCCAGCATCACAAAGGGACATTAAGTCGTTGGGATAGTTTTTCACAACAGGCTTGCAAAGTCAAAAATCTAATTTTGGGGTCAATTTTGAGTTATGGGTAGGCCTATTTTTGTGTTCTCTACCATCTTATCTTTCATGTTTATAAAGGACCATCTTTAACATGGTCTCTAAATGGTCTTATAAGTGCTCTAAAGCGAGCAGGTCAATGCATTTTCTTTAGCTAGGTTAGACTTTAGACAGTGATTTCTCAAAATGGCCGATGCTCACCCTACTAACTTCAAATGCTCGTAACTCTGGAACAGAAAAGATACAAGAATGGTTCTTATGTCATTAGACAAATAATTGTCTGAAGTTTGCAAACTCATACTTTTCGCAGAATGGTCAATTTGACACTTAATGTCCCTTTCGTGGTGCCGGGTCACATTTAACCATGGTCTCGCTTTTCTACGGGGGTCACTATTCCCTGTAACAGCGGACATACACAGAGTGCTGTGGTTCCAGGGAGGCATGTACATCTTCCAGCTGCTGGACTATTACCTGATTGGGACCTTCGTCTGCCCGACCCTCGCCTTCCTGGAGGTGCTCACTGTCGCCTGGATCTATGGTGAACCCTCCCTCTGTGTTCATCCTATGTTCACCTCCCATTGTCATGTAACGATGTTGAGGATAGAGCTGGATCTATGGTGAACCCTCCCTCTGTGTCCATCCACTGTTCACCTCCCATTGTCATGTAACGATGTTGAGGAAAGGGCTGGATCTATGGTGAACCCTCCCTCTGTGTTCATCCTCTGTTCACCTCCCATTGTCATGTAACGATGTTGAGGAAAGGGCTGGATCTATGGTGAACCCTCCCTCTGTGTTCATCCTCTGTTCACCTCCCATTGTCATGTAACGATGTTGAGGAAAGGGCTGGATCTATGGTGAACCCTCCCTCTGTGTTCACTGTTCACCTCCCATTGTCATGTAACGATGTTGAGGATAGAGCTGGATCTATGGTGAACCCTCCCTCTGTGTTCATCCTCTGTTCACCTCCCATTGTCATGTAACGATGTTGAGGAAAGGGCTGGATCTATGGTGAACCCTCCCTCTGTGTTCATCCTCTGTTCACCTCCCATTGTCATGTAACGATGTTGAGGAAAGGGCTGGATCTATGGTGAACCCTCCCTCTGTGTTCATCCTCTGTTCACCTCCCATTGTCATGTAACGATGTTGAGGAAAGGGCTGGATCTATGGTGAACCCTCCCTCTGTGTTCATCCTCTGTTCACCTCCCATTGTCATGTAACGATGTTGAGGATAGAGCTGGATCTATGGTGAACCCTCCCTCTGTGTTCATCCTCTGTTCACCTCCCATTGTCATGTAACGATGTTGAGGATAGAGCTGGATCTATGGTGAACCCTCCCTCTGTGTTCATCCTCTGTTCACCTCCCATTGTCATGTAACGATGTTGAGGAAAGGGCTGGATCTATGGTGAACCCTCCCTCTGTGTTCATCCTCTGTTCACCTCCCATTGTCATGTAACGATGTTGAGGAAAGGGCTGGATCTATGGTGAACCCTCCCTCTGTGTTCATCCTCTGTTCACCTCCCATTGTCATGTAACGATGTTGAAGAAAGGGCTGGATCTATGGTGAACCCTCCCTCTGTGTTCATCCTCTGTTCACCTCCCATTGTCATGTAACGATGTTGAAGAAAGGGCTGGATCTATGGTGAACCCTCCCTCTGTGTTCATCCTCTGTTCACCTCCCATTGTCATGTAACGATGTTGAAGAAAGGGCTGGATCTATGGTGAACCCTCCCTCTGTGTTCATCCTCTGTTCACCTCCCATTGTCATGTAACGATGTTGAGGAAAGGGCTGGATCTATGGTGAACCCTCCCTCTGTGTTCATCCTCTGTTCACCTCCCATTGTCATGTAACGATGTTGAAAAAAGGGTCTTAGAAAAGGTACCTGGGAGGAAGAAAAACTTCTGGTTCGAAACGTGGAATTTTCTTACTCCCAGGTAGGAGCCTATATTTCCTCAACTTTCTTTCAACATTTATTTACCAAAGGGTACTACTGCAGTCAATATTTGTTCATTTATTTTATGTAATGTTGAAATGTCACGTGTTTCATTTGAGTGAAGCTTTCACTTATTAGTTCACCACAGTCATTGAAAGCTTGACGATTCGTTTATCAATACTTCTAGTGATTGGGATTTGGCAGCCTCAATCAATTTTACTGCCTGTGTACGTGTGTGTTCTTCAGTTTAACGTCCTTCCACTTCAAGTATATGAAGATGTGTTTCGCTCACTGAAACAAAACCTTTTTTGTGCTTTTGTTGACTACAAAAAAGCTTTTGACTCAGTTTGGAGGAAAGGTTTGTGGTGAAAACTTATTAAACAGGGAGTGAATGGGAAAGTTTTTAAAGTAATTTTTAATATGCATAAAAACATCAAATCATGCGTTTTCGTCAATGGCAAAACATCTGATTACTTTGGAAGTTTTCAAGGAGTAATGGGCTTCGCACACTAGCATCAGGCGTCAATTGTTTCTCAGAGCAACGCCTTGACGCGTTGACGCCTGCATCACAGCACACATTGTAGCGAGGCAGTAGTGTTCTCACACACGACTCTTGTCGCTTCGCCTCTTGTCGCGCGAACTTCCTTATTTGGAAAGCAAGGAAAGATTACTCTAGCGTCAAACCTCCTCCTAGAAACAACTGTATTTTTTTTCTTCAATCAGAGTTATGGTCCTTCCGTCCGTTGTGATTGGCTAGTTTCACGATCTCTGCGATCTTGAGCATCAAAATTAGAGCCGCATCTATTCTCGGGCAACACAAAATCGCGCAACTACGCATCAAAAATCCTGCTGCGCCGGGAATATCTCACACGGAAGCGGCGCATCAAACTGCGCCTTGCAGCAAAAAATCGCCGCGATCTCGAGATCTTGACGCTAGTGTGCGAAGCCCTTAAGGCAAGGTGAAAATCTTTCACCTTTTCTATTTGCATTATTTTTAAATGACCTGGAACAGTTTCTGTTGCAAACTGGTAATTCTTACTTAAACACTAAGTTGACTTACTCAGGCAAGCAGTTAAAGGACTATATTACGTTACTGGTATTACTGTATGCTGATGACACAATATTATTATCATATACTGCTAAAGGTTTGCAAAGGGCATTAGATACTCTTTTTGATTATTGTTCTATATGGAAATTACAAGTGAATAGTTCCAAAACAAAAATAATGATATTCAACTATCGTAACAATGGCTTAAAATTTCATTTTGGAAACTGTGATCTAGAAATTGTAAGTTATGAAATATCTTGGCGTTATGTTTCACAAAAATTGTGATTTTTTCAAAGCAAAGAAAACGGTGTTTGAACAAGCACAGCGAGCAATGTTTCATGTTCTTCAGGTATCTCGTTCTAAAAATAATAAATATTAATGTAACTCTAGATATGTTTGAGAAAATGGTACTGCCAGTATTACTTTATGGTTCTCAAATATGGGGTTATGAAAATTTTAATATTTTGGAAAAACTACAGCTGCAGTTTCTTAAATATGTATCCCATCTACCCCGTAACACAATGACAGACATACTGTACGGTGAAACTGGTTTTGTTCCTGTTTCAGTTTTGATTAAATCAAGAATAATACGATTTTGGTCTGGTCTAGTTCTTCCACAATATACGGATAAGGTTTCTAGCAAAGTATATCAGTTAATGTATGATTTACATGAGAACAGTTATATTGAATTTCCCTGGCTTGAAGCTGTAAAGAACATACTGATTGAATGTGGATATGATTGTGTCTGGGAATCACAATCCTTTTTGTCTAGAAATTCTTTATGTAATAATATTTTAAGGTCTCTAAAAGATAAATTCACTTCAATCGAGTAACAAACGTTTCTATTATAGACATTATAAAATAACATTTCGGAGAGAAAAATATATTATGACATTGCCTGATAAATATATTATGTTTAATGAAATTTAGATGTAGTTGTCATACATTACCAATTGAAACAAGACGACGATTTGGATTTGAACGACAGGACCGTTTGTGTGACAAATGTGATATGGGTGTTATTGGTAATGAATATCATTTTGTAATTGAATGTCCATATTTTGAAGAACATCGAGCTATTTTGCCGAGGTATTATATAAATAAGAAATCAGTTTTTTACTTTATGTCCAAGCCAAAATTCCAATTGAAAATTGCAAAATTTATAAGATCAGGAAAAGTTGTTTGACAATAGACTGCAGCTTAGTTTTGCTTGTTGCCACTTGTTATATATTTTCTTTATCCTCCATGCCCCCAAGAGGGGTCAAAGGATTATTATTAAATTGAAATTCAAATTGAATTGTGTGTGCGCGCGCGCGCATTTGTTTTTGCAGGCGCACTCGTGTGTATGTGTGTGCGGGTGCGCTTGTGGGCGTGTGTGTTTGCGCGCGCGTATATAGTTATTTGCCTGTCCGATTGTCTCTCTGTCTCCAGGGACCAGACGTTTCTACAGCGACATGGAGTCCATGTTAGGTTTCAGACCGCACGTGTGGACCAAGGTCTGCTGGAAGTATCTGACCCCGCTGTTCTTGTTGGTCAGTCCCTGGGATGAAGGATAGTAGGCCTACTGCACAACAGCTGCTAGGCATCAATGGTTGTTTGAGAATCGATAACCAAACGGAAGAAAAGGTTCCCTTGATTCGCATAAGGAGTTATTTGACAGTCACTGATTGACGAAGGGACGATTGTCACGGCGTGGTTAATTAAGCGAGAGTAGATTGACCACTTTAGGCATAGCAGAATGCAACTCTAAAACCCTTCCCTTATCCCTAAACACGTATACAGATTAACCAATTTGTTTGTTTTTGTGTGCGTTGTTGTTGTTGTTGCTGTGTGTGTGATTGTTTTTGGGGTGGGTTTTTTTTTTGTGCGTTTCTCCAAACTACAAAGTGAAGCAAAGTAAGCGTGGATATAAAAGCTGCCTAACTCTTAGGCCTACCTTTTTTCTGAAGTGGTAAGTTCTTCGCATTTTCCACCCGTCTGTGCATGTGATTGTGCTGTTCAACCTGTCTGTTCACAGGTGATTGTGTTGTTCAACCTGTCTGTTCACAGGTGATTGTGCTGTTCAACCTGTCTGTTCACATGTGATTGTGCTGTTCAACCTGTCTGTTCACAGGTGATTGTGTTGTTCAACCTGTCTGTTCACAGGTGATTGTGCTGTTCAACCTGTCTGTTCACATGTGATTGTGCTGTTCAACCTGTCTGTTCACATGTGATTGTGCTGTTCAACCTGTCTGTTCACATGTGATTGTGCTGTTCAACCTGTCTGTTCACAGGTGATTGTGTTGTCTGTTCACATGTGATTGTGCTGTTCAACCTGTCTGTTCACAGGTGATTGTTTGTTCAACCTGTCTGTTCACATGTGATTGTGCTGTTCAACCTGTCTGTTCACAGGTGATTGTGCTGTTCAACCTGTCTGTTCACATGTGATTGTGCTGTTCAACCTGTCTGTTCACAGGTGATTGTGTTGTTCAACCTGTCTGTTCACAGGTGATTGTGTTGTTCAACCTGTCTGTTCACAGGTGATTGTGCTGTTCAACCTGTCTGTTCACAGTTGATTGTGCTGTTCAACCTGTCTTTTCACAGGTGATTGTGTTGTTCAACCTGTCTGTTCACAGGTGATTGTGTTGTTCAACCTGTCTGTTCACATGTGATTTTGCTGTTCAACCTGTCTGTTCACAGGTGATTGTGTTGTTCAACCTGTCTGTTCACAGGTGATTGTGTTGTTCAACCTGTCTGTTCACATGTGATTGTGTTGTTCAACCTGTCTGTTCACAGGTGATTGTGTTGTTCAACCTGTCTGTTCACAGGTGATTGTGTTGTTCAACCTGTCTGTTCACAGGTGATTGT